>NEWO01000093.1:2227193-2251769 GCA_003013225.1 Phalaenopsis aphrodite
TGTCGGAACTATTATTACTAATTATTATTTTTTCTCCATCAAAATTCTGATTATAAGTGGTATGAGTTAACAAAATTCAAATTTCATTCTTATCTGACCAAAACTTTAATAGAGAAAACATTTAATGAACATTATACAAAACAAAAAAAAAGGTGAATAAAAAATCCAAATGATGAGTAAGTGTCTGTTTGAGGTAGTTTATTTGGTGAGACGGCGTTTTAAAAATGCATCTGACCTGTTTGGGTAAACTGAGTTTTGGCAGCTTATGCGTTTTCAAAACGTTGAAAACAGTGTTTTCACATCGCATTGTTTAGGTGCGGTGGCAGCTTTGTGATTGTGGTGTGACTTTTCCAAAAAAATAAAAATTTATAATAGCTACAGCACCAAATTTATCAGCAGATTATTCAATAAGCTGCAGCTGCCCCAAACAGACCCTAACTGCCAAATTATAAACCACGGGAAACATTATTAATGTGAAACATTTGTCGGTTTTATGAAAATTAATTTAATGTTTTGGAAAGGGGACGGCTTTGACATCTACATCTGCATGGAAAGGGCTTGAAAGTAATTCATATCTTCCAAGCTTGGCATTACAAGTGGCACCATAAAGATGGTTTGTTTACCTAGTAGTAATCTTAGATTTGTACAAGCCCCTAGCTAGTGCTAGCTTATATGGGAGATCAAAATGAAATATATTTTGTTGACTAACATATAATGGCTTGGAAAAAAATCTTTTGTGGACATTTGAATTAATGAGATTTGGCATTAATGTTATATGTTAGCCATTCAATTTCATATAATTCGTAAAATCTTTCTTATATCTTCCTTCTAAATTTAATATGATGAGACCATGACTTGAATCGCCTCAATTGGAGTAATCGAGCTTTCTAAATTTAATCTCTGAATTTTCTCAGTTCAAATGTTCACTTCAGACATCTCCTCTTATCTCTTGAGAAGGCTATGCACGTAAAAGAAGACATTTAAAAAAAATTCTAATTGTTATGTACATTAAATTATAAAAGAATATATATCAATATCAACATCAAAATTTTAATAGTTTGCATTTAAAAAGAAATTTAATTTTTAAATGATGAAATATAAAAGAATAATACAATGATGAAACTTTACTCTCTCATATGTAATAGAGGACACATATCGATGGAATTCAAATGTTGGTTAGGTTGGCTTTACCTTAGTCATTTGATATAAATACACATTTTTTTTAATGTTTTTGAGTGTAATATTGTTTTAAGATACTTTAAATTGGTTTTTGAAACTTTGGGTCATCAACATAGCCTCTTAATTTAAGCTAATTAGGAGGACTTTTAGCCAAAAAAAAATTGTTGTCTTTATCTAGTAAATTTGTTATATTGAGAGGAGAAATTATGACATGAGAGAATAATTTGTTTCACATCATTGATTGATTGTACATGTTGATGTCTATGGAATGATTCATCTAGAAAACCATCAAAAGTATGTGTTTATATCCCAATTTTTTTAGATTAGATGATTTTTGGCCTTATTTATTTTGTTATCTAAAAATATATGCAACTAAATGTTACAAATATTTTATATGATTAAGTGCAAATTTTGACAAATTTTTTAAATTCTCAAGTACAAAAATGGCTGGGCCACGAAGCTTCTAGAATTAATTTTTGAGATTATAAAAACTTTATTTTTAGTTAATTTAATGTCAAAATAGTGTGTTTGATAATACAAAACTACTGATAACGAGAACATTTAAATATGAGTTTAAATTAAACACTCATAAACATAATTACAAGTTTTTTTTTAGTTGAGCCTTAGGACAAAATCAGATGTTGGTTAAGGACAAGCAAGAGGTCAAACATCATCCAAATATATTTGCTTGCAGTCAAAATATTTTTGATCTTGTTAATTTGACTTCTAAAATTAAGAGACTCAAATACTCTAGAAAAAAGTTACTTTATCCAGCACAATATTTGACATAAGTTTTAATGCTTAAATCTCCTAAGTATTTTGTCCAAAAAAAAAATTAGGATTGATTTTAAGACTAATTTATATTGATAGAATGGTTTAATAAGACAAAAGTAATGATACAAATATATAAGCTTAAAATTAAACACCGATATGTAAAATTAGAAGCAACTTAGAGGCCAATTTAGGAGGGCCAAAGTACTTTAAAATTTTGATGAATGTGTTGAAATAAAAGTCACAACAAGATGAAGTTAATGAGCCAAAATATCACTTAATTTTTATCCGTTCATAATATTTTCTTAATGAATTTATTAAGCATTATATTTCTATTTGTATTTGAAAGAGGATTTTAAGGTAAATAGAAATCTCATTAGAGAGTTTCAAACCCCTAACTGCCAATCTTACGATGGTGGTAAATGACTAACTAAACATTGTCAATTAATCAACATCAATACTTATAATCATTGACATCAAATAGCCAATACTGTCAAATGCACATCTTCTTGGTTTCTCAATCTCTCTTTCATTAATAAAATAATTGAGCCAACCAACAATTGTCTCCCAAAGCATGATATTTGTCATTAGCTATATCCAATGCTTACAACTATCAATTTTTAACGTGTGTTAGCTATTGTTGTTGGATTTTCACAAGCCATTAACATCAAATGCCTATTAGCCACTGATTTCCACTACTTGCTCGCCACAAATGCTCAACATTTATCTTTTTGATCAACCAAATTGATTTTTGAATGTTTCCAGACGTATGTAAATGAACAAATCTAATCAATCTCTTATGTTTAGTGGCCATTTTACTTGTCATTTGATCACTCTTAAAGTTAAGAGAATGATCAAATAAATTACTGATTGTTACCTAATTTCTGACATTTCAATCAATTATTGATTACTACTGATGTATGTTGTTAGTCAGCTACCAAATGCCCCACTTATTGGTTGCAAGATCTCACCTACTATTAATATAAAAAATGAATTGACCCTCCAACTCTTCATAAGTTGAAAGCATGGTCGTTCATTGGATTCAACAAATGGTGAGTTGCTATGTGGAGGATTATGAAAGTTGAAACACATTGTTTGAGTTAGATTTAACTGGTTTAAGGACTGGATTCAGGTTCTCGGGTTAAAGTTGGGATGAGCTTTTTTTTTTGGCAACAACTTTAAACAAATTTGGCTGGGAATTGTGTATAACTTGAGTGTTATTCAAGGACAATTGGTTGATAGATCACCTTTCCCTTGATGCTTGCTAATGAGTAGTAATTCATTACGTTTTGTATTTGATAAAAGTGCTATTAGTCATTTTCTCACTTTTAATATAATGATCGAATGATTATAATCGTTTCCTAAATTTTAATGTTCCCAATCAATTGATATCTAATGCTACAAATATCTGACATTCATTTTCCACAAATATTCAACGTTAGTTTTTATATCCATTCAATTTACTATCTTATTAAGAGAACAACTCAAATAATAGTAAGTAATTTTTGGTCGATGCAGAATGTAAACTATTTAATATTCTCAATCACCACATTTTCATCGAAGTTGATTTTCATGATCACCAAAAGATACATCTGACATCCCATCACATGAACCAAATGCATTCTATATATGGGTTTGAAATAAACATGATTTTTTCATGCCCCATCACACTTTAAAAATCACATTAACAATTTTTTAGTGTTGAATTAGTCTTTGACACTCGTTGAAAACTGTAGACACACTATGACATTAAAAAGGGTGTGAGTGGGACACAAATAGTGAAACTCAAAGCTATATCATTCGTACGAATTGTGTTGAGAAGGATGTAATACTTGTATATACTTTGTCAGCTTGACATGTCTTGCATCTCGTCTTCAACGAGGCTGTCTCACCACTCATTTTTGTCAAGGCTTCCTTGTAGCTATGTTTGGCTATCAATGTAGTCTTGATTCTCTCAATGATGAAGCTAAAGACTGGGAAGAAGATTGGATAAGCAACATGAAGAAAGAGATCTAGAATGAGACTTTCTCTTCATTAGAGTTATGATATTACACAGTAGCGGTATATAAAGATATAAAAGATTATTCTAGAGTTCTCACAGTTTACTATTCTGATTTGACATTCAATTTTGGCATTGGTGCGGATGGAGACAGCCAGTAGTGGAGCTTCTCTTCAACATGGTGCTCTGCCTTGGTGATGGAGCGCTACTACAAATTCCTTACTGCAAGCCGGTGGTTCTTGAAAGAATAGTAAGCATGGTGTGGAGCTTATGAAATTGATGTTTTGGTATTGATTTAGTAAGGATGTCAGTGGGTTGGTCCTAAGTTTGAATGTATGTGAGTTGAATGCTTTTGGAGTTAATGTGTTCTCTAATAAAATGATGGTCAATCTTTACGTGCTTTGTCTTGGAATGAACAATGGGATTATTGGCCATGAATATTGTTGAGATGTTTTCATAGTTGAGACATGTTAGTTGCATTAGAGTAAACTAAAATTTCTGAATGAGTCTCTAAAGCCTTAGAAAATCAGCAGTTATCGTGGCAAGTGCACGACACTACCTCAATGGAAGGCCGTACGATTGTGGATTGCTTCTTCAATTTCCAAAAAATGAGGCTACTGCCAAGAAAAGAGCACACTCTCATGGAAGATTTTTTGTTGGATTGATCTCTTGCCCAGTCAACATACAAATAAGATATGAGTTGTAGTTTTTTTTTTTTTGAATTTTCATACCAAAGTGGTTGATGCCCTTCAAATATCAAAGAAGATAAATAAGTTGCTCATAATGAGTTGTGGTCGACAAATGCATGTGCTTACATAGTTGATTAACTACAGACCAGATGTTCAATCTGGATACCGTCAGGTACTAAAGGGAACCAGTCAGTTTTTTACAGAGAGTCAGGTTGTGGAATGGAGTACTTAGTGTTGTTGAGAGTTGTTGCTTCAACTGTGTAGGTGTGTTGATGTGTTTGGAGTCCCGTATTCCTATAGTATAAAAATGTTGGAGAACATATCTCTACTGAATTAGGAAGTAGTGGTTTCCTGATTTCTAATGTTGTACCTAGGAATCATCTGATTGAACCATGATGTTTTAGCTGTAATCTTGAGGCCAGTCTATCAATGAGTTGGGATATTAAGTTGGGTTTGTTTTTGGTGATGGGAATATCATCAACATAGATATGAACAAAGATTTAGACATTACTCCTATGATAAAGGAGTAGAGATGGACCAACCTTGTTGATATGAAAACCACTTACAATGATAAAGGAAAAAAAAGGTGATAAAGCATTGTCGGGGAGCTTGTTTGGGTTCGTATAGAGATTTCTTAAGTAGACATACATGTTTGAGAAATTGGGAGTCATGGAACCCGGCTGATTTTTTTATGTAGACCATTTCATTGAGCGTTCCATGTAGAGAAGCATTGGAGAAGTCAAATTGAAGGATGTTCTAGTTATGATGAAGAACAATCATAAGAAGTGTGTGAATAGTGGAAAAGTTTGGCCACTGACTAAAGGTTTCATGATAATTTATTCCCATCACTTTCCATTGATCTTGGGCAACAAACTTGCCTTGCATATTTTTACCATGCCTTCTGACTTCACTTTGGCAGTGTATTTTCATCAAGAGCCTAAAACGGGCTGATTTGATGGGGGGCAGTCCATCATCCATGTTCCTTGCTGCTGAAGAGCATTGAATTCTATCATAACATGTTTCCAATGAGGATTTAAGATGACCTGAGTATAACAAGTAGGATCGACTGTGTGTTGAATTTGGTATGAAAAATTGTGTTTCTAGAGGTTTGAAATTTCTCATTTTGCATCTATTTAATGGGATGGGTGGTGGATTGTCATGGGAGAGGAGAGGCTATAATAATGAATGTATAATTTGGAGAAGATTAAGTAGCAATAGGCGTTGAAGATATATACTATAGTGTTGGTAGGTTGGTAGGAGGAGTATGTGATGTAGGAGATAATTATGTGGTAGGTATCAGCAGAAATTGTGGAATAATTAGATTATGTTGTTGCTGCGATATATGAGGAGGTGAAGATTTTTGGATTTTGGGAAATGTTTGTTCATCAAATACCATGTCTTGAAATATGAATTTGTTTGTAATGGAGTTGTAGCAATTGTAACCTTTGCGCTATAGATAATACTCCAGGAATATGCACGAATAGATCTATGTTCAAATTTATGTGAGTTTTGAGGTTTTACTCAATGGATAGCAATAGCATCCAAACACCCTATGATGGTTGTAGGATGGTTGGAATTTGTGGAGATGCTCATAAGGGGAGATATGATGAGTGGATCAAGTTGACATTGAATTGATTAAGTGAATAATAGTTTGAAGGCTATCGGTCCAAATTATGCAGGGTAGATGGGCTTGACGTAAGAGAGCACAAGTCATCTCAATGAGGTGTCAATGCTCTTTTTTCATGACCCTATTTTGATCAGGTGTGTAAGGACATGAGTATTGGTGTAGAATTTCATGCTCATTAAGGAATTATTTGAGGAAATGATGTTATACTCTCCGCCACCTTTGAGGCGAAGAATTTTAATTTTGATGTTGAATTCATGTTGTAGTAAACAAATAAATGTTTGAGTGATTTGAGTTGTCTAAGATTTGTTACACATAAGAAAGGCCCCAAAAAACTTAGAAAATTCGTCGACATAAGGAATGTAGTATTTTTAACCTTGATAAGAGGTAATTTGGGAGGGAACCTATACATCTCTATAAATGAATTATAGTAGTTTATATATTTCACCTATAGTAGATACAAATGATTGTTTGTGACTTGTGGTAATGTTGCAAGTGTTGAAGGAGATTGGATTGGATGGGATATGATCCAAGCCACTTAAGCATAAACAAGACGGAGACATTCAAGCCAACCATCATAAAAAAACCAACACGAGGGAAGACCTAGCCCCTCGAAATCTCTAATCATACCAGGGGTATCAAGAATCTCCCACATCTATTATCAGGTCAAAAACCATACTAACTCAATCAACTGAGTTAGTCCTGTCAACCAAAAGCCAATAGATCACAACCAACGATAACTAAGCCAACCAATGAAACTGAAGTCGATGCCATACAAGTTCACCTGAACGAGTCAGATAAATATCGGGCGATATACTCTCACCTGTAAAAGAACTAAAATATCATGTACAACCTCAATTAAAACAGAGACAAAAATATAACATCATCATATATTACTTACTCTTCTATAAATAAAAAAAGGTCATTTCATGAACAAATTATACACAAATTTAGCAAAAAATTATTTATTGTTGTTCACTCTTCTACCATCTCTCTCAATCTCATTTCTTCTATTATATTTCTTAGGGTGCAATTCACGGATAAATTAGAATTCCACAAGTAAGAATAATTCTAAATATGTGCTAACTTTATCTACAAAAAAAAATTACATATTGATCATTTCCTTTTTTTATAAAAAGAAAAAAATAATTAAAGCTATTTAAATTACAAGGTAACGCCGACCGCGACAATGCACCGAAAAAGAATTAACCTCAATCCATTTTCCTCGGTACGCGTGTCTAAAGTCTCCTCAACGTGCCGCTCTCGCAATCCTTCGCTCATTCGGCAAACTAGGCGAGACAGGGGGCCACAGCCTGGGACCGATCGAGATAATTGACCTCCTCTCTCGACTTCATTCTTCAGTATTTATTGGAGCGAGGGTGGTGGTGATCACTGTATTTTCGAAGTCGAGTTATGGAGGAGAGATACGAGCCTCTGAAGGAATTAGGAGCAGGGAACTTCGGTGTCGCAAGGCTCGTCAGGGACAAGAAGACTAAGGAACTCGTAGCGGTGAAGTACATCGAGAGGGGGAAGAAGGTACTGGATTAATTTTTCTTCAGAACGTTTTAATCCGAGATCTTTTTCTGTTTTTTTTTTTTTTTTTCTCGAGCAGCATTAATGTCTTTTGTTTGGATTTTGTTTCTGTTTTTGGTATTCTATTGTCAGTTTAGTAGGAGGGGAAAAAAGTTTTCCGGGATATGCCATTCGTCTGTTTAAAGCTGGTGAATTGGAATTTGGGTTTTGCTTGGAGTCATGGCTCTGCGTTTTGTGTTGTTTTTTCTCTAAGTTGTCTTAGTTCTTCGAAGAGGTGGAACGGGTGGTCTTTTTGATTAAATACTCGATGTTTTAATGTTAAGTTGAAGCTTCTGGACTATTGCAATTAACTGTAGTTTGTTTTGATGCTTTAATTTATTATGGTTTTGAGTGCTGAGTCTGATTTGTATTTTTGGGTTGAGAGATGTTTATCTGGCAATTTTCTTCTTATTTTACTTATGATGCTGCTCGTTTGAACTTAAACTACTTTAAGCCGAGATTGAACTCCACTCTCTGCATTTTATTGTTATTGTTGATGTACTTAAATTAAATTTGTTTATTGTTGATCAAATTATTTCATTCAGATTGATGAGAATGTTCAGCGAGAAATTATTAATCATCGATCTTTGAAGCACCCGAACATTATTCGGTTTAGAGAGGTAAGAGTGCGATACTGCTCTTCCATGATTTTGCTTTTGCTTTCTTCCCTTTTATTCAAAATTGATATTAGGTTTGTTTCTTTTATAATGTCTTGCACTGCCTCGCCAATTGTTGTATTGTGATTTTGTTGTTCCAAAAATCAAATTACAGCCCATAATAATGTATCCCAATAGGAATATCTTCATAATTCATCACATAAACTAACAATTATAATAATAATTTTTTTTTTCATTTTAGGTACTTCGGTCTCCATATGAAGATTTAAACATATGGCATAGAGTAGAACCGACTGTATATCATAAAAAGCTTAACTCTACATATTGGTGGTTCTTGCTTTAGTAGGGATATTTGATATGGTTTGAAATTTTCAGGAGTGCAATTTCTCCTTCAAATTTTTGTTTAGTATTGAGGAGTTTATCTTATAGTTTAACTACCAAAATATTTGAAAATATGGCTGTCTAAGCAAGAGATTCTGTAATAGTCACTTCCATATATTTACTAGAATAAATCATGGTCTTTTGGAGGAGTTTAGTTCAAGTTTGCAATTCTTTTCACAGTCAAAATATGGCACATTTTATATGAAGTGTAGGGATTTAACTTGTGAATTTTTTATCTACATATCATGAAGTACGCTAAAGATGCAAGGAATTGTTGAGCTGTTTTCACAATTGACCTTATCATGCACCTTTTATAGAATAATATTAGAAAGTCTGCCAATTTTTATTTTAAACATTATCTTAGGTTTTTTGTGTTCATTATTTTAACATGGTACAAAGTTTGGCTTTTCTTAATTACACAAAATGTGCATTCTTCAAAATTCTAACCTAATTACCGGGATAAAGAAAAGAAGATGCCAAAGGGGTTGTGCTACAATTAATGCTTTTATAGATTCATTAATTTTGAATGTTTGAAAGGGAACTAGAAATTTAAAATTCCATCCATCTGGTCAAAATTCAAGGTGTATGATATTAAAAATTTAAAATTTTTAATTTTGCTTTTATAGATTCACAAGTGACCTTATCATTCGTCGTTATTGATATTAAATTCAATTGATTTTTTTTTTAAATTAAAATTATTGTAGATGTGGACATTAATGTAGACATATTGTATGTGTTTTGTTTTTTTGCTATTAGAAGTGATAGAATATGGGAAGATGGAGTTAAAGCAAATTGGTCAAAGATGGGCCTTTTTATCAGTTTGATAAAAATGAGACAGCTAGAAATTTTTTTAACTTCAATAGAGGAGGAGTTAACCACTGAAGTAGAGAAAAGAAAGCATTAAAGATGTTGAATGAATGAACACTTTCAAGAGGAGAGAGACAGGGAGACTAGAGATAAAGCTACTAACTGAAACCCAATAAAGGGGAGAATCCATAGAAGGGAGCTTACGAGAAGCTTTACATCTCAGTTCAGATGTCAAATTCTCTAATACATGAATTGAACTCGTTTTATTTAATTAATACTTAAATACACGTCTAAAACAAGTTGATTGTTAAAAAAAAGGAAATAATATATCTAAAACTTGTTTAAAACAAGCTAAAACTAAATAAACATATATCAAATAGTATCATGCATCATAATGTATGCTTACTAGCTAGAAACATTTTACAGCAATATTTACTATGTATGATTTGACTTTAAGTTATAATCTACCACCAATGTCTTGTTACTTTTCTTCTCATCTATAATTTATTTTCACACATAATTTGGATAGTTTTTCAGATATTTAAATTGATTTTTTTTTTTTGAAGATATTATTTGAGATGAAATCATATCTGATACTTATGGTGGATCTTATAGATATCTTTTATGGTGAACACATCTTTTTATATATGATGATTTATTAGTTTCTTTATAGGAAGTGTTGCAATTAAGTTCAGATATGCCATGTTTTAGTTGAATAACTTGTCAAGCTCAATTTTTTAATGTTTGGCAGACTATTGTGAAACTTATTATTGAATTCTTTATTAACCAGTTGATAACTAAATTTTCAAATAATTTCCGCATTGTCTTTTCAAATGAGTAATTCAAACACTAATTAACATTTATTGGGCAGAACCTTAATTCAAACTTTTCAACCGACTACGAAGGCTTTGTCGTAGTGTCAAAACATTCATTCAGATTCCCCGTGGGATTTTTTTACTAATCAAGGGTATGAAAAATAACAAATTGATTAAGAAAATTCACACTGATCATGGCTCTCTCTTTTAATCTTCTGATATTACCAAAGTAGCTATTGTCTATTTCCCTTATTTACATAATAATTAACCATAATTCAGCCATTCCTCTCAGCCTCATATACTAATTGGGTTTATTTTTCTTTTGTATTTTTTTGAGCTTCTTATTGCTGACTTTTTGGATATTTTGATTAAAGAGGCTCTCTTCAATGTTAATAAGGACAAACTCCTTATTCCTTATTTGTAAGTTCTTTACTCAAACATGGTATGTGGTGGCCATAATTTATCCTTATGACTTCACTTTTAAGTTCTTTACTCAAACTTGTAAGTTCTTTTGTTATGCAGTGGGTGGAGGCTTGCATTGTAGATTTTTTTTCTCTATTGTTGTTAATAGTGAGATCAAATTATACTTTAATTATTTTGGTGGGTGAAGGCTAGGATTTCCTCCTCTTTCTTTTCTTTGGATAGCAACTATGGAATTGCCTTTGCTATATATTGGATGTTAAGGTTATTAAGTGATTTTAAACCTTTTTATTCTAATCAATTATATATTAGCCATGTTCTCTATCTCAACGACCTTCTAATTCTCAAACTTTTCGATGATACGACTTTTCAATGTTTTGATTGCAACCTTCAACTTTTTGCTAACTATTGGTTTAAATGCTAGAATACTTTGTATCCAACCTCGCTATTTTTATCATTGGTTGTCTTGGTATTCTCTTAAGCTGATAAAATGTTAGTGAAATGTTTGTCATTGTATATTTGATAAACTTAATAACTGGATGAAAATAACAATTATTCTTTATGTATAGTTGGTTTCAATTATTAAATCATACAATAATAAAAACAACAAGCCTTTATCCTCCTACGTGGGGTCGAGATCTATTTAATTCATATGCTTTGAATTATTTATCTTATTGGTTTAGATCCATGTTTCTCCCTAACGTCTTCAAAAATTCACTATACATTTTATCTCCATTTTTTTTTTATTGGGGCAATTTTAATGTCACTATATATCTTGGCACAAAAGTACCTTCCTTAGAGCTAAGGGTGGCTTTAGTCTTTCTGTTATCTCAACCGTTAACACCACATGTAAAATGCAATTGTGGAGACTGATCAATTCTTATAACATATTTTCATTATGGTGTAATTGCTACTATGGTTCATTAGTGATAAAAGTGTTGGGAGAGTTTCTACTACTTAAAGTTAAAGTTACAACCCATTATCACTTGAAGGACCTCAATATACATTTTAGGGGTCAAATGTAAGACAAATGATGAACAACAAATATAATGATTCATAGATAGCTAATTCACGCGCCGTTGAATTTGCTCAAATGATCTCCATGTAAAATGAATCACACGAGCACGTATGGGGGGTCAAAATTTCTTAAGAAGAGGTCTTCCATGATGGAAACGAGTTGGCATAGTAAAAATGGAAGGTCGTTTATGTGACACCCGCAATTTGGATTTGAATCTTCCAACCATCGTCGAAGTCACCCAAATGATATCTGTTGGAAAAATAGACTGTGCCAGTCGATTTTTTTTTAAGGCATCTATATTGTTGGGTATTTGCATTTAATTTACCTACACATTAATCGAAAACTAAAAAAATTAAAAATAAGAATAGTAATTAATATAATTAAAAGATCATCAAATTTCTCAAAACCACCGTCTATCCCTGCCTAACCCATGTGTTACCCATGCATTTGTCGCTCAATTTCTCTAATCAAAATTCATCCTCACGTTAAATAATAATAATAAAATTTAAAAAAATCCCACAACCATACTCTTCCCATGCTCTCCTACCCAATCCCATTTTCCCAATAAGCTACTCCCTCTCTCTCAAGCTCACCGCATTGGCCCTTCCCAAAAATGCACAGCACCTCATCTTTCACACCCTACTGCTACTTGAAAAGCCCAGTTGTACAAATCCTCTTCCCCCTCACATGAAAACAACCATTCTTTCATTCCTCTCTCTCACCCAATCTAGCAGATTGAAAACCCTATCTTACTGTTTTTTGCATGCCAAGCCTACCACTGCTCTGACAGGACTACCCCTCTCTGCTCCCAACTCTCCTCAGACACTATCACTTCTATGCCTCACCAACCCACCAGCCCACTGCCTTAAGCTTCCTCACTTGAGTAGTCTTCCCTTTTCTAACCCCTGCTCAGGCATGTGAAATCCAACTTCTCCCTCTTTTCTCTTAGTAGCTACACTCACTGCCTGCCGACGAACTTTCCCACCGAACACCTCCCAACTCTGTGTCCAAGCTTACTGTGGAGTATCTTCTCTCACCAGTAGCAAATCCACCTACAACTGCCACCCTTCCTCGTTAATCACTAATCATACATCCCTGTCATAGACCTCCTATTAATCTGATGCCCTCACAACAACCACTTTATGTTGAAAACACCTCTACTCAATTCTTCCGTCAATCACCTTTCCCAGGAATATCCCGCTTCCATCTTCTCACTGTTCTCTCAACAACTTATATATGTTGCCTTAAGCCTAGAGGTTTGCATTAGCTATCGACGTCTCTCCCTTATTTCCCAATCCTTTCAGCTCGCCGAAACCCCCAACTACCTAGCTCATGCTACCATAACCTTCACATCCCGTAGATCTTCCTACACATAGCAAACCCCACAACTCTAACCTCAAGCCCAATCCACATGCTTTTGCTCATGCTACCATAACCTTCACATCCCGTAGATCTTCGTACACATAGCAAACCCCACAACTCTAACCTCAAGCCCAATCCACATGCTTTTCTTTCTTTTTTCTTATGCCATAATAACAAAATCCCTCCCCTAAAAGGAGTAAAATCAGAGAAAATAAAAATGTAAGTTGAAAAGCCTGTCTGTTCTTTTTTAAATTTGTGCAAGCCCTATTTGTCAGCGTCAAATTTGTGTGGAAGGTATAATGCAAATATGTGAGCCAAAAATTAAGTTCAACTTCATTTCCTTTATTTTTTTTATTAATTTTAAGCTTATGAAAATTTCATTTATGCTTAATTTGAGTTTTATTAAGCTTTTTAATTGTTGTTTTGGCTCAATTTAAGTTTTGTCTTAAGTGCCTTGTCAGTCAAAGTTTTAACAAAATTTTGAAAGCATTTTGGCGTGTCCCCTTTTATGTTCGGAGGTAGATAGTCGAAATGGGTCTTTTCACTTTGCCAAGAATTAATGTATGGGTGGCTTGCAACACGATCTTAAAGTGGTATGTCCTGCTACCTAAATAGTTACTTGTGCGGCCTTCAAACTTGCAAAATCAAACATCAGCATTATATTTCCCCACTACGCAAGAAAGACACGTAGGGGTATTTATATTGGTGGCCCCCACTATGCTAAGAATAGCGTGTATGGGTTTTCAACCTACAAGAAAACACAAATAAACACATCATTTTCTCACTCCAATGAGAAACACATGTATGGGACTTAATTTGTCCCATACATGTGGGACTTAATTTGTCCCACATGTTTGCATCATATCTTTTACATAATATTGACAATGACAAATATAGCTTGCACGAATTTTCATCAGAAGAACACAAATACTTTTTGGGTTTTTACGTGTTTTCTATTACTTTTTTTTTATTTGAGAGGGAGTTATGTTGTAGCTGTTATGGTTTAAGGAAAAATATGGGAAAGCTTGCGGATTGGGCTTCAGGACAAAGCTATGAGCTTTGTCGTGCATAGAAGATTAGCGGGATGTGAGGGTTTTCGTGGCAGGAGCTTGGTGGTTTCGATGAGTTGGAGGGATTAGGAAATGGGGAGAGAGACGTCAACAATTAATGTAGATCGACAGGTTCAAGTGAACTCAAATGAGCTGCTTGGAGGACACGAAGAAGATGGAGAGGGGTTGTTATCAGGAGAGGTGGTAGACAAAATAGCTGAGGATGGGGTTATGAACGTGACGTCGTTGTTATGATGAGATCGGGTTAGCCGGAGGTCTACGACTCTGGTTGGTTTTTAACGGCAAAGGGTGACGAGCACAGGCATGCTTGCTACAAGTGAGACAGTTATTCTGCAACAAGCATGGACACGAAGCTGGGAGGCCTTTAGCGAGAAAGTTCACCGGTTTGAAAGTGAGTGTAGTTGTTGGGAGGGAATAGAGAGGAGATGGGTTTTATGTGGTTGAGTGGGGGTTAGAGAAGGGAAGGCTACTCAAGTGAGGAAAACTGAGGGTAGTGGGTTGGTGGGCTGGTGAGATGTGGAAGTGGTGGCGACTGATAAGAGCTGTAAGCATAGAGGGGCAACTCATCGGAGTGGTGGAAGACTTGGGGTGCGAAGAATAGCGAGATGGTGTTTCAGTCTACTAGATCAAGAAAGAGAGAGTAATGAAAGAAGAGTTATTTTTGCATGAGGGAGATGAGGTCTTTCACAGTTGTACTTTTCGGGTTGTAGTAGGTTGTCAAGGAGGTGTTGTGAATTTTTGGAAAGGCCAATGACGTGAGGATAGAGAGGGAGTGGTGTATGGGGAAAATTAGATTAGGTAGGAGAGCATGAGCTTGAGATTTTTTTTTTATTATGGTTTTAGTCTTTTAGTGTGAGGTGGCAGTGGTTTTGGAAGAAATTAGATGTTTTTTAATTATATCAAAAAAAATTTTTTAATTGTAGATTAACGTGTCGTCAATTTGTGTGCAAATACTCAATAATATAGGTACCCTTAGGAAAAGTTGACATTGTGAACACGTTCGCACGATTTGTTTTGCTATCGAGGTCATTTGGGTGACTTCGGCGATGGTTGAGTATCGACAATCTACAGCTTTCGTCGTGCTCACTCATTTAGATCATGGAAGACTCTTTAAGAAATTTTGACCCTCCGGATGTGCTAGTGCGATCTGTTTTAAAAAAGAGATCATTTGAGCAAATTAAATTTTGGCAAAGTGGGTTAACTTTTATTTGTAAATCATCTTATTCATTGTTCATAATGCGTCTCATATGGTCAAATATGAAATGTAGATTGAGGTCAATAGTGATGTGTAAAGAGTTTCACTGCAAGTGAGAGCAATAAAACATAAAGCACAGTATTGAATGATTTGCTCAACAAAATAGCATAAAATCATTAGAATAAGGGTCATGACTTTAACAATTAAGTATAAATAAGAATAAAATAATATGAAATCAATGCATTTAGACTATAAATTTTTGGACAATATATTTTTAGGTGATTTGATGCCCAATTGACTTACATCCTCACATAATTTCTACATGGATTTGGGTTATACTGTTGTACTTGCAAACATATGCCCAACTCTTTTTCTCCCTTAAGTTGGTTGATAAATCCTTCAACCAGTAGGATGTGGGGTTGTCGGGGTAGGAGCTACGTGGTTGGGGGTTTCTTGAGCTGGAGGGATTGGAAATTTTGGGAGAAACATCAACAACTAATGTAGATCGTCAGGTTTAGGGGAATTTAGATGACTGCTGGGAGAACACTGAGAAAATGGAGGTGGGTTGTCGAGAGATGTGGTTGACGAAAGAGCTGAAGATAGGGGTTTTCAGCACGAAGTGGCTTCAATGAGGGGATTGGGTTAGTTGGAGGTCTACGACTTCGGTTGGTGATTAGCGGCAAAGCATGTCAGCCGGTGGCAAATTTTTCGCTGGTGAGGGAAGATATTCTGCAACAATATAGGACACAATGTTGGGAGGCGTTAGGTAGGAAAGTTTGTCGGTGGGAAATTGAGTGTAGTTCTTTGGGGGAAAGAGGGAGGAAATGGGTTTCGTGCAGTTGAGTGGGTGTTAGAGAAGGGAAGGCTACTTAAGTGAGGTTGGTGAGATGTGGAAGTGACAATGATTGAGGAGAGCTGGAAGCAGAGAGGGACAGTCTTGTTGGAGTAGGGGAAGGCTTGGGGTGTCAAAAATAGTGAGATAGATGTTTCAGTCTGCTAGATCCGGAGAGAGAGGAATTAAAGAAGGGTTATTTCATGTGAGGGAGATGAGGTTTCTCGCTACTTGGCTTTTCGGGTATTGGTAGGGTGTGAAGGAGGTGCTGTGTATTTTAGGAAGGGCCAATGAGGCTAGCTTGAGAGAGATGTTGTGAAAAACGACGGAAATAAAGTAAAAAAATGGAACGAGTAAAATTGCACACAGAGAAAAAACACCAGAGTGACACACGGATTTACGTGGTTCGGCATGTTTGCCTACTTCCATGGAGCTGCAGAATATTTTATTTCTTCGAGGAATTGCACCGTCGAGCGTCTCGACGTTTACAAGAAAATCTCTATTTTCTTCTCTCTCTTCCTCTCTCTCTCTCTTCCTCTCTTTCACTTAACTCTAAAGATGACTTGGTTTGGTCTTGCTTGGCTTGCATTTCCTTTAAATCAAAAGAGACTATTATAGAAACCATAAGAGCGGTAGGTGGGATGTGGTAGGTGAGTGGTAGGCGGGTGTGCTAGGTGTGATACTTAGTTAAGAAGCTAATTAAATTCGGTGGACCGGGTCTCCACATTACCAAACAATTCTCTCACTTGGAGACTGGGACACTGAATGCATCACCTACTAACTGCATCATCTACTAGTTGTATCGACCTTTTCCTCAAACATGTTATTCTCCACCTCTGCAACTCGAAACCCCTGTCTTGATGTCAGAAAACCAGCTGAAGTTGAGCACAACTTCAGCTTCTCACGAGTAACACCCTCAGTTGACATATCATCGTTAACGTAGCCTCGTACCACCAAGTTTTTTCTTGGGTTACTCTTGTATCTGCTTACAACTCCCACTTCATGAACAATATTCTGACCCTGCTGAAAACCCTTTTCAACAAGTCCGGCCTTGTACCTCTTACTGAACATACCATAAAATTTTGCTCTCAGATTACTGAGTCATATGAATATCTTTGTCTACTCATTGTAGGTGCAGGTTACTCCTACTCACCTAGCTATCATCATGGAATATGCCGCTGGTGGTGAGCTATTTGAGAGAATTTGCAATGCTGGACGATTTAGTGAGGATGAGGTTTTACATTTCACCTTATAATTATTCTGCTTCTTTTATGTTGTTTATTTGTTAAGCAATCTGTTGAGTCGAGAAAAATTTTCTGCCTCAATCTTCTTGGTCATCAGGCTAGGTTTTTCTTCCAGCAGCTGATATCAGGTGTCAGCTATTGCCATTCAATGGTATTTTATCTAACTAATTGCATTTTATGTTGGTTATTTGCGAACTGAGATTAATTTTGCAATCTATCATTATGTAGGAAATTTGTCACCGTGATCTTAAACTGGAGAACACACTATTAGATGGAAGCCCCGCACCACGTGTTAAAATATGCGACTTCGGCTACTCTAAGGTGTTATCTCACATTCTTACTCCTCACTTTTGGGAAGAGTAAAGTGTCATCAAAATAGTCCTCCGATTATTTATATTGTCATTTTAATCCCAGAGTCTATAAAAAATATCAAATTAGTCCCTATAATATTTTAATATCGGCTAAAATAATCCTCATGGGGAACTATTTTAGCCCCTTAAAAGAATCAGAAGATTCAATTGATACTTTTATAGACTCTAGGACTAAGATGACCCCCTACATTGACTCAGGGGACCATTATGACACTTTTCTCCTTCTGGCAAACATTTTTCTTTTATAAACAGCCAGCTTGGTTCTCTGGAATGTAGTCTGCTCTGTTGCATTCTCAACCCAAATCAACTGTTGGTACTCCAGCTTACATAGCACCAGAGGTTCTTTCACGGAAGGAGTATGATGGCAAGGTGCTCTTTTTAAGATAATTTCTGTCATCTTTTACTTCACTTTTAATGCATTCCATTTTTTTAAGTTATAAAATTGAATTCAGGCAGTATCTTCTTTTGTAAACTATCGATTAAGTTTACACAATCAAACAATGACTGATTTTTCTGTTTGGTGCCATTTCATTTTTCCATTACCTGAGCTCCAAATTTTATTCTAACTCAGATTGCCGATGTTTGGTCATGCGGTGTCACACTTTATGTGATGCTGGTGGGATCATATCCATTCGAGGAACCCGACGATCCCAGAAATTTTCGAAAGACAATTAGTGTAAGCCTGCAAATTCTTATTTTCACTCTTCGTAGCCCAACAGTTGAATTGGTGTTGTGTGACAGCGAATCCTAGCAGTTCAATACTCCATTCCTGAATATGTTCGAGTATCTGCTGAATGCAGGCAACTTCTCTCTCGCATCTTCGTTTCCAACCCTGCCAAGGTATTTATCAGCTTAAAATCTCCAAATCTCCTTCTTTCTCTTTTTCTTCGTTGAATTGAGAGAAGTGTTAAAATAGACACCTGACTTTTTTCTAGAGGTCATTTTAGTCCAGAGTCTATAAAGTGTCAATTTACTCCCTAGACTTTTTTAATATGGAGAAAAAATCTCTCCCTCTCATAAAGAGCCTGAGGATTAATTTGGCATTATGATGAACTCTGGGACTGAAGTGGCCCTCTGCAAAATGTCAGGGTACTATTTTAGCACTTTACTCTCATTGAATTTGAATGTGCTGAAATCATTCTCATCCAAGCATTCTTTTTCATGAAGAGAATCACAATTCCTGAGATAAAGAAGAACCCATGGTTTCTTAAGAACTTGCCGAGGGAGCTCGCGGATGGAGAGAACGGCGAGAAAGCATTTCATGATAATGAGATGCAGAGCGTCGAAGAGATAATGCGAATCATTCAAGAGGCAAAAACTACAGGTGTTACTTCCCATTCGATAGAACAATCTGCAGCAGGACTAGATGATACTGATGCGGATACTGAAGAAGTTGATGATAGTGGTGATTTCTTCGCCTTCATTTGAACAAAGAATTTCATATAACAAGAGGATGAAACCACGCACAGAAAGAAGACTGATGGTGCAGAGTAAGTGTAGATTCGAGCATCACAAATTCTGCATGGGTTGGTGTATTGTGCTTGTGTTTGATACTGTACAGTTTCTAAACTGATGTGCTGTGCTTGGTTTATTTATATAACTGTTTTATTGGATGGGTAATCATGAAAAGTTTAGTTGGTTAAATTCAAAATTTAAATGAGTTCACTCTTTTGTGTAATTTTGATTGTGGATGGTTGCCTTTAGTTTGTCAATTGGGAAGAGACTCGTTCTGCGTAGCACTGTGGCATCTGCTAATTTTTATGTTTTTGGGAGATTTACATACAACCACACAGTTTTTATGTACTTACATAACAGACATCTAAATTTTGAATTTTATTTATACAATACTTATATTGTTATAACCACATCAAAAATATCATCAAACGAGCTTGTTTATATGTATATATATACATTTTCATACATAAATTTTGATGTTATTTTGACACTAAAGTTTGATAAAAATAAAAAAAAATCAAAATTTTATGTGTTAGATATGTAAATACATAAGAATTGTGTGGTGTGTTTGTATTCCTCCAGAATCAAAGTTTCATTTTAAGTCCTCGTTCAATCACCAAGTATTGAAGAGATCCTGGAGACTCTCATAAATCTTTTACTTGATTTACCCGACTAGCTACAAGAAATGATATTTATAAAATAATTGGGATCTCAACATTCATCTTTCTTCATATCTAAAATAATAAAAACCTACTTGGAAGATGAACTTATGAAGCTTGATTATGGAATTTTGGATAAACTCCCTAGGAATAGTTAGAGAGAATGGCCAGCTAATTAAAGGGACTAAAGTAGGTTGAAGCTTTTTTGATCCTAATCTCTCATATATTGATAAAGGCATTTATGCCTACTCTGCAAACTCCCAATTCACACAATGTCTTTCCCATAAATTGGTCTCCTACAAAACATGAAACGACAAAACTACCCGAATCCTTCAATTTTAATGAGACTTTTCTTTAAATTATAACACTACAATTCTTTCATAAATTTCATATAACTGGGCATTTATTCACGGGCTTCTGAAAATTAGATGTTACTAGTGAACTTCTTGAACTCTTCTAGGAATTTAGAGAATTTTTGGTCCAGTTTTTGCCTTACTAATCTCTGGAACAAAATTAGTAGAGATCTCTCTAAGTTATTTCCTGGGATGTGAACGTGAATTTTATAACTATTTTGAAGTTTTTTCAATATGTTTCTTAGACTTAAGTTCTTTTAATCTAGCTTTGTCTATGATCTCTCATTCTAAAACCAAAATTTAAAGTTTAATGGATTTGTACTGCTCTTTATCTTAAACCTTAGGATTAACCTCAGTGTTGCTAAATAATGCCCCTTGGTGTATATGACTCAATAAGTTAGCTAACTGCCCTAATTGTGTCTCTATGTCTCTTTCGTCTATAGCTTGACCCTGTAATTGATTTTCTATTTGCAACACTAACTCTTTCAAAATTTTCTCTTCTTCAAATCAAGTATTTGATATGAATTCAAAATGATAATTAGGTATGGAATTAGAGAAATTACTATCATAATTGTGTTATTGTTGCGAGATCTAGATATACCAATTGATGTGATATATATATAAATCAAACAGGAGAATGATCAAATAAGCAAAAATTAGAATGAGAAAAAATCACACTAGAAAAGAACACACAAATTTACGTGGTTCGACAAATTGCCTACGTCCATGGAGTTGCAGATGATTTTACTACTTGAGGAATTTACATCAGTCGATCACCTCGACTTACAAGAGGAATCTCTCACTCTTCGTTGCTCTCTTTTCTTCTCTCTCTGTTCTTCTCTCTTGATACTGAGATACACCGAAAAAAACGTACATCGAGATACCCCGAAGAAGACAAACTTACAAAAGAAATAAACCCAATTTCTCTTCTACCACCAAGAAGAAGCCTAAGGAGAACAATCATCTTCATCTTCCTTCTTTTTCCTTCTGCTGGAAGGAACTGCTCCTCCTTGTACTTCTCTTCCTCTGCCTCGAGGAAACCTCCTCTATCCCGAGGAAACCTCCTCTATCCCGAGGAAACCGAAGAAGAACTCAAAGCATGACTACAAAACTCAAGGAGAGTCATCTGAAGCTTTTATCACGAACAGGAGGAAATAAAGAGACGCTTCACTTTACAAAAGTGGAAGGCGGGAGTGGTTATTTGTGAAGAGGTGTGACTCTCCAAAGCAAAATAACCGCCCAAGCGTAGCGGGCCAGGCTCCACCGTTTCTAACAGATTGTTCCAATTTTCTAGGGTATTTTGTTGGTTATCAACATGTTGCTTGTTTCCTATATTTTGAATTTTATTCCAATTAAAATTATGGTGATTTTTCTAACTAAGATTGTCCATAAGAATTTTAATCATTCAGTAGTGATCCTGGTGCAAACTTAAATCCTGAATTGTCCATCTTCTTGGATCAACTACATGTGCAATTAAGAGTGACAATATTTGGTGCTTTGATATCTCCTCTTATATGTTTTTAAATCTTGTGGGTTTTCTGAATTATTTTAATTGTTTTTTTCAATCTCAAGGTCAAATAGTTTTAGTTCAACATAAGGAATTCTATGCATACACAATTAGGATTAACTATTAACCCTAAAGGAACTGATGCAAAGATAAGTGATCATAACTTACTGGAAACACAATAAAGCAAAAAAAAAATGTGTAGAAAACAAAAATAAGAAATCACATAATGCAATTTTTTTTTAATTTCTAACATAGAAAATAACAAATAAAATATGAATAAAATACAACACAATAAATTTCAAGTCTAAACTCTAAGAGTTCAAGATAAGGAATGCATACACAATTAGGATTAACTAGTAACCCTAAACTAGCAGATGACAAAGAAAAGTGATCATAATTTACTAGAAACATATAAAAAAACAAGAAGATGTGTAGAAAACAGAAATAAGAAATCACAAAACATTTTTTTTTTGAATTTTCTAACCCAGAAAATAAGAAATAAAATATAAATAAGATACAAAACAATAAATTTCAAGTCTAAACGCTAATTGTTCAACAAAACTTCTCTTATAGTGGAAATTAATGTTGTTCCATGGCAACAAAGCAAAAAATTTGATAAGTCTAAAATACTGTGAAGCATCGACAACCACACGAGTATATGTGTCAATCAAGTAATATACATATTACAAGTTCACGTACTGATTACATAAAGAATGAATTAATTTTCTAAAATAGGAAAATTTATGTCTAGCTTGAAGAATTAAAGTTTGGTGAATTGTTTAAAATGACTAAGCTTATTTTTGCAAAGATTTGAAACTTACTAAATTTTAGGGTTTAATTGAGGAAACCTCCACTGAATTGAACCTAACAATCTAGCCCTATCCAAGTGACTCCCATGTTATTAATAACTAGAAGAACAATATTCTTTAGCCCCTTACAGTGGTCTTAAGAAATATTGATGTTTCATACTACAACTAATTCCCTAATTATGTTAAAACTCTCGTTTTCCATATTTCCTATGCACTAGCACTGCTCTAGCAGCAAAATTCATGTTCTCCTAAAATAATCTGTTAACCTAATCATTTCACAAGCCTACTCTCGTAGTACTAAATTACAATTCGTTTTAACAATCTAAATGTTAATTTTATATGTAAATTATGTGCAGAAGGTTAAAACATCAATTTTTTACTATAAAGAACTCAATCATCATTCAAGGATAAAATTAAATTGCATAGATTACTAACAAGAGTTAATTTTACGTAACTTCACCTACTTTTTACCCTGTATTTTACCTTTATTTTATTGATGTTATCATAGGTCTACACTTGATGAATGTTTTTGTTGATGTTGTGCATGTTATAGGAGTTGAATACAAGCATTTTGGAACGATAAAAACCTATGTAAAAGCAACCTAAAACAGCGTGGTGTGACCACACCTGAAAGAGGCGTGACCACGCCGACCACATTAACTTTTGGTCCAACCACACAAATGGAGCAGGAAATTATTTTGAAAAGAAATTTTTTTACCAAATTCAAGGATTGAGCTATAAAAACATTCTTAAGGCATCTAGTGGGAGGGGAGAGACCTGGAGACGGATATAGAGAAAAAAGAAAAGATTTTGGAAAGTTTTCTTTTACGATTCTCTTCCTCTCTTGGGGTTGTGCTAAGGTGGTCTTTCTACCTTTTACTTTGTAATTTCTTACATATTCTGAGAGGTTTATTGTATGAGAGAGTATGAGAGAGGAATTGACTACTGTGAAAGAGAGAAAAAAAAGATTTTGTATGTTTTTTACTTTCAGCTTTTACTTAGTCATAATTTCAAAGGACTGTTTTTCCTACGTTCTTTCCAACATGCATAGCTAAATTTCCTTTCACACATACTGTGATTCAAGGTATGTGATTTTTGTGATTTTATTGGATGTTTATTTCTCTGTATCATTTTCCTGAGGAATCAGAATTTTTTCATTGTCGCGTTAACCATAAAATTTTATTTACTCATGATTTGACTAATTATGATATTAACATATTTTATGATCTGTGACTCTTGTCCATTGCACAAAGGAACGAAATGGTTAACCACAAAATTCGGATAACAATAGACATATTTTATACGAGTTTTGCAACTTAAAAATGGGATAAGAACACATATGCAGGATGCCGCGAGAATCGATGAAGCCTTAAATTCATGAATTCTAGCATTCTTTTGACTAGGCATAGGCATAAGGAGGATTTTTTATCCATGTTGACAACCATCACTTAGGAGAATGTATAGAAAAATCACGAACTACCACATCACCTAAATCTCAAAGACACAAGCCTCACATTTCTTGAAGAATAATAAGATTTATCTGCCCCTATTTTCCGTCTTTTCAAACTAGTTATCTTTTGTTTTGCTTTTGATTAGGATTGTAGAAACCCATCTAAGCTTGGATGTAACGATAGCTTTGAACAAGTTTTTTCTGAGCTCTCCTATTTTGCACTTTTCTTTGTCCTCAACCTTATCTGTTTCCATGTTTTTTTCCCGTTTGTTATGGTGTTACTTGCTGTTTATTTGACCTATGTAGCTTCTTCCTTTGTGTGTTTTTTTTGTTAATTTTAAATTAAATGTTGGGCTCGGCCTCGTTTACTCAAAAGT
>NEWO01000093.1:2252642-2267648 GCA_003013225.1 Phalaenopsis aphrodite
AGGAATAGTATGCCCCTTAGAAAATTATTTAATATGAATCACGTCTGTCCTTCTCTTTGGTGTCCAGTAGGCTTCGGCAAACTACCTAATTCTGAATTTGGCTCATCTAAAAACAACTTCAAAGTTTTGTTTTTTTTGTTTAAGACTTGAAATCAAGGAATGAACTAATAGATTAAGTTTAGCTCAAATTAAATTTAAATTAATAAAATTGTTGCTTTTTCTGTTGAAAGTTATTTTGACGAGGAAGAATATTGCTTATGCGGCTTATTTAAGCCGATGAGGGAACGGAGTTGTTGCAGAGACCTTTGTTGTTTCATTGAAACTTATCCTGAGGAGCAAGGAAGAATTCGAGCATCTCGTCGCCGAATAATGCTCCGGCGATCTCCGCTCCATCCGCTCCTGAGGTAATTGTTGCTTCAAATGCAGCTTATTTTAAGAGGAGAGGGAAAGGAGTTAGCAGAAAAGATTAGTTTTGCTCTACAAGTAAATAATAAAGGATGGGAGTTAAATATGTAAATAAGAAGGTTTTTAAGTGCTTAAATCCCACATGTTGCAGTCATAAATGCAAATCGTGATGAATAAAAAATTTACTGCCTCCAAATTAATTTCATTATTTCTTTTAAATTAGTAGGACAGATAAAGTCCAGAAGAAATTCAATTGGCGGCAGCTGTGCAATTTCTAGACCATAACCTGTCCAAAGAGAATTGTATATAATTATAAAAAAAACAGAAAGATTGACAGGCGAGTGGCAAAAGAAATTAGGAAAAATCAAGTAAAAACCGCCATAAACCCTCTGTAGCATCTACCAAATAGAAAAATCAAGAAAAAATAGTTAATATTTAGCAATACACCACTCAAATCCTATGTATTTACATATCTAACACCTATATTTCATTTTTTCCATGTATGCCACTTTAACCGTGTATCAAAAAGTTTATTTCATTTTTTTTAAAAATTAAAATAGTGATGTGATATTAGAATTTCGGATGGTATAAATATAAAAAACTGTGTAAATACATGGCAATTGGGTGTTATGTACGTAGATAACCCAAAAAGAATTCGGTCAGAAATTTAGATGAATTTCAGGCCATTCGATTAATTCTAAAATGAATAAAATATAAAATTAATCAATTTAAATTTAAATTATAGTAATCTTCAAATAAATTGATTATTTTGAAATTCATTCTCATGGTTTCTTCTCTTTGTTCCATAAAAAAATCCGTTCTGCATTGGAAAGGGAGACTGGACCGTGAAGAAAAACAGAGCCAATAACGGATATCTCAGATTAGCTCCATGTGTATGTAGTTACTTAATTCTTAGATCAACTCTCTCATTCTCAAGAAAATATTGCATGTGAATGAGATGAGTGCGAATTGATAATACTTTGGTAGTATTATCACTACAATATCGCTAAAATATCACAAGCATAACACATATGATAGTATTCTGGTGATATTTATGATGACATTGTACCGTAATACCACCACAATATCACCAGAATTCTACCTTCTGCACCTACTTAAAGATCGGATGCCAAAATTAGGAACCGTATATGAAACCACCTTTTATTTATGTAAATTACGCATCCCATTTCAGCAATTTTATTAGGAGACTTAGGTTTAACCCGGCACGTAACCTTTTTTATTTTTTTGATTTTGGGGATCGATAAGAGAAAACCCAATAACCAGCCACCATCTCATCCACACAGTAACTATTTTGCTAGTTTTAACTGAAATGAATACGAAGTAAATTCTTACAGATAACGGCAGACAAGCAATTGTAAATATTCAACTTATAAGAAATTGCCATCAAATCAATCAACTCCAAGCCTTAAAAGCTTGTCGAAAAGATAATTCATCCAAAAATCTTGCTACTTTTTCTACCAAATTTTTTGATAAAATATTTGAACGTTGGCGGTAGCATTTTGGATGCTTTAACCTACCTTTGATTTATTTAACAAAAACTTGGCTTTCATGCCAGTATGGCGGTTTGGCCTCACTAAGCAGGGTCAAAGAGCAAATCACTTATTATATACATTTATATCCTTTGAACATTTCCTTGGAATATATTTGAAGATATAGCAAGCTCCAAGTACCTCTACCATAAATGCCAAGCTCACTAATAATAGATTTAGGGTTTTCTTTTTATTATTTTTTTATTTTTTCAGGTGAGCACAACAGCCTGCTAGGGATTCTTCATTTTGTTTGGAGTTCGAGGACAATAGAGTTGGGGTTTTAATCCTAGCATGATCATGAAGGCAGACTATGTATCAGGTTCTCATCAAAAAAAGGTACAGAACTTGCAGTTTACCTGATCATTTACTCGTGAATTCTGTTTGTTTGAACTGTGTAAGCTGTCCTCTCCATCTCCTGTTACAGTTGAACAAATCTGCAAAATTATTATCTGACAATTCTCGTATTAATTTCTGTAAATGCTCCAATGAAAGCCTATCAATTGTGCGTAAGTTAAAATTGAATAGGAAAGCAATCTTTTCTATTTATAATGATACTAATCTGTCATTTCTATATGGATTATGCCTTCATATGGATAGTAACTAGTTACTATAGAAAGGCAGCCCCTTCTCGGATACTTAACTATGAATATCCCTGCAAAGATTGATCAAGCAAGTTTCCATCTATAAACCATTCAAGCAAGTCAACGGAATATTAAAAAAGTGAAGGATAATTGATATTAAACATAATATTCCAGTAGCAGGCGTTGATAGATGGCCAATCCTTCAACCTACTGATTTTCTGACTCTGAAGAACTACTTAATCTTTTATAAGAATTTTATAAAATTTCTCATGTTTTGTTTTCTTTTTTCAGAATTTCCTTCTATATAAATAGCGCGCAAAGGAGGATGCCTTTCTGAGAGCTTTGCACTTTTTCAGCGACCATACATTGGGAATGACTGCCAAGGAGCGGTAAGTTAATCATATACCGTCAAAAGCCGTTTTAAACTTGCATAAGAAGAGTTATTTTATCCCCATCAATAGCCCAAATGTGACTGTATACTGAATTTTGGTAGAGGTACTTGGCCTAAATGTTGGTTTGTTTTATCTCCATCAATAGCCTAAATGTTGGGTTATTTTTTAAAATTTTTAGTCTCCATATCTCCAAATGACTGGCATGAGGTGTTAAAAGTTTATTTGAATGAAATCGTCTAACACAACTTCTAATCATGGCGCACAAAAAGAAAATATTATGCTGGCTGTTAAAAAATTCAAACTTATCAGTTGTGGATTAAAAATAATGCGTGATATGCTTCAATAAACTTGAAAATAATATCGAATAAAGTAAAGTTTAGCAAAATTAGTGCGAAAAAAAGTGTTGCGTGCAGAATGTTAGGAGAAATATTTGAAAGCTTATATAAATCTAAAGCAGAAAGTGCTCAACTAGGGGTACAGCTTGCCACTTACTGTGAAGGAAGAGGTTTATATAGTCATTTTAGTAAAAAGCTAAAGTGTGTGCTATTCCAACATTTCAGAAACCTCCCCAAATTTATACAAATCCCTTATACACAACTACTTGCATGGGAACTAAGAATGTCCTCTCCAGCTCCAATAACCCACAACCACCTGCCCTTGTTCCCCTCCATCCTCCATACTCTCTCCCAAACTCCCTACAGACTCAGAAGAAGAATATTAGCAACATGGACCCCAGACCAAGAGCTCAACCAAGTGAGAGAAAGATCAGGAGCAGACATGAAGAAGAAGCTCGAATGGTATGATCTTGTGGCACTTGGTGTAGGGGGGATGCTTGGAGCTGGAGTTTTCGTCACCACAGGTCAAGTAGCCAGCAAATTATCTGGCCCAGCAGTCTGCATTTCCTATATTATAGCCGGCATCTGTGCTTTCCTTTCATCTCTTTGCTATACTGAATTTTCTGTGGAGATTCCAGTTGCTGGTGGTGCTTTTAGCTACCTTAGAGTAACCTTTGGTATGAAAAATCTAGTTATAAAACTAATTTACTTAATCTTTTACGTTTTGGCTTAGTTTTGAATGCCCTGGTTAATGTCCCAGGGGAGTTTGTGGGTTACTTTGGAGGAGCAAACATACTACTTGAGTATGTCTTATCCAACGCTGCAGTGGCTCGAAGTTTCACTGAGTATTTAAGTGCCGCCGCCGGTTTAGAAGATCCAAACTCATGGAGGATTGTACTTGGAGGCTTGTCTAAGGACTACAACAGTTTGGACATTCCCGCATTTGTTCTTGTTTTTCTTCTCACTTTATGCCTGTGTTACAGGTTAAACTATGTACCTTAACTTTAAGGTTTTGTTTGGTATTTTGTTAGTGCTGTCTACAAACCACTTTACTGTTTTAGTTTTTTAAGCTTTACTTCTCTTGAAATTGCAGTACCAAGGAGAGCTCCAGGCTCAACCTACTCATGACAGTGTTCCATGTAATCTTCTTTGGATTTGTGATTGTTGCTGGCTTCTACAATGGAACCTCACAGAATCTTGTAAAGCCGAAAGGGTTTGCTCCTTTTGGTGTAAAAGGAGTTGTGGATGGAGCTGCTATAGTGTACTTCAGCTACATTGGTTATGACAGTGTATCAACAATGGCTGAAGAGATCAAAAACCCCTCCAAAATCCTTCCAGTTGGCATCGGTGGATCAGTGCTCATTGTCTCAGCATTATACTGCCTCATGGCCTTATCTCTTTCCTCCATGATCCAATATGATAAGGTAACCCCAAACCAATCCCAATTTGCAATTGTTACTGATTCTTGTTTTGTTGATGTCAGCTAACAATAAAAAGTTCAAATAATCATAAACAGATATCTGAGGGCGCATCATTTTCTTCTGCCTTCCAGAGTAAGGTCGGCTGGAAGTGGGCAGGAAATGTTGTTGGTGCTGGAGCCAGCCTAGGAATTGTGGCATCACTCTTGGTTGCCATGCTTGGCCAGGCTCGATACCTTTGTGTCATTGGCAGGGCTCGGCTAGTTCCGTCTTGGCTTGCTAATGTGCATCCTTCAACGAGGACCCCATTGAATGCGACTATTTTTTTAGGTACGTGATACTGTAGCAATATCTTCTCGTTCAGAGAATAATGACGAAATTCAAATAGAACCATTCGACATATTCATTATTTTATGCAGGCATATGCACGGCATCCATTGCTCTATGTACCGACCTCGAGATCGTGCTCGAGATGATTTCTATTGGTACCTTAATCGTGTTCTACTTAGTTGCGAATGCGCTCATATACCGGCGATATGTGAGCCTTGGTGCAAACGAGCCACTTCCTATCCTCCTCTTCCTTCTGCTCCTCACAGCAAGCTCACTAGGCTTTTCTATAAGCTGGAAGCTTGAGAGAAGTTACTGGTGGATGATGTTATTGTTTGGTGGATTAACGGTGATGATTACTGCTTTATTTCAATGTAAAGTTCCCTGTCATCACCGTCCATTAAAGTGGTCCGTGCCATTGATGCCATGGCCAGCAGCAGCCTCAGTATTTCTCAATATTTTCCTCATGAGCTCTCTGAAGAAGAGGTCCTACCAGAGGTTTGCTGTGTGGAATTGTATGATTGTGTTGTTTTATGTACTGTATGGGGTTCATTCAACATTTCAGGCAGAAGAGGTGGGGATGGAAATGGAGAGGGAAATGGCTTTGGTTGTTGGAATTGAACCAAATTCATCTTCTCAATTGGATAAGTTAGAAGCATAGGTTTTCATTTTTTTTTTCTGCATATCATCTCACAAGTTTGCATTATTGGTGCGAGATGCATCCAATGTAGGCAACCGACATTCAAAGAATAAAATAACTTTTCTTTTGTAAGAATTATTTTTGCTGGTGCTGAGTATGAGTTAGATCTATCATAGTGAACAATAATTACTTAATTTATTTTAAGGGCATCTTTTCGATATACAAGACCATACACATAATATGAGAAAAGAGAAGTGATTTTTTATATTCACCATAGTTTTCTTTAGTCCCTAAAAGGAGAGCCATCTTCCTCTTTTCTAATAAAAGCATTAGACTTACAGGTGGAATCTTATAAAGTATAGTGCTACTTTATATACTATTTATATGCTATAGATCGATTGCTTACTCCATTTCAAGTCATATTGTCCACTAAAAACAGTTCTTTACCTAAAAAAAGGTTATCCAAAAAATTCCTGCCTTCAAGCTTAAGCCAGAACATTGGGTGCTTATACAAAGATACGGCTGCACCTACTTACTCGATAACTAATTAGGAGGAATGCATGTATTTTTTAATCCCTGCAGCATCTTAATCCAAAACCCATAAGAAGATAACCTCCAAGAGATTTCTATTTTTTAAGGATCAACTATTCTCATTTTGAGTCAAAGCAAGATTTTTTAAAGCTTAAAGTACCTCTTCGTCCCGTACCTTGCTGGGCCTTTTGCAAAATAGTTCATTATTAAGCATCATCAAAATATCCAATCATAATCTCTTTGGCTTTTTCTTTAAACTCAAAGTAACAAATTTTCAAATTATATGGTGTAACATTGCTGCGACCAGTTTAGTGCCGTTGTACTATTAAAAAAATCATCTAAGAGAACCACATAAATAACCTAAATTTTAATGCAGTTGATGCTTGGACCAGGCAACCATGACTGAAATTTAAAGGAAATTTTAATTTTCTATTCTGTACAGAGAGAGTTTCCAATGGAGATGTGCCCTCTAAAGATTTATAATGTAATAAAAAAATAAAAAAAAACAACTTTAATTGCGGAATGTTGTTGAATAATGGCATGATTCTTTCATGAAGATATTCTGAATATTTAAAAGCGTAAAAATTTGCAAAAGAGAGGATTCTCAATTTCAAATGTAGACAGGAAGCTCCATTAAAAAAACTAAGTAATTACATGGCATATGATACTAAAAGAATATGAAGCTAACTATTTATAATACTTAATATACATACATACACAAACACACAATAATTAAGTTTTTAATCATTTGTATGCTCCATCAAATGGAGCTCCGCTGGGAGCATCCAATTTGATCCTCAGCGTAGAGAAGTGAGTTGTAGAAATGGTTTGTTGACAGCATCCACTAACTAGGCTTTGGACATGTAATTACCACACAAACGGCATCATTTTTAAGTTCTTTACAAATAAAATGATAATAGATAGCCACATTTTTTATTCATCAGTGAAATACATTATTATTATAAAGACGAGTGGCACTCACATTGTCACCATAGAACACTAGATAGCAAGTTCAGTAAACAGAGAGCAAATCCAACAAAAAACAACATTTGTGATGGCAACCAGAAGTATTCAATCTTGGAAGAGGCGTGGGCTACAGTACTTTGTTTCTTGACACTCAAAGGTATAAAGTTTCGGCCAAGATACATAATGTAGATACCTATGGAGATGCAGCCATCTTTGTTACATATCCACTTCGGATTCAGAGAATGCATGAAGTTAAAGCAGTGTCATGATGAAAATAGTGTTGTGCTCAATAGCACCACAAAAAAAGTGAATTAGCCAATTTTCTGCATTCCAATGACTAATAATCTGAGTGGCGAATAAATCAAAACAGTTTGTTAACCATGAAAACAATATTTGGGTACATAAGAGCTAAGAATTATAGAAAAACTCTAATATTAGTCAGATTAGTGAGCGTAGATCCAGTCAAAAGTGAGCGTTGGTGAGGCATTAGGTTTCATTACAAGATTGGTATTCATGATTATAGAGTGAGCAAAGACACCAGGGATTGAGATAAGGGAAGTTCATTTGGTGTATAATCGCATCTACATAAAGAAAATAATAAAATGAACTAAGATTGGAAAAAAAGAACGACAAAATACTACAAAGTGGACAGTTATCTATAGTAATGATATTATTAGTATAAACTAGATAGATAAGAGTATCAACAATGTTGATGCATAAAAGAAATGTTTAAACTAGAGAATTGGTGAAGCCAAAAAATAATGAGAATTTGTCGTAGCTTATGGTAGTATGGTAGCAGGCAATGGTTGCTTGCTTGAAGCCATAAATGACTTTGCAAAGCTTACACATATATAGAATGATCTATGTCAATGAAGTTTGGTTGCTAGGCCAAGTATACATTCTAGAGAGATAGCCGACATATTTTTTTCTATGTTGACTTAGATGTTTATGCATAACTTGGATTTGAGTCCATGTTAGGCCCTTCGGATGTTAAATTTTCTACTTTCACAAATAAACACCAAATCATAAAAAATATTTTCCTACAAAAATTAATAATTAATTACATGTCTCTAAAGTCGCCTTTTTAAAAAGTTGATCCCTAGCTTCCTTGGTGTACCAAAGATGCATAGTCAACATTTGAGTAACTTGTCTATTCCATCAGCGATTTGCTTTTTAAGTTAGTGGAAACTTTTAGATTGACACACATATATGCATAGGCAGTCAGTCAACATACAACAACAACAACAAGTCTTTATCCCATTATGTGGGGTCGGCTACATGAATCATTTTTCTCCATTGTGTCAAACTTATTTTTTTAACTTTTTTTTTATAACTCACTTGGGTCTAGATAAATAAATTTAAAAAAATATTATATTCACATATCATGTTTATTCATGATCGAGCCGCATTTGCTTTAGTAGTGATGTCACACATCTTATTTCATATATATCACACTTACCCTATCTTGTATTTGTACAGAGTTTATGCAATTAGGTAGGACCTAGCTGACAATCATTTCCAAGTCGAATTGTAGGTCCAAAACATGGGCAATCTTAGGCTCATGTGAGGTTAAGTTATAAGTCTCATTGCTATGTCGCATTAGTCTAGGTTGTGTGTCATACTCACGTGGTACGTTAGTCCTTCCTTAGATTTAAGTTTAAGTCTGACATTGTTCTTAGAGTGTTTTAGTTCTCATTGTCTGACAATTTTTTATTTGTCAAAAAGTTGCCCGTACATCTATGTCATTTGTTGAAATCCCCTCGTATGCTCAGCTATAATGCAGGATATGTTTTCTTGTACTCATTCTTCTATAGTTGACTATGTTATTCTACACATGTCGAGTAGTCATTTTAGTATTTCTTCTAATAAAATAGGAAACCTCATTTTAAAAACCCTACATATTCTAAACCTCAACAAAAAAAACGAGCAAACATTTTTAATCATGAGTATTATTGGGCTCCTCATCTAAGATGTAACTAGTTATGGAGGCTTGCACCTATGGGAAACTTGATCAACTATAATAAAATAAAACCAATTTGATACCAAATATCGAGTAGAAGAAATTTTTGGTTCGTTCACATATATCTGTCTTTCGAGTTCGTAGAGTGAATTATCTTCTATTCTTTGGGGTTGTAAGGTCTCATATCTATTAAGTGCTCTAAAGACAAATGTATTTATGATTAGTTTGTCTTCCGTTGATTCATATGTCAAAGCATAAAGTTTTGTGATCGCTTCTATCCCTCAAGATGGTACGATCCAATCGTCTGTGACTCTCTCCCTTCTCTTTCTGAGCCACATGAGTCCCAATTGAGACCCACAATTCTCAAGAGTATGAGGGTCAAACACTTTAAACTTAATTCCTGATTTACATCTTAGAATGAAGTACAAACTTGTTGGCCAGTTGTTAATCATTATCACCACAGTTGGTCCTATTTATAAGATCTTCAAATGTATTAAGATACTTAAACACTTATTGACTTCTCTATCATAGGGTCAATAATTAGTCATGTAAACTTTTATCATTATGGTGATAGTAATATTTAGACTTAAGAATTTCTTTCTTAGCACATATGTTACTCCAATAAATTTTAGGTGTTGGAGGCAAAAGAAAATGGATGAAAATGATGTTAATGGGTGCGAAGAATAAAAAAAATAAGTTATCTTAGGTGTTCGAGGTAAAAGAAATAAGATATTGGAGAATTAGTACTCTCAACAAGGATGACCAAAGGTTTGACCTCCAAATTCTCACATCAAATGAATAAAATCAAATATCAAGTAATTATCGAAAAATGAACGTTTTATTCTAGAAAGGAGGCAATTTATAAAAATTAAAATTATCTTTTAAAAAAATCAAAATATAGAGAAAAGTAGGTGACAATTTCAATAAGAAGCATTACATTTTCTTACTATATATGCAAATACATACACTTCCCATGCAATCTTTAAATGCTTGAATTCAAAATTCAAAGTTTTAGAACCTGATGTTCTAAAAAAGAAGTAAAAATTTTTTTGATGTGAAATTAAAGCATTAAATGGGCATGGGTGGGCTACTTGGCTAATCATTCTTCTTTTGTTGAAATGCTTTGGGCTTTGCTTGATATCTAATGAATAATCTTTGTGGGTTTTTTATTGCTCTCCTTGATTCACTCCAACATCCTCTTGTGCATCTTTAGTATATAGCCTATATGAATTATCATAACGCGCTACATCAGTTTGGTTGGATGTTGGGTTATGGAAGAGGTTCTCGAGTTTGTTGTGGAAGGAGATGAGCGTTTTAGCGTGACTCATTTGGCATGGAGGATATGACCATGGTATTATAAAAGGGGGCACTGTCAATGGTAGGTATGAAGGACTTTTGTAGGAAGAATAAGAAGAATGATGGGATATCACTATAAGGATATTATCTCTTTATGGGTTTCATGAAAAAAGAGATGGCAAGAAAGATAGACTCAATGAATTATGCATGATGGGAAAGAAATTTTGAATGCATTGCCGAGGAAAAGATAGCCATTTTGAGCAAGGAAGTAGCTAATGAAAATAGGGTTTGGTACAAGATTCAAGTTTATCTGTGGTACACAAACAAAGCCATGGTTAGCAGAAGCAGTTGAGCACGGGAAAATTAAAATTGTTGTTAGACAAGCCAAAAAACTATCTATATTAAGAGAGGATAAGTGAGGGAGTGGGCATGCAATTTATGGGGTAGACTACCAAGAAAAATGCTTAAGCTCAATATGAAGGTCGAATTGACAGATGGGACATAGAAATTAAGTAAAATAAGAAAAAATTTAAAAAAAAATTTTGCCGGATTTTACCCTTTTTTGGATTTAATTCGGTTAAAGGAAAAAAAAAGCCACATTACACCACCCTCGGTTGCAGTATTTGTTGCAGTTAGAGTCCATTTCAAGTTACATTACAGTAAATTGGGGCTTTGCTTGGATAGGACGAGAATGAAAGAAATTAATGAAATCCAAACAATTTATAAGTCGACTATTAATATAATGCCATAATTTGAAAGTTTTCTACTTTTTGTTCACTTCCTTTCACTCAAATTCCTAGGATTCAAACAAAGCCTAAAAAATATATCCGCAAAGAATAGCATGGCTCAAGAGCACAAATATGGTGAGAACTATGTTAGCTCGAACTACAAAGTCCAAACATTCAACATAAGAGACCATATTATAAATTTTACAGCAACCTGATGTATGATAAGATTCTGGATCAATAACCAATACCTTATCCAACGCAAAAATCTGAAGTTTGAGCCTGCCCACAAAGGCATATAAACAGGATATATTGATAAACGTGAAGCTATACACAGAAACAGAATCACCATGATTTTAGGTAAACAAATTCTTTTTTCGATTAAATACCTAAATCGATCGTCAACTTTATTGCTCTGACTTCTCAAATGGAGGTCTAAGATTCAAATTCTTGAAAAAAAACCATATTATACTAATCTTGCGCAGCATTTATCAGTAAATTGTAGCAGTTGTTAGTCGGAAGGTTTAATTCCGTTTAATCACCGGAGGAAGAACCCATAAAACACAAAATAATATGCAGCAAGTCCCATTGCTCCTCTTAACCCTAACTTCAATTCAGCATCCTCTATATCTTCATAAAAAAATTGCGATAATGCTTAATGCAGATACCATCTCTCCACCGCGTTGGCCTCCTTATCGCTCTCTTCTCTCCTCCTCCTCACCATGCACGGTCTTATTTCTCCATGGCAGCGTTCACACTTGCCGCAGCGTAGCATAAATTCAGCTTCGCTACCAGCAGCAGACGCCCGCTTAAAGCGGCCGAACCTGGGTGGATTTCAGGCGGCCTTGCAGGGGCAACCGGAATTGGAGGAAAGGAAGGGTTGGAGAATCCGTCGCGAAAATCCTCCGGATTTTAAGGAGCCAAAGACTTTTTAAAGTGAGAAAAGGTATATAATTTTTTTTTTAACTGTAATTTACATACATATCATCCAATTTCTATATTCACATATCTAACATCTAAACTTTGCGCGCATTTTCTGTCCGGACACCTAACGTACCTCTACATACGGCGTAAATTATTCCTGAGTTATTTTCATGTTATTTTTGAGTTATTTTTAATAATCTCGAAATTACCCAGATTATTTCTGGGTTTTTTCGAGATTATTGAAAATAACCCAGAAATAACCTGAAAATAACTCAAGAATACCCTGCGCCGCACGTAGAGCTTCGTCAGCAGTCCGCACAAAAATTTTTTTGCTAAACTTTACTCTTTTTTTATTTATAGAAGCCAAATTTTCATAACACTGCCTAAAATATATATCCTCAAAGAATAATATGGTTCATGAGCACGAAGATGGTGAGAACTAACACCCATTTGGGGGCAGCCTTGGGGGGGCATTGCGGCTAAGGAACGTGAATATCTCTTGTTTGGATTTTTCGGCCCGGCTACTTATGTTGCGACAAATATACAGGAGAACGATCGACGAAGCGAAAAATAGAACGAGAAAATTCACACCAGAAAAGAACATCACAACATAACACACAAATTTATATTGTTCGGCAAAATGCCCACGTCTACGGAGTTGCAAAGGATTTTACTACTTGAAGAATTTACATCAGTCGATCACCTCGACTTACAAGAGGAATCTCTCACTTCGTTGCTCTCTCTTCTTCTCTCTCTGTTCTTCTCTCTCTACATCAAGATATACCGAAGAAACTCTACACCGAGATATACTGAAGAAAATAAACTTACAAGAGAAGTAAACCCAATTTGTCTTCTGCCACAAGCCACCAAGAAGAAGCCACAGGAGAATAATCTTCTTCTTCTTTCTTCTTCCTTTTGCGGCAATGAACTACCTCATGCACTTCTCTTCCTCGTATCCTGAGGAAGCCCAAGGAAGAACACCAACCGTGACTTCAGAAACTTAAAGAAGAGTCGTGCTCTCTATTCGCAACTTAAAGGAGATAAAAGGCGGCATCCTTTCGCGATCCTAGAGGCGGGAGCAGCGGTTATCGTGAAAACACAGGTCGCCGTAGCGACCTTTCGCGATCGGACGCGGGAACGAGAAGCGGGAACAGTTCACGAACAAGGGAGGCAGGAGACACAATCGGGAGCATTCGCGACGTTTTGCGAAATAAAGGAGGCAGGAACGGGAGATCGGTCTCCAGCACTAGCAACTTATAGGAATAAGCCGAAGGAAACGGGGTTGCGGGTTAGACTCCACGGCCCGCATTCCTTCGTATACATGTAACGGGGTTGCGGCTCTCCTATCCCGTGATCCTTTATCTTGCGTGTCATGCCCTAACACTCCTCGCCTCTCCCTCCTGTGATCCTCACCGGGTTGTCTCTCTCAAAATTCATACTTACCCAAGAAAAATATGAGGTGACAATTTTCCCAAAATTTGGTGTATATGATCTACTCATCATGAGTTCGATTGGAAGCTTGAATAAAGGTTACCAATGAATTGATCAATGACACTGTATGTATAATTTTAGAGTACATTTCAAAGAAAGAAGTTAGTATCCAACCACATCACAAAGATCTAAGGGGAGCCAGTACACTTGCAACATGTTGCACAATACAGGATTGAAGAGATTATTTGTTCCATGCTAAAGGATATAAAAGTAAGGTGGTCTAAGATATGCTCGTGATGATGTTGATGTTGATGTTGATGTTGATGATGATAATACCTATGAGGGTAATAATGATCAAGATTAAATTCTTTTTTATTTTATTTTAATCATATAGAGGGTGTGCCCTTTATTTATATAATGGCATGTGATGTAGTATTTATTTTAAATATTGATTAGAAATATATAAATATTTTTTGAGTTGTTGAATTAGTTTAACATATGTTCTTATTCATGCTGTTTGATTTTATAATCATGTGAATTCATTCTGAAATTTTTTTTATATGATTGTAATTTATTTTGTATGTTGCACAGGCTATACGTGAAAGATTGATCTTTTAATTATTTTGTGGCATAATTTTTACAGCAAAAAACATGTTGTTACGAACGTATATTTGTAATTAACATGTCTCTTGTCGCAAATATTGTGATAAATTTTATGAGCATGCTTATGATTGTGAATCTAGCTGCTTGTGGCCAATTTTGCAATAATTTTGATTGTCTCAAGTTTTCATTTATCCTATAATGATCCCACATCAAATACAATGATCCGCCCCTTAATAGCCGTTTGAGTCAAACTTGACTCGAGCGAGTCAAATGGGCAAAGCTTATAGTAAGGATCATCGAATCGCTTTTAGTTCCATGGAGGAAGTGATTTGAGCCATCCAATTTAGCTATCAATTTAATAAATCGTATGACAAAAAATGCTAAAATGTACCCCCTAAAACTTGAAAAGTGGACTAGTTTCCAAGTATTTTAGATAAAATTTTCATATCATAGAAATTATGAATTTTTAACTTTTGTTTGTAACACCACACATTTTTTAAAAATTTTTTAGTGGCCCGAACTCCGTATCTATCATCTTGAGCATTGCTTAAACTAAACCTTACAAGCAAGTATTCCTTAATTTATCTAAGATCAGCTCAATACAACTATATAATGTGTAGATTTGCTTTTGTTTAGTCCGAAGTTGTTTCAACAGAAGGATATTTTTTTATCATTTTAGATCGCAAATGACAATATCTATTTCACATGACTTTTAAAGAAGCATAGCTAAACGGTGAAGTTTCTTCAAATGAACCCTTAGCCTAACTTATTTGAAACTCTATCGCCGTTCAAATTCCAAAAAGAAAAAAAAAATAGTATTTTACATATATAAAACTTTAAAACTAAGCTATTTGTGCGCTTTTTTGAGTTTTGATAAATTGATAAATGAATTTTTATTGTTGAGATAAGCATCTAAATGGGA
>NEWO01000093.1:2288313-2310721 GCA_003013225.1 Phalaenopsis aphrodite
AAAAAAATCTAATTGACTACAAGACTACAAAAATTTATAATCAATTAAAATATTGATTAAGAAAATAGAATAAAAATTATTAAATTAAATTCAAATGATGTTTAATATAAATAATAATTTTTAAATCTTATTCAAACTCTTATTGTCTTATGACTACATGATTAGGGTTGTTCAAAGGACTCTTTGTTCGTGAACAGCTCGTGTTCGGCTCGTTGAGCAAACGAGCCGAATATGAACACACTTTTTGAGCTCGAAATATAAACGAGTCGATGTTCGGCTCGTTTACACCCCTATGCATATCACACAATTCTCCAGCTTGTACATATCTAACACCTAAAGTTTGATATTTGCACTCATAACAATTTGGTTGCATAAAATTAGGACGAAAATATTTATTTTTTCTTTTAAGAGGTTAAAAATAGATTTTTTTTTTGTAATGTTAAAAATTTAATTGTTATGTATTTAAATATTAAAGCTTAGGCATTAGATATGAAAATACATAAGAATTGTGTGGTATGTATGTAAAATGCTCTTTTTTAAAATTAGTTGCTAAAAATGTTGGATGACAATATTCTAAATTATAATTTAATGTGCTTATATTTGGTTAATAAAAATATATTGTTGAATCTAGATTGTTTGATCGATCACATCCAACAAATAGAATGTAGTGACTCATGAAGACATAGAAGAGAGAGAGAGAGACTTACCATGTAGGTGTGAATAGAGTGTTTCTCGGGCTATTAGACCCATTTTATTTCACTGAATATAGTGACTATGAGAGGCGGGAACCACAAGCTCCCAATACATGTTATAGTTCTCCTATATAAAGAAGATAAAAAGGAAAAAAAAATTACATTATTGACATTGCTTTTAAAGAGAGTTTTATAGGGTCTTCTAGTCTTTTATTTGGACTGTTAGATCATCTCGAGATTCATGCAGATTATTTTTTGGGTATATATAATAAGTTCTTCAATTTTCTTGATCCTTGATAACAACAACTATAATAAGAACAAGAAAATTTTGAGAACGAAAAACATTATCACATGAATCAGTAATGATAATCCCTGTTTAGGCACTTTTTGTGCTTCGTTCTAACATGTTTTAGGTTATCTTGCAAGCTCCAAAGCATTTTTCTCTGAATCGACTCTTTGATCGATACTATGGGTCAACTTGTTTGATTTTGTCACTTAGAGTACTTTTTTATTGTTCTGCTTTTTAATTTAAAAGTATAGCAAACATTTATAAAGTAGTTTTTTTGTAAGAAAACCCTTTATAAGGAAGCTCTTTGTAACTTTTCATATATGGAAAGAAGTGTTGAAGTTTTCGGTCGGTTAGACATTTTACCTTTACCACGCTATTTGTTTGCTAAAGTAGGTTGTGATGAATATTGGTGTTGGTTGATGACTCGAATCTTTAGAAAGATCGCGGACTTGCCTCCCACCTACAACACCATTTTTGGCCAACCGTTGCTAAATCGCTTTGGAGTTTATGGTGTTCACCTACCACGCTACAATTAAGTTTCCAAGAGAAGAGAAAGTGATCAGTATTAAGGGAGACTTAGAGCATTCGTGAGTCTACTACCGCAGCAGTTTGAAGAGTAGAGCAGAAGCTGCTTGCAGAACCGAAGGGAGGGTAGCCTTGAGACCGGTGAGATCACCTAGGAGTCCCTCGTCTCCGAAGACGAACCACATAAGTCTTTCCTAGTAAGTGAAAATTTTGATGCAGAGCGCCGAGAGCTGCTAATTCAAACACTATAAGGCCATCGCGATGTCTTTGCCTGGTCTGATGCGGAGATGTAAGGAAAACTGACTGGCGTTGCTTGTCAGCAATTGAACGTCAGCCCTATAGTCTGATCAATCAGGCAAAAGATGAGGAACTCGACGATCACACTGGTTGGACCCACAAGAGAAGAGGAGTTGAAACTGCAGCAATTGTGCTGCATCTAAGTTGTGCAGTATCCCTCATGACTCTCGAACATCATCATGGTCCAGAAGGTCAATGGGAAGTGACAGATGTGTGTTGACTCACTAATCTAAACACTGCCTAACCGAAGAATTGCTACCCACTGCGGAGGATCGACGTCCTAGTGGCTACAACTGTGGGTTATTCCATGATGAGCTTCCGAATGCTTTCTCTGGGTATCACTATATCAAGATGCACCCGATAGATGCTGAGAAGACCGCCTTTCTCATGGTTGAAGATGTTTTTTTTATATAATGTAGTGTCATTTGGGGCCAAAAAGGTTGGGACAACATACCAACATTTGATGGATGTAATATTTAACAAGAAAAAAGAAAAACATATTGAAGTCTTCGTCAATGATATCCTTGTGAAAAACTGAACGACATGACAACATATAAAAGATCTAAAAGAAATCTTCCAAACTCTAAGAAAATATAATATGAGGTTGAATTCCAGCCTCAAGTGACAAGTTCTTAGGTTACCTTCTAACCTCCAAGAGCATAAAAGAGAACTCTGACAAGATCCATGCCCAAAATTTGAGGATTATCGGTCGTGGCGCCTAGATCGCCCGGCCTAGCACAAGTAGATGACCAACAGACCACAAAACCAAATTCGCCTAGTCAAGCACAAATAGAAGACCAGCATAGAGAATAGGAGAGAATAGGAGAGAAAAACTTGCTCCCTCGGGATGAGTCGGGGTGTTTTGAGGCTCTTGAATCATTTTATTCTATTAAAAATATACGTTACAAGTGGGAGAGCCCCAAAAAGTCCATTTACATGAAAAGTCCTCATTTGGAATAAAAGTCAGCCGAGGGTAGCCAATTTAACAGGAGCTGACAGACTCAATTGATCAATTATTTATTTAAACATAAATTTCAATTTTTTTTTGGTAAAAGCAAACAAATCTCAATGCAAAAAAAATATATTTATACTTGTATAATGCTTCCTCCATAACATCATTTGAGGAATTCAAGTATTTCTATCCTTTTGTTTTCTTCAATCAGACAAATACCATATAAAATAAACAAAATCAAATGAAAATTTCATAGCATTAACAGTTGAAAGATCTACCCCATAAATGCAGACATTATTTCACTGAAATAAATTAAAACTTACCGATTTATCTTTCATCAATAAAGCAATTTACCATTAAACCATAACTGATACGTTTTTTCAAACTTAAATTGAAAAACAAATGAAAGCAGTTCTTAAATCAATTTCGTTCCTAATGAACGCCCCAGCAAGGCATAAATTATTATGTGTAAATATCAAATTTGTTAGTTATATAATTACATAAAAATTCCTTGGTATTTCTGTAACTTTCCCATTTTTTCCTATTTTGTCCAAGTACAGAACCTTAAAGCCTACCGCCTACTCTCCTGGTACGAGTCTTCCCGTCTATGGGGAGTCCAGTCCAACCTCAGTTCCGTCTTCTACAAATGAACCCTAAGTAACCTCACAACTTGTTAGACCTAGAGGAGGAGCTAATGGCAACCCACGGTGCCAACCTCCGGCAATTCGGCCTTCTCCCAGCAGCGAAAGCAGCAGCAGAAAACGCTCGCTCCGCCCGCCGAGCCATCACCCGCTTCGCTCGCCCAGGCGCCTTCTCCTACCCAGCCAATCGCGCCGCTGCAGCTTCCCGCTTCTCACGCAACCTCGCCGCTTTCCGCGCGCACTACTCCATCCTCCTGTGGTTCTCCCTTCTCGCCTTCCTCTTCCCCTCCCACCGCGCCACGATGCTCTTCCTCATGATCATCTCCAAGGTCGTCCTCTCCTACGCCGTCCTCCTCCGTCTCTTCCCTCACTCCGCCATCCTCCACCGCATACTCGACCGCCGCATCGTTGCGGGTGTCTTTCTCGTAGTCGTAATGGTCCAGCTCGCGCTTGCGGGAGCAGTTGTTGACCTATTCCTCGCGACGGCTGCTGTTGCGCCGATCGTGGTTGCGCACGCCGTGTTCCGGACAGCCGATAGTCCGTTGGCTGCTGGGGCAGGGGAGAATGGTAAAATTGCTGGTGAGACGATTCCGATCTCTGAGAAGAAGAACGCCGATTTGGAATCTGGTGGAGGGCAGAGTTCCGATCGATCGGCCTAGGGTTTCGTCCGTCAGTATTACACTAATCTTTATTTTTTAGCGTAACATTTACAAAATCATGTTTTGCTCTTTTTTAGGGAAATTATTTTAGTTTTCTCCTTTATAAAATTATATTGTCCCTCACGAATGCATAGTGAACAACGACTGCTTTATCCTGCGCTTAGCACGCACGTTTTCCATTTTCTTTCTTACATGGAAAGAATGCTACAGCCCAACTAAATTCTGCTTTATCCTGCGCTTAGCCCAACCAAATTCTGCTTTTCTTGCAACTTTTGTTGTAGCAGCTAAGGTTTATTCGGTAATTGAATGCTTATGACTTGAGGCCATTTTGCAATATCTGGAGGATTGTGGATGTAATTTGTATGTTTTTGGCAGATTTAAGGTTTTCTTATTGGAGATAATTTTACATCCGGACAAATTTGAGTCCCGAGTTCAGTGGGAACTTGCCACGTCACAAATGAGCCCCACTGTAGTGTGTTGGTTGGGTGGGTTTTTAAAAGGGTGAAACCCACTTGCCACGTGGCACACTCTCACTGAACTCTAGATGCAAATTTTGCATCCAGAGTCTCGATGTAAAATTTTTGCTTCTTATTGAGGTCTTCTTTAGGAGATGGATGATGATCCAAGGACTATGACATGATTTATTTTACTTTTTTGATTCTTTTGCAAATGCTTGGGGCTTCAATTATGCCCCTAAACCTTTTTTAAGTCAATTAAATTCTACTTGATTTAAATGTAGAAATATATAGTGCAACAAATCCAATAAAACCAAATCACCTTGTTAATTGGAATTCATAAGCTTATTATTAAATGAGAGGAGGCAAATGGTTTTGTAATATTAGGATTGAAGATAGTAGTATAGCATTAAATATACTTTCATAGGAATTTAGGGCTGCAGGAATCATAAAAATTTACTTGAATAATTATGATGGAATATCATGCACGAGCATTCCTCACTTTGATATTTGTGTAGCATGTAACATTAAGTATATTTATTTGGGATTTGAAGGATTGCTTGCTTTGGAATATTTAGTTATAAACCTCGTGTGTGATCATGCTTACTTAAGTGAATGGAAACACTATGGCTCCATTCGATATTATTGTATTTTTTGTGTGTTATAGTTTGTTGTGTTGTGTTATTGGGTAAAGCAAATGATGGTTCGATAAAGTTTTTTTTAATTTTTATTCTATTGTGCTATAAGAGTTGTGGTTGTGTAGTAGTTTGGTAAAAACATATAGGCACTGGTATGAGTTAATTGAATGATTGAACTGAATATCATTATGACATATCTTTATAATATAATATTTTAATCATAATTTAGTTTGCGAATAATTAAAATAATTATTTCATCCTAAAGGCTTATTCGAAAGCATAATTTATTAATAACTAGCTTTATAAATTAGTATTTGATACGCCACCAACAAATTTTTATCATTCGGCACGAATCTTGGTGCAATTTTTTAAACAAAAAACATTCAAACTTCGGTTAAGAGTCATCCGGAACTCCAATTTTAGCAAATTTATAGTTAAACTGATCGACTCGAAGAGACGAACGTAATGATATGAAAGTCAGTCCAATCCGAGTCAAATCAAGCCCAGATCAAATCATCAAACCACTCTTGGAGGATTTCCGAAGGCATTTGAAAAGTCAAACGGATGTCGAATCTAACGAGTCCATAGTCAAATCGAGCGTCTCGACAAGACGAATCCAACGAGCCTAAGATTGCTTAATTCCGACATCGTTAAGGCAGTCAAATGTCCATCAAACGTCATATGATCAAGGGAAGCTCTCCGAACCGTCCGATCAAAATGGTTCATATTTCTGTATTAGTTGCACTCAAAACACTATAAATAGAGTCTCACCCCTCACATGAGGGGGAGGAGGCTTAAGAGAGAACTTGAGGCTTTGAGAATGACTCAAGTCCAAAATTATCCTCGTCATCCTCGATCGTCGTCGACCACCACTGACTGTCGACAACCACCGCTTACCTTTGTCGACCACCGCCGACCACCGCTGGCCACCGCTGGCCACCGCTGATCGTCGTTGATCTCCGCAACCATCCCAGACTGTCATCAACTGTCGTCAGCCACCGCTGACTTCTGTCAACTACCGCCGACCGTCATCGACTGTTGTTAGCAACCGCTAACCTCCGTCAACCACTGCTTACTAGACGTCGTCAATCGACGTTGTAACGTGGAAAGCTAGTAATCCTTTCCTGTCTGTGGGACAAGGGGCAATTGTAATCATCAACTTATAGTGGATTTTTACAATTGGGTCAGACCCTGTGGTTTTTCCCTTTTGCGGGTTTTCCACGTAAAAACTTCTGGTGTGATCACAGCTCGATTCATTTTTATCTGAGTGTGTGCTGAATTCTCGTACAACGCTAAGACGATAATCCATTACTCAACCGTCACGAATTTTCTAGCACGCATCAGTATTTATGTTACAAAATGTTAGAAAAAAGAGGGTAATTGTTAGCTATTGATCTAACTAGACAAAGTTTTTAGTAGCAATGAAATGGACAATAAACATGTGATGACATAATTTATACTTGATTTTGTAATTGCATATGGGGTTTCGATAGCAAATGAAAATTTTAAGAAATGTGAAGAGCTTTTAATTACTTTCAGAATTGGAGCCATCAAATCCCAAATTAACTTTTTCTCATTTGAAAAGAAAGAAAATTTTCTTGCAACAATGTTATACTGGTTTTCATAGAAGCATGTGGCTTTACTGTAGCAAAAATTAATCAAAATGAAATGAGAAGAGTATCAAATTACATTAAAATTTGGAGCCACTAAGTCCGAATAAGCTTAGTTTTTACTCGGAAGTAAAGAAAAAAATTTAGAATGACCATAAGGTAATCGTTGGAGAATGTCTGACAATATAACATGAGTATTACTATGGATATATGGCTAAAGGCTCTAAAGAAAATGTTCAAAAAAGATAATTTTCTTAAGAGAAAATGGTGGAACTGAAGGATAAAAAAAGTTCTAGTGAGTATGAATGCCATCTCCAGAGTGCCAAAACTTTGTTGATTTGATGAAGATTCTCACAGCTATAGTGAGTATGAGTGCTCAGGAGAGTTGATGGAAATACTTAAAAAACAGTTTGCCTCAAAAAGGACGAGTTCAAACTTTGTATCAATTTAGCTCATCAGGTGGATTATCCATACATAAAAGAAGATGAATGCCAAATGGTGTCTTTGCTTTCGATTTTTTCCCTTTACTGGTCGTAATCTTCCTACCATACGTTACGTTGTATATCGAGTCATCTGGTTTTGGATTTTACATTTAGGTGATTGCTGTCTGTTGGGAAATAAAAATTAGATTCAGCTTGATGAAATTTGAAGGTTAGCTTGGATGTGACAAAACTATGAAGGGTAAATTCTAAAATGATTATATTAAAATGTTTGGTAGTTTGATATTTATGAAAGTGTAGGAAATATACTTGGGACAGTTTTCTCGCAACATTAACTTTGAGACAGTGGCAACAGATCCGGCTTGTTATTGTTATCTTGCTTAAAATTTTTGTAGTGAAAAATTATGTTTGAGAATCTCATCAGCTAGAGTGCTTAGTTGTAAAGAAGCTGTTCTCTGATTTTTTTTTTTAAAGAAAATATTGATATTACACATAAGACTTTTTAAAAAGTTTCCTTCCCTGTAATAAATTTACAACTATCTTTGTTCTCTTACAAAAAGCTACATCTTCCTCAATCGAACCTAAAATTTGTTTTAAAGTATCTGAAAGAAATTTGAGTATACATAATGTATCTTGTATGAAAAATAAGGTAGTTGAAAATAAATTTTAGGTGGTTTAGGCACAAGCAGTAATGGACAAAAAATGAACCACCAGACATGCAGATAAAATTTGTTTTTACAGATTAAGAAATAAAATGAGCAGGCCTATGTCGGCATGGTAGAAAATGTTGAAGGTAAATGGTGAAAAGTCGGTCTGACACCTTATGTGACACAAGCATCATCATTACTTAATGAAATTAATCTTGATTTTTTCTCAGCCTTCAATAGATTTGATACAAATTAGTGTTCAGAGAAATTAAGATTCATGTTTTTTTTTTTTGGTTGGATTTTATTTTATTGTGCATTTATTTTCATTCAGAGTGTCTACAAAAGAAATTCTTATATTTGAGGGATTTTTGAATAGTAATAATAATTTTGTTTTTCAATTACAGCCAATCAAATGGTTAAATCTTGCGCATTTCTTCATTTTGTAAAATATTTTTTCAATTTTATTTTGGAGCTTGTATTTTGGCTTTGTATTTACTATTTACTTTCCTGTTCGCAATTAGATACCTGTATGGCCAACTTATCAGAATTTTAAGGTTTTCGCTTATTTGTTATCATTATAATTTATTGTTATTATTATTATTATGGCGCATAATTATAATTATTATTATTATGGCGCATTTAGGTACATACCATCCAATTCTTATCTATTTCCATATCTAACACCTAAATTTTGCTCTTTACATTTATATAGCTCAACCTTTCGAATCATATAAGAAGTACCACCATTTTAACCTGTAAAAGGTGAATGCACCTTTTTTATGCATTTTTATGCATGATAAAGTGTAGGGACTAGGGGTGTAAACGAATCGAACACGAACGAACAGAGCTTATGTTCGTGTTTGGTTCGTTTGAAATTTAGTTTGTTTGAAATAAGGTCGTGTTTGAAATTGTTCGTGAAGTCACTGTTCGTGTTCGTTTCTTAACGAACAAGCCGAACACGAGTCGAACACGAGTTGTTCACGAACAACAAGCCAGTTTGACATCCCTAATATTAATATATATAAATTAATTATATAACTTATATTATATAAATATAATATATATATATATATATATCAGTATATTACTAATATAGTATATTAATATATTATTATTATTATTTTACTATATATTATAATTTATAAAATTTAATTTTTTGAATATCATAAATTTTTTATATATAATTATTTTAAATTATTTTATATTTCGAACAATAACGATTCGAACACGAACAAACGCATCACTGTTCGTGTTTGGTTCATTTAACTAACCGAACGAAAAAAATTTGTTCATGTTCGTCTCGTCTACTTATCGAACAAATCGAACACAAACTCATTGACGAACCGAACATGAACTGTTCGCGAACAACGAGCTTTTTTGACAGCCCTAGTAGGTACATAAAAATTGAGGAATATGTGTGATGCGTGCTAGAAAATTCGGTGGAGTAATATATTATCGCCTTAGCGTGATACAGAGATTTAACACATATTCAGAAAAGAGCTTATTTAACACATATTCAGAAAAGAGAAAACAACTAGTTGGTACACTAAAAGTTTTTTACGTGGAAAACCTGTAAAGTAAACAACCATAGAGTCTAGTCTAATTGAAGAGTTCTATCATAAATGATCACACTTGCAACCAATTCTTCAACAGGTTGGAAAAGGTTAGAAGATCTTGCAAGTTATAACGTTGATGTGCAGATAAATTTGTGACCAGGAACGGGCGGCGACCGATAGCGATCGACAACGGCTAACAAGTGGTGGTCGACGACGGACAGCGGTGACGGTGGTAGAAGGCAGGCGGCGGTTGTCGACGTTGGGCGGTTAAATTGACTATAAGTTTGTTGAAATCTGAGCTTTGCATGACTTTTTATCAATATTTAAATATTTCTTGCTCAAAAGATTACTTTGAGATCCGTGCAATGTTTTGAGAATTATACTCGATGATGAGAATTTGCTGATGGCATATAAAGGTGTTGGATATATGTAAATATATATATTTTAAGTGGTATATATGTAAAAAATTTTATTATTAATTTTCCTTTTATTAAATTAATTGTTGTTGATAATGGCTTAAAATTTCTCAGAGGCCTACAGATACCAGTTTCTATGGTGAAAAAGGTTTGCGAAGTCAGCACGCAGCTCTTCGTCGCTGCTGCATCCATTGATTCACGGCTGCTTGACAGCACCATTCAAATCAACTTTTGAGGTCATTGTCTTTTTATATTCTTTTCATGTATATTAGACACACATATGCAAGAAAATCTATTAATATTTCTTTATTTAAATTAGCAATAATTTTTTTTCTTATGATATAATAAATATCATCTTCTTAATACTTAAAAAGTGAAATGCGTCTTTTGATGCTTATGTGAGATGGCATATATGTAAAACTTGGAAGTTTAGGTTTTTGATATGTCAATACACAGTAATTGAAGACGAGCTTGTCGAGATTTTAGGCTTCATTTGAGAAGGCGGCAAAGTTTTGTTCGGTTGGAGCGAGCGCTTATATTTGCAAAGATTTTTGATTGGTGAAACAGTGCGAGACGAACATCTGGTGAAGTTCTTTCACAAGAGCGATAAGTTTTCGTTATTTCAAATCGCAGTTTGTCTCCTTCGGTTCAATGAATTCAACTTTTAAAAAAAATTTGTATGAAAGTTGCTGCTGTTTCAAATGAAGCTTTAGTCAAGCGGAAGTTTGATTTAGAAAGAGTTGTTCATCGATGATGATAAATGGGATCAATACACTTCTATATTTTTTATCTATTTATTTATTATTATTATTGTTTTATAAATTTTATAAATAGATCAGAATTGTGTGTGTAATGTATGTAAATGCCCCAAAATATAAAAATTATAAAAAGAGTTAACTTGAATTATCTTGTCTCATATGTTTAGTAGAAAAAAAAAACAAAAAGATAATTTGTTCTTTTATTTAGATTTTGTTCTTTTATTTGGATGATGAGAATCTGAATTTTCACTTTTTTAAATGAGAATCACACCAATTATCCTTTTTTTTCTGATTTTACTAAGGTAAAATGTATATGAAATCTTCTTAATTCAATCAAACGAAAAGAGATCCACAGCAAATAAATTATTTTGATCAATTCTAATTATCTCATAACAGTAAATTTATGAAGGAACACTGCCTTACATACCAACAAATCTTTTCGTAAAAACCTATGGTATAAAAAGATTGCATTACACGGAAAAAAACTGACCATCATAACATTTATTCGAGTGCCCGAGGCCTGCAATGCAGTAAGAACAGTGGAACTAAACTTTGCAAAATAGCATACCCCATTAACAAAAATAGTTTCATTAATGAAAGAAGTGCAGGTTTCCTATCAAATTCAAAAACCAAAAAGAAAAGCGACAACCACTCTTTAATTAGAAGAGAAAATCGGCAACGCAGCTTGCTCTGCTCTTCACCATTCAAGAAGAAACAAAATATTCGGTGCACAGAAAGAAGCCAAAATCCTCTAGTGCTCAGTATCCCATGCCATTTGTGTTTCTAAATCATTGAAGTCTTCCCCCAGCCCACTTCCGTCTTCTGCTAATGAGACGAATCGCAACATGTGAGGAACTTCTATGTCCAAAGTGTCCACCTGTCCTAGCAGAAATGAGTGGTAGCCACAATACGTGCTTGGAGTTACATTTAGATTGAAGCGCAACCCAAACAAGAAAGTCACCTCTAGTTCATTCATCTCACAAACACTGATTCCTCCCACAGCCGCAAAGTGCACATTGTCATGGTTACTGCAAACCAACACAAAGCATGAATTTTCTATATTATTTACAGAAAAAATCAAAATTCATGATTTTTAATTGAGAAATTAATGGCTAAATTCGTTCTTCTTTTATTTTGTTTTAACATCATATATAAGAATGAGAAAGAAGGAGAGCAAATTAAGGTTGAGAAGACAAACCTCCCATCCATGAATTTGACAGAAGTGAGGATGCTTGTGATGAGGAAACGATGTGCATTGCTGGAATCTAAAATGACGGAGGGGTTGAGATAAAGGAATCGGTCTACATAAATGTAGGCAATTATATAGCAACTTAAGCTGCAATCTGTCCAATAAAAGATGTATTCAAGATATCTTTGAATGGAGAATGCAGGGATAATTGGGCTGAAGAAGGCCTCTGCTGCTGGTGGGGGCTGGCGATTCTGCTCTTGAGAAATTGCGAGTTCATCGTTTCGTTTGGCCGTGCGTTCAAAGAGAGCCGAGAGGATGTTTATTACAAGAGGCATTTTGTTCTCACGCTCTACTATTGCCATTGCTGGACCCGAAGCTATTCTTCTTCCTCTTGAGTGCGAGAAGGCGAGTTTCAGTGTTTGAGAAAATTTTTGCTTTTGTGGAATGGTGGGTTGTTAATTGAGGAGACGATGACAGTTATATATGAAGATGGGATTGCCATATATAATGCCATGCTTATTTTTTTTAAGATAAATTATAAATTAGGAAAGTGTTGATTTTAAAACATAAAGCGTTGATATTTTGAAATAAATTAAGAAAACGTTGATTTTTTTTAAATTTTTTTTTTTTTAATGGTTGGAAGTTTTAGCATGCAATGATAATAAATAATCCCTCATGCAGATTACATGCGTTGCATAAAGCGTTTGTATATAAGTTTAGGGATATATTATTATTATTACTATTATTGATTCTAATAAAGCTAAATTCATTATATCCTTGCAGCTTCAACCGTGAAAGGGACCTTTCATTCCACAAAAAGCCGACTAATATTGCAAAATCCATCCGTGGGCTTTGAAGTTACTTAACTCCTCCTTGCTTTTTTCTTTTTCAGCCTTTCCAAATATAAAGGCAATGTTTTTACTTTTTTTAAAGAGTTATTTCAAAGACATAAATGTTAGCCCTCGAGACAACGTCGTGAATCGGCGCCAACTCCCGCTCCCGCTCTCCCGATCGCGAATCGGCACTTCCCGCTCCTGCTCTTCCGATCGCGCGACCGCGACCTTACGGTAACGCCAACTGCTCCCGCCTGTGAAGCGAAGCATCTCTTCGCTCCTTTTCTGTTTGTGATAAAAGGCTTCGAACGGCTCTCATACGGTTAACGAAGTCACGACTTTTTTCTTCGGACTTCCTCAGGATAGAAGGAAAGAAGGTGTAAGGGTAGTTCCTTGCGGTGAAGGAAGAAGAAAGAAGAAGAAGAATATTGTTTTCCCTTGGCTTCTTCTTGGTGGCTTGTGGCTGAAGAGAAATTGTGTTTATTTCTCTTATAAGTTTATCTTCTTTGGTGTATATCGATGTAGAGAGAGAAGAATAGAGAGAGAAGAAGAAAAGAGCAACGAAGTGAGAGATTTCTCTTCTAAGTGGAGGTGATCGACTGGTCTAAATTCTTCAAATAGTAAAATCCTCTGCAACTTCGTGTATGTAGGCAATTTGTCGAACCACATAAATTTGTATGTTCTTTTTTGGTGTGATTTTTCTCGTTTTATTTTTCACTTCGTCAATCATTCTCCTATTTGATTTATATATATACCACAACAATTGGTGTACCTATTAATCTCGCAACAACAACAATTGGTATCAGTGCTTTGTTTGGTTCTGAAGAAGAATGATAACTGCAGATGAAGTGAAGGTTTCAGGGATCGAGAAATTTGATGACACAAATTTCAAATATTGGAGGGTGTAGATAGATGACCACCTCTATGGGAAGAAACTTCATCTCCGTTATTAGGGAAAAGACTTGAAAGGATGGATGGGGTTGAATGAAATTTATTGGATAGACAAGTTTTGAAGGTTATTCGATTGACTCTGTCGAGGTTCGTTGCACACAACGTCGTCAAGGAGAGGACGGTTGCAGATCTTATGACAGTCTTATCAGGTATGTATGAAAAGCCATCAACGAATAAAAAAGGTGTACATATTGAAGAAGTTATTCAACTTGAAGATGGCGGAAGGTGTTTCTGGTGCTCAACACCCGAATGATTTCAATATTATTATAAATCAATTGTCGTAAGTTGAAATTGATTTTGCTGATGAGATATGTGCACTGATATTGCTGGCATCGTTGTCAAATAGTTGGGAAGCTATGAGGATGACACTTAGCAGTTTTGCAGTTAAATATAAACTAAAATGTGATGATATTCGTGATTTGATTTTGGCTGAGGAGATGCGCAGAAAAGATTCTAGCGAGATCTCAGGTTTGAGTTCGACTTTGAATGTTGATTTCAAAGGGAGAAGGTGTGACGATAACTCAAATAGAGAGAGATCAAAATTAAAATATGGTCAGCGGGCAATCTGTTGGAATCGTGGCAATGCTGGCGAGATAAAGAGGAATTGCAGGAATCTCAAGAAGATGGAGAATGATAATGCAAATGTGCTATCTGAATAAGTACATGATGCACTATTGCTAGTAGTTCATAGTTCTGTTGATGATGAAAGTGAAGAGAAGAGTGGGTCTTGGGCACCCATTTCTATTGTCCCACTGACAGATGGTGGAGAACCATAGAGCAACGAAGAAATCTTGCAAGTTGAAAGTTGGAGTATGTGGGAGCTGGCAGAACTTCCACTAGAGAATAAGATATTACACAACAAGTAGGTGTATCAGGTGAAGACTGAGTATGATGACAATAGGAGGTGCAATGCTAGACTTGTTGAAAAAACTTTCAGTAGAGGCAGGATATTGTCCATGCAGTGGGAGTTGTAAGCAGAGACAAGAGTAATTCAGAAAATAGCTTGAAGGTGTAAAGCTATGTTGGCCCTGGTGATATGTTGATGGAGGGTATTACTCTTGAGAAACTGAAGACGTGTACAACTTTAGTTGGTCTTCTGAAGTGAAGACATGGTTTTGAGTTGCAGAGGTGGATGATTCAATGTGGAGGATTCTTGGTGGAGGATTCCTGGTAGAGGATTCAAGTTGGAGGATTCATGGTGGAGAATTCATGTTTGAAGAAAATGACGACACCACCAGTAGAGGATGCCAGTTTGAGGAAGAAAATGTTGTAGCAGGTGTATTGATCTCCAAGTGGGAGATTGTTAGCGATGGAGATCGGGTGGCGAATCGACGCCAACTCCCACTTCTGCTCTCCCGATCGTGAATCGGCGCTTCCCACTACCGCTCTTCTGATCGTGAATTCCTACTCTTCTGATTGCGAATCAGAGAATTGACCGCTCTCTCCTGTGAAGCGAAGCATCCCTTTGCTCCCTTTTTGTACGTGATAAAAGGCTTCAGATGGCTCTCCTACGGTTAACTAAATCACGGTTTTCTTCTTCGGGCTTCCTCAGGATAGAAGAAAGGAATGTGCAAGAAGTAGTTCCTTGCGGTGAAGGAAGAAAAAAAAAAAAAAGATTGTTGTCCTTTGGCTTCTTCTTGGTGGCTTGTGGTGTTTATTTCTCTTGTAAGTTTATCTTCTTTAGTGTATCTTGGTGCAGAGTTTCTTCAGTGTATCTCGATGTAGAGAGAGAAGAACAAAGAGAGAAAAAGAGAGATCAACAAAGTGAGAGATTCCTCTTGTAAGTCGAGGTGATCGACTGGTGTAAATTCCCAAATAGTAAAATCTTCTACAACTTCGTGGACGTAGGCAATTTGACTAATCACGTAAATTTGAGTGTTTTTTTTTTCTGGTGTGATTTTTCTTGTTCTATTTTTCGCTTCGTCGATCGTTTTCTGTTTGATTTATATATATACCACAACAACTGGTGTATCTATAAATCTCGCAACAACAACAATAAAATGAAAAATAAATAAATATAAAAAGAAATTTACATATGTATATATATATATATATGAAGCACACGATTCTTATGTATATAAATGTAATGCACCTAAACTTTCATATTTACATATATATATAATATTTAAATGCCTTAAGCCTATATATGAAAATGATATATTTAACTTTCAAAATAATTAATAATACTATTTTTAATGTGATATTGAAGATTTTTGTGCTATAATAATTGTTTTGGTATGATATATGTATATACATAAGAATTGTGTGTAATCTATCTAAATGCCCCCAAAATATAAAAATTATAAAAAGGATCGAGTTGAATTTACTTTTGTCTCATATGCATAGTAGAAAAAAAACTAATAAAAAGATAATTTGTTCTTTTGTTTGGATTTTGTTCTTTTATTTGGATGATGAGAATTTGAATTTTTGTTTTTTTCTAAAGATTGAGAATTACATCAATTATCCATTTTTTTTTCTGACTTTATTAAAGTAAAATGTATATGAAATCTCCTTAATTCAATCAAACAAGAGAGATCCAAAGCAAATAAATTATTTTGGTCAATTCCAATTTTCTCATAACAGTAAATTTATGAAGGAACATTGCTTAGCATGCCAACAAATTTACAATCTTTTCGTAAAAACTTATGATACATTATTTACAAAAAGATTGCAATATACGGAAAAAAAAACAGAACATCATAACATTTTTTTGAGGCATACCCATGTAAGAAAAACAGTGGAACTGAACTTTGCAATATAGCATCCACATTAATAAAAAGAGCTTCATGAATGAAAGAATGGCAGGTTTCCTATCAAATTCAAAAACAAAAAAGTAAAGCAACAAACGCTCCTTAATTAAAAGAGAAAATAGAACTCTCCCCTTCACCATTCAAGAATAAACATAATATTCTGTGCATAAAAAGAAGCCAAAAACCTCCTCTAGTGCTTAGTCTCCCATCCTATTGGTGCTTCTAAATCACTAAACATCTTCGCTTAGCCCACTTCCGTCAGTCGCTAATGAGACGAATTGCAACAAGTGAGGATATTCAATGTCCATAGTGTGCGCCTGTCCTAGCAGAAATGAGTGGTAGCCGCAATAGGTGCTTGGAGTGACATGTAGATTGAAGCGCAATCCAAACAAAAATTTCACCTCCAATTCATTCAACTCACGAAGACTGATGCCTCCCACAATCGCATAGTGTAGATTGTCATGCTTACTGCAAACCAACACAAAGCAAGAATTTTATATATTATTTACAGAAAAAAATCATGACTTTTAATTGAGAAATAACTAAACAATTTTGTTTTAATATCATATATATATATATGAATGAGAAAAAAGGAGAGCAAATTAAGGTTGAGAAGACAAACCCCCCATCCATGAATTTGACAGAAGTGAGGATGCTTGTGATGAGGAAACGTTGTACATTGCTGGAATCTAAAATGACGGAGGGGTTGAGATAAAGGAATCGGTCTACGTAAATGTAGGCGATTACATAACAACTTAAGCTGCAATCTATCCAATCAAAGATGTGTTCGAGATATCTCTGAATGGAGAATGCATGGCAAGTTGGGTTGGAGAAGGCCTCTGCTGCCCGCGGTGGTCGGCGATTCTGCTCTTGAGAAACTGCGAGTTCATCGTTTCTTTTGGTCGTGCGTTCGAAGAGAGCCGAGAGGATTTTTATTACCAGAGGCATGTTGTTCCCCGGCGTTGCTACTCCCATTGCTGGTGCTGAAGCTTTTCTTCTTCCTTTTGCGTGCGAGAAGGGTAGTTTCACTGTTTCTTAAAATGCCTACTTTTGTGGAATCGTGGGTTGTTAATTGAGGAGACGGTGACAAATATACGAGATTGCCATATATAAATCTTTTCTGTTTGTATTAATAAATTAGGAAAGTGTAGAAGAAATAAGAGATTATGTTTTACAATTCTGTGAACCGCAAAATATTGAATTATGGGTTGGCTCTATATTTAGAAAATAATGGGTGTAGGCTATGTTGTTTTCCTAAAAATTTATTTGTCACCGCATTTTCTATTTAATTTTAGGGGCATTTCATACATACCACACAATTCCTACCTATTTTTATATTAACAATTTTATTTTTCTGTTTACATGCATGCCACTCAAATTTTTAATATTATATAAAAATGTCATCTTTATTATCTTTTTTAAAATAAAATAGAATTTTTCATATGTTTATGACCTTAAAATGCCATAAATAGAAATATCAAGTTTTAGGTGTTAGATATGTAAATATATAAAAATTGTGTGATATATATTTGTCGAATCATAAATCGTCTTTTACTCATTTTCTGAGCCCTATTTATATGAACTTATTTGTATATTTACAGAAAAGAGTGAATGATTAAAAAAAAATGGTCCTTAATACAATTAATTCGCTAATTTTATATCAGATTTGTGTCATAATTAAAATGTAATACAACTGTTCTTTGTTGATCGACAAATTTATCTTTTTTTCTTATGACAAAATATAAGTGTGGCTCCGCGATACTGTTTCGATGCGTTGATTTTTTTAAATATATTAAGAAAGTGCATAGTAAATTAGAGATTATGTTTTACAATTCTGTGAACTGCAAAATATTGAATTATGGGTTGGCCTTATATTTAGGAAATAATAGGTGTAGCCTGCTTTCCTAAAATTTCATATATGACCAATATTAGTCACCTAAAGCGTAATGTTAGATATATATCAGATCATATGTTTAATTTTAGGGTCATTCCATACATACCATACAATTCTTAGCTATTTTTTTTATTAACATTTTAATTAATAATTAAAAAAAAAAACAGCAATGAGTAAAGAAATTATTTAATAAAAAATTTCATCTTTTTTATTCTCCTAAAACAAAAAATGTTATTTAGAGACATCAATAATTGCATCTATTTACTTATAATCATTTCCCTTAATCACATCCATTGTAACGACACGACCAAACAAAAATTTACTTGACATCCAAATTACCTTATTCATTAATCAGTGAACCTGATATGACATGGTTGGTCAGAAAAAAACATTAAGGAATGTTTTTAACCTTCATAGGCACATAATTACCGAGTTCAAAAACATTAAATATACAACCTGAAAATTTATTCTCTCCCTTAGTTTGTAATTGTGTATAATTTACCCAACCATTTTAAAACAACTAGATTTGGGTTCAATCATCTCCATCATCACCTCGAAACCACGGAAACCTCCCCCTCCAAGTATTCGTATCACCACCACCACCACCACCATCACCAAAACCAAAACCAAAACCAAATCCATGGGCTCCCCTGCGAGCTCCATTACTATCACTACCAACTCCACCTCGACCGCCACCGCCACCGCCACCGCCACCGCCTGAACCCGAGCCAGTCCCGGATCCAAAGCCGAATCCAAAGCCATGACCGCTACCACTTGGGGACTCCGCAGATCCCGAACCATAACCCCAACCGCTTCCAGGACTTGAGCCCCATCCCCAGTTATAATCCCAGCTGCCATCAGGACTGGAGCCATGGCCCGAACCAGAGCTGCCATCTTCAGCCTTAGGTGGTGGCCGAGCCGCCGCCGCCGGAGACTCAGCTTCTAAACCGGCATCCGATTCTTTTGTCAGGCAATTGCTCTCAGTTTTACATGAAACAGTGCATCCAAAAACAGCAAGCAGAGAGATGAAGAGAAATGCCTGCATTTCAGTTTTGTGGAGGTGTAATTATGAATTTTACATGGATTTATAGGACTAGTGACTGAGAAAAAGTTGTCATGGATTTTGGAAGGATGCCTTCTTCTTTATGGAAAGTAGGAGGATTGAGAATAAGCTATCCGTGAAAGCAATGGGGTTGATTTCTGGTTGTATTGTGCTTTCTTTTATATATTCCACCACCGCCATGCGCCCACCCAATTAAGGCCTGTCTTAATTACCTTTATTTTTTCGTTTTATCAAGCCGTAAAATTAGACTAATGGGGCCAGAAAATGTATATGTGGTAGATATCTGGAAGTATTATTTTGTCGCAATTGAATGTAGTGGACAGTAGGTTGGTAGTATGACATTAATGATTAGTTGATTTTTTATGAAAAACAGTAGCCACTTTAGATGCATGGAAGAAAATTTGGACAGTTATAGAAGGTAATGTAATGATGTTGGTAGTTTGCGGTTGGAATAGATTTTAAGAAAATTTAGCCGAAGTTTTTCTAATGTTCAAGTGTGTGTATGTTTGTCTCTCTCTCTCTATGTATTTGTATAAATTCACCCAATTCTTATGATTTTATCTATCTTTACTCCCAAACTCTCATTCTTACAAATCAAGCACCTAATTCATGGATTTCACCGCTCCCTAACACTAAAATCCACATTTTCAATAAATGGGTTGGGTGCTTGGTTTGTAAAAATTAGAGTTTGGATGTGAGATAAATAAAATCATAAGAATTGGGTGTTGTGTATGTACGAATCTCGAGGATATCAAACGATGTAGAAATGAAGAAAGTACAATAAAGAAGGGTGCATCGAAAGAAGACCAAGAGGCCTCACTTTGTCGATTGAATGCAGTCATTCAAGTCAGGGACAAAGGTCAACTGAGGCTGGAGAAGGACAAGAAGAACAGTCTAGGTTTAGACCGATCGAACTTGAACATATAGATCAACACCCAAGCTAACCACTAGAGGAAAGTCGAGTGAAGGTATCCACCTACCTCTTAGCTGATCCATCCCAGGGCGAGAATATGATTCATTGTCATCACTAGATCTTCCACAGACCCTCACAAGGATTATTCTCAGAGACCAAGAATTAGTTATATAATAGAGTCTCACACTCATCTTGAATGACCTCCCTCATCAAGGGATGAGTTATTTATCGAGTTACGGTGATTCACCCTCAACCCGATAATCTAGTCACGCTCTACAGAAATGTAATATCACATATTATACCATCTCATATAAATAGGGGGATCATTTTATGAGGATGATTAATAGACAAGTCGTTTTATTGTTTGTTTTCTCTCTGTCTCTTTATCTTTTTCATTTTTATGTTTTAACCCATGGTGTATGATTCAAGGACAAATCAGGATATATATATATATATATATATATATATATATATATATATATATATATATATATATATATATATATATATATAATCTAATTTTTAGTTACGGTAGTTGTAAATATAACATTTTTTGAATAAATATTGTAATTATAATTTTACGTACCTCATTGGCTCGACTGGTCGTCCCGATCTGGTTGATCGACTACATTGGTTTCATCTCTCACCCCTACCTGGTCAATGGATCACATTAGTCTGATCGGTTGCCCTAGCCCGGCCGACCGACCATTTAAGTCCAACTTGCAACCTTAGCCCAGCCAACCAACCACATTGGTTTGACAGACCGATCAGACCCGGTCGACCAATCACTTAGGTCTAACTAGCCGCCTTGTCTCAATCGACCGACCAAGTAGGTTCGATCGGCTGCCCCAGCCAGTTTGACCGAACAAGTAAATTTGATCGACATCCCTGGTCGACGAATCACGAATGTTTAACCGTCCACCCCAATCCGATCAATCGATCATTTAGGTTCGATCGGATGCCTCAGCCTGGTCGATCAACCACTTAGGTCCCATCGGCCGCCCCGACCCGGGCTACTGATCAATTTGGTCCAACTGGCTGTCCTGACCCGATCGACCAATTACTTTGGTCCAGCCGGACACCTTAGCCCGACTGAGCCTGCTGGTTACGTTGTCTCAGGTTGACCACCTTGGTCCGCTCAGTAGGTCGTACAATCGATTCCACTTGCATAGTGTGTGTTTTACATGTGCATTAGTACTGATTACATGACCTTGCATTAACACATTCGTCATTTGCACTCTTGTCGTGCACCTTTGAGCATATACCATCATATGCTCGCGACGAGTATCTATGTCTCACAACTACACATTATTGTATATATCTGTTTCATGGCATTCTTATGTCCCTTAGCACCACATCACAAGTGGTTCACACTTACACCTGTGCACTTCCACATGATTGTTTTGTATGAAATTTTGAATGCCTATGACATATGTTTGAAGTTTTGCATTTCGATTGGTGTCCTCACACACTTAGGGCCTGTTTGGCGCAGCTGCAGATTCTCAGCTTTTCAGCTGCAGCTGCGCTGTCCCTGGAAGCAGCTGTAGGGAAGCAGCTGTGGGGAAGTTGGCTGTCTGTTTGGTGCAGCTGTGTGAAAATGTTGTGAGCCAGCTGTTTAATGTAAAAATGATCAATCTGCCCCTGTTTGTTAAAACTGTTTAAAATATTTCGATTTATTTGTATAAATATGGGCTTAATATACATCAAGTTTATAAAAAATATTATTTTTTACTTAATTAAATAAAACAAATGGTTTTCAACATTCACTATGTACACTTTTTTTTTTAAAATGTAATTTGGAGTACAAATAGGTTTAAAATTTTTTTTTATCTATATATCAAAGTATATGAATATTAATCCATCTATACAAATACAAATTTACAAACATATTTTATAAGCATAAAATGTAAAATACATATATGCACCTTAAGCCACTAAGAAGTCTTTCTTTCTTACATAAAAACGTAAGAACTCATACAGTTTCTTACATCCAAAATAGCACAGAGTACAGAAATGTCACTCAACCACTGGCTAGTAGAATCAGAATGAAAAAAAACTGTACAAATACGACCACGACGAGTAGCATGATGGTAGTGTTATTTCGAACAATGACACGTTGTAGCTCCCGTGTCTGCCCCTCGTCCTCTGGAACTCGCAAATCACTAGCACCGTCATCCTCTGCATCAGAGAAACTGTCCGCCCATCGGAAAAATCTGCATTGATCGGCAATGCTTCGGGGG
>NEWO01000093.1:2315239-2354328 GCA_003013225.1 Phalaenopsis aphrodite
ACCTCAGATCTGTCGATCGCGGGGCAACGAAGCAAGAGGACGAAGGAGAGCCGCAAGGGAACTCGTTATGGCTGCAGAGGAACGAAAGGGGTAAGCGGGACAATGGGTAAAGGAAACTCACCGACCGCGGCCTAATATCGCGGCCGCGGTTCGATCGACTTCGCCAAAAATTCGCCGCGAAACGCCGAACCAAACGTCGGAATTTGGGACGAATCCGCGGTCGCACGCCGCGCCGCGCCCCTAACGCCGAACCAAACAGCACCTTAACCTACACATTCACATATTATGTGACCACACAACTTGCACAAGACTACCCAGTGTGAAATTCTCCTCAGTGAGAATTACTTCACATTCGCTTCTTAAGACACTGCATCGGACTGTCGTAGGTCATCATTTGGGTTGTTGCCTCAAAGGCACTCCTACCGTTTTGGGTCACTGTCTCCATGACACGCGCATCATTTAGTTTGCGGCCTCCCCGGAATGCCCACCATTTCGAATCACCGCTTCTATAACATACCTATACTCTAGGCCGCTACCCCCTCAACACTCTCACCCTAATTTTGATATTACATAAACCAGTGGTTTTCATAATTTTTTAGATGGATCGGTTGTCTGTCCCTCGCCTCAATTTCAAGATCTAATTGTCCAGTAACTCAGAATCCCCAATTTCTCAGCTAGTAGCTCATTAATAAAAAACTATCCACAATCATTTACTCCACCATTTGATTCACAATTCTCTCCTACATACTCAATTTTAAATCTACCACAAACATTTGACTTTAATCCACCTATCGATCGATGGTTTTTCAACTGAGGAATAAGTTACATCACATCTCCATGAAGTATCATACATTGTCGCAATATATTTTCATAATCAAATAATTAGTGGACAATATTACTGTAGTCGACAGTCACTTTAATTCTGACAACATCATCCTTCACACTCTCAATAGTTTATGAACTTCCTATCTGTCTTTCACAATGAACATTCGTACAATATCTAAACCTACTAATCTATATGCCTTATATTCTTTGTTATGTGGTGAAGAAGTCAATATTTCAACAAAGAATGCAAAAGAAACTAATTACACCATCATTGCTTGATACACCTCACGATCTGGAAACAACAACAACAACAACAATAGAGACTACGATAAATAATTCAACACCATTAGAGGAAGCAGCAACACTCGAGGTACGTTCACTTCATCTAGAGGAGGTAGAGGTTTAGGCAATACTTCTTCTTGCATCACTTGGCAAATTTGTGAAACATTAGGTCATGCAACAATAAACTGTTGGCATAAAGCTAACTTCAACGATTATCCTTCCACCAAGGCAGAGATAGCTCTCCTAACATCCACAAATCTTACGTTAGTTGAATGGCTGTTAGATTCTGAAACCACCACATACCTTACATCTAACTTCAAACAAATGTAGCTTGCCAAACAATATCATGGAAAATGACATGGTCACCATTGAAGATGACTTTACTCTTCCAATAACTCACTTTGATCAGGGTGCACTCCTAACTCCTCAATGTAAGCTTCACCTCTCTAAGCTCATAAGTTTTCAATACCAAGCTCACAATATTCTTTTAGTTCACCAACTCACCTTTAATAACAATAAATACATCTTATTTAATAAATTTGGTTTTGTTGTTATGGATCGGAGGACAAACAATATCCAGCTTGAAGGACCTAGAAAAGATGGCATCTACCCCATTTGGCCTTTTCTGCTAACCAAACTTCATCATCCTTACGTGAAATCTAATACATAAGTTTGGGACATACACATTATGCAGCTAATAAAACTATTTCCCAAACAACTAATACTCTAGTTATTCCTACTTCTTATTTTTTCAATAACAAATGCAAGTCATTGGCAGTATTTTTCTTTTTGTGTTTCTAAATCCAAATTTCTTGTTTATCTATTTCATGTTGATGTATGGGGTTTAATATCTTCAATTTCTATCTAAGGTTATATATATTATATTTTTCCTGTTGATAATTATTCCCATTACACTTGGGTGTTTTCTATGCTTGCAAAATCCGAGATCACAAAATAATTCAAAACTAATTTAGTACAAACATAAAGGCTCTATGCTTAGATGGAAGGGGTGAATTTACATCCCCATATTTACAAAACTATCTAAACTCTCATGACATACTCCATTAATTTAGTTGTTTCTATTGTTGACATCATTTTTTTATTTTTGATGTCATGTGTGTCCATGACGTCGATATTACTTAATGAGGGCGTCCATGTCGTTAACGATTCAAATACGGGCTAAAAATACACAAATTATCATTTTGGATCGTTTGCTGAAAAAAGTGGTCTGAACGACCTCGAACGACGAAACATACCACGCGAGTGAGTCCGAAATGTCGATTCCGCTTAGGACAGACGCTCGTTGGACCATGGTTTCACGGGCGGACTAAAAATACGTTAATTTTTATTTTCGTCTCGATTGCTAAATTAAGTGGTCCGAACGACTCCAGACGACGNAGGAGTCCCCGTACTTTTCCAATCTGACTGGCCCAGCATACCTTCATATAGGTGGTTGTCTAGTGCGCCTAGGGTGTTAGAAGGCTCCCCGACCCAGACGGGGTATAAGTCCTTTTGTTTGGGGTGTTTCCAGCTTTGTAGCTGAACCTCCACTTTCTCTTCTTTCCTGAGGCGTCCTTGCTATTTCAGCAGGTATAAGTCTCACCTCTTGGAGCTCCAGCTTATAGTCATAGGATAGAGTTTGTTTCGTTTGACCTTAGGGCTACCGAGGTTCCCGTGGATGATGCAATTCACGGATTGCTGACCGGGGATTTCAGGACGTGTTGGGTCGACTACCTTCACGACCAGGTAGACTTAGGGTCCTAGTAGCTGTGTATGACGGGTCCGTGGTACCCCGACCCAGTTACCTCTACCTTTTAGGATCATTCTACCTTCCTTTTTGTTAAGCCCCTTTGAGCCCTGTCGCTCCTTGACCTCGTTGATATCACCTTGACGGCTCGATGCTGATGAGCTACCGCCCATTTGGGATACGACGATTTGTCCTCTGCCCTTTGGCCCGAACGTGCTTTGACGTATTGGGATATCCCCGTCAAGATGATTTAGGTTATTCCGTGGGCCCCATGTGCCGATGAGCCGCTACCCATTTCGGGATGTGAGAGACTCATTCTCTGCTCGATTACTTAGCATGAGCTTTAAAGCATTGGAACTGTTCCCACACGAAATAACCTTCATTTGATTTCCTATACCCCAGGTCTATGATAATATGAAGCGAAACTCCTTTTATCGAGAGTATTCTTGGGTATCCCCCAAGATGTAATTAACCAGTAGGAACACGTTCCTCTGGGAGTGCTCTTGACCCCAGAACAGGTACATACACCTGACTCTCTGGTTATGGGTAGTTTATGTAGATACTTTTTTCGCGGATATTGGTTTAAGGTGCCTCCGCCCGATCTTGTTTGGGCGGACATCCTTAACCTATCCTTGCGAGGTTTATCGTACGTAGACTCTCCACGTTTTACTTTTCTCTTGTTTGTGACTTTGTCGTATGTCCCTTCTTATTCGGTTCCTCTCCTCTTCAAATCATTTATATGGTTCGGGAGGAAGATTTATTCGAATGAGGGAAGTATACGACGATCGACAAGCTGGCGACTCCTTTTAAAAAAAAAAAGAGAAAAATGAACGGAAAACATCTATACACCCCAAAATTTTTGGGCGGCTAATCATAGGCATAAACATTTTATTGAAACAACAAGAACCTTACTAATCATTGCTCATTATCTCCCAAAATTTGAACGGTTTATCTCATGACAGCCACATATTTTATAAATTGAATTACTTTTAAAACCACTCATCTAATGTCTCCATAGGAAACACCACATCAAACTCTAATGATTTACTTTCATCTCCACTTTTTTGCCTACCAATGAGTAGAAACCATAAACCTTACACAAACTATATAGGAAATACCACACCAAACTCCATAGGACATACCACACCATACTCCACTGACTTACTTTCATTTCCACGTTTTTGGCTACCAACACTTTCAAATTGGATGATGTCTAAACACAACGCAAGGTTGGTTGCTCTGGGATCTAAACAACTGGAAGATACAAAAAAACACTCCAAATTTCAACCCTGTAGCCAAATTACCTACAATTCACATTCTTTAACACAATTGTTCTCCAAAATTAGTGGTAAATTCATCAATTAGATATGACGAAAGCCTTTCTCCAAGGCTCCTGGGAATGAATCATCTATATGTATCATCCTAAGGGTTTTAAATATCACCAATACTCCAATTGAGTATGCTTGGTCAAAAGGGCACTCTATGGTTTCAAAGAAGTGTCACAATAGTGGTATCACACTTTTATAAATCACCTTCAAGCTAAATACTTCAACCTCAACATGGCAGACCCCTCCCACCTCATCTTTAAAAATTATCATGCCATTATAAACTTTCCTGTCCATGTAGATGCCATTCTCATTAACAAAAAATGATCCTTCCACATTCCCAAATCTCATTCTTGATCTTAAATTCAATTTAAAATTTAAAAAATTAGGTAATGTCTACACTTTTCTTGGCATAAGCATTTAACACACACCACGGGGTTATCAACTCACACAAAAACTTCTTTCCTACAACTTGACATGCTCTCTTCCAAACCTGTCACTGCTCCCTTGCTCGTAAACTCAACCATAATCTCTACTCTCAACAAGTGCACCCCAATCCAACCTAATATAGGCAACCAATTTGCTCGCTCCAATATCTTAGCATCACTCGCCTTGACATACATTTGCTATCAATTACAACTGTCTGCATATGCACCATCCACTACTCTACCATTTTCAAAACTCCACCTCCCCTGTTATCTCTAAGGAACACTTCATTTTGGCCTTTCACTAATTATGGGTGATCTACAACTCAACTATTATTCCGACTTGGATTGGGCAAGAGACTCACGGTGTCGTCACTGTACATATGGATTTGACATTTTTCTTGGCATAAATTTCAATTTTTTGGATTGCTCACTTTCAAAAAATGGTCACAATTTTCCCCTATCAAAGTTGAATATCACGCCTCGATTGCTGCCACTAAAGACATTCCATAGCTTCGTAGATTACTTCATTAGTTCAATATTGCTACCCAACACACATTCTTGTCTACTCCGATAACACTTATGCAGTTGTTATTGCTCTCAACCCAATCTTTCATGCTCGCATCAAACATGTGGAAATGGAACGTCACTTCATTCAGGATCATACCTGTTCAGGTGACATTCATATTCCTCACACATCAAATCCTTACTTAGATCAAGTGATTGATATCTTCGCTAGAAGTCACAGAGTTACTTAGTTCGATCGGCCAAGGCACAAATTCATGATCAATCCATCTGATTATAACTACAGTAACTATACTAATTAGGTCTTACTCACCTGATTCCCTCTAGAAACCTTTATAAATTTATATCTGATAAATCATAAGATATTTAAATCCTTAAAACTATGTAGTATGATGTATATTAAATCTAATTTAATTATGTGAAATTATTTCACAGCGTTCTAGGATTTAAATTTATAAATTAAAATATAAATTTAATATTATATATTAATGATGTACCAATAAAATTTAATAAAAATTTAAAATTTAATAAAATTTTATTTCTAATTATATTAATAAATAATTTGCTAATTATTAAACTAATTACATATTATCAATAAATTATTGAATTAATTATTTATCAAGCAATAATCTTATTCATTAATTAATCATTGATTTATTATTTTCTAATTTAATTAATAATTAATTAAATTTTATAAATTAGTTAGATTTAATATATAATTTAATTCATATTAACTAATTATAAAATAAATATATACAAATCTTTATAATTCTAATTAATTTGATATACAACTGAAAGAATTATAAGAAAATAATAATTAACTTAAGAACTTATTTATTGATTATTAAATATTACTTAATTAAATTAATTAAAACTAACTTAAATAAAACTTTATTAAATCCTTAAACCTATCTGAAAATCTCGAAAAAATATTGCATCAGGAATCCACATTTAGAGTTACTTGTGAAGTCTGATGAAATTAGACCAAGTGGATCTGACAAAACAAAAAAGGCCCCGCAACAAAGGAATATTCCCCTCATATTACTCGTGTTATTCAGATGTTATTGTGTTTTGGAAATATTCTCAGTATTATAATAACACAATAACACCTAAATAACACTTAAATAATACACAATAACACATGAATAACACACAACAATACCTGAATAACACGAGAGTAATATTCGCTTGCGTTATCCAACAGATTTTATTTTTTATTTTTTTATACTATGTGACGTGATTTTAATATTTTCTCGAAAACCTCGCTTACTCCTCTCCCTCCCCTCCTCTAAAGAAAAAATATTACATCAGTACTACACACGTAGAGTAAGGTGCGTAGCCAATGAAAACACGCCACGATACCCCGCGCGACACAGAAAAAAAACAGCGCAGTAACACGGGGAATATTCCCCCGTGTTATTCTTGTGCTATTGTGTGTTATTCATGTGTTATTGTGTCCAGAGAATATTNGGCCTCTTCTTCCTCCCGACGTCGGCAGCCCCTCCTTCGGCCCAAAAATTTCCTTCACGTGCTCTAGTCCGCCGTCCCTCGGTCTCGGCCTTCCTCTCTCGCCGGCGACGCTTTTCCGGCCCTGTTCAGCGCCGACAACTAGATCCAGCCAACCTAAGCCCCTTTTTGCACAAAGATCCAACTTTCTCGTTGCCTTTTTTTTCTCTCGATTGGCCGAGCTTCGACCTCCTGCCTCGTCGCCGACGTACCACCGACACTCCTCGCAGCAGATAGAGATACAAAACTCCCATTTTTCTTCTCTGTTCTGAACTACTCATATTCAAAACTTGGGAGGCAGAAAGAAAGAGGTAGATTCAGTTTAAACCTTGCTCTAAATCCTCTATTATATGCCATGATTTTGATTTATATATATATAATTCTGTCACGTTAATGCTTTAATTTATATAATTTCAAGGCATTGAGGATTAAGCTAAATCAAAATTATTCTTTTGTGGGTTTGTCCCACTTTGATTAAGCAAATGTAGATCCTTTATGATTTACAAATAAACACGTACGGATCTTTTGTTATTTAAAAATAAAAAAATTAAAAAATACATGAAAATTATACTAAGGACTTGTTCTGATATCTTCTATTGTTAAGGAAGAGTGTAGGCGAGCTCGTTGCATAGAATCCTCGTGCAAAATTTATGTGATTCCTTGCGTGATAAATTTGGGCATGCTTAGTCCCGAGCGATCTTCTCGAAGGTATGCTTTGTCTATATGTTTATATGCCCAAATTTTTTTTTTTTGTACTTTGCATACCTCACTGATCCCTTCCTCTTTTGCCTTTATTGGCATTGTTTTTGTCCTGTGCGCATTTTACGAGGCACATTGGAGCATGGATTGGACGTCGGCGAGCTTGGCGCAGGCAAAGAGAACGCGTCTGCAACCGTCACGGTGGTGAGATTCTCTAACTTCTAGTTGGCCCTAGGTTTTAGCGGTGTCTAGGCGTGTGGGTTCGATCGCCCACACGGGGTGCGTGCGTCGGCATGGGTTGGCGCAACGACGTGCCTGCGTGATGGATCGTCGATTTCCTAGAGCTAGCCTTTAGGTTAGGACTTCCTGTGCGTAACCAAATACCCCCAGTAGAGTCGAGTGTCTCCCATTTGTTGTGAGCCTTAGCACAAGTCCCGATGGGTTGGAGTCCCTCACTCCACTTGCTTTGGGTTTCCCCTGGTTTACTTGGAGAAGCTAGGAGGTCGGACTTGGCAAAGCGAGAGAAGCTCTGTAGCTGGCTCGCTTTGCAAAGTCTGAAGGAGTTCGCGAAATGGGAAAAGCTTTGTAGCTAGCACATTTCGCAACACCGTGGAGAGTTTTTTCCCCTCAGAGATCCGGGGAGAAACTCCCCACATTTCCTCACCAAAACAAGAGGCGGCGATGCCGCATTTCCAAGGGTCTAAACCTTAGGTTTCCTAGGTGAGGTCGTTAGTACGAGCGTGGTTCGCTATCATGTATGGTCATTTGCACCTCATTGTTGGCATATGTGTGGCTTGCATTGTTATATATTGTGTGCATATATCACACTTGCACCTTGCACCTTGCACCTTGCACTTGCACGTTGCACTCACACTTGCACGTTGCACTTGCACGTTGCACTTGCACTTGCACCTTGCACCTTGCACCTTGCACCTTGCACGTTGCACTTGCACTTGCACCTGCACCGACACCACTTGTGTCTCGATTGGCTATCCCGAACCGGTCACATCACTTGTGCTTTAACCGGCTACCCCGGTCTGGTTGGCACAATACTTTGGTTTGACCGGATGCTCCATCCCGATCAACCTACCACTTGCTCCTTTGCATGTTGTGTATGTGCATGTATATGTTGTCTGCATNTAACACATGAATAACACATAATAACACATTAATAACACATTAATAACACCAGAGAGAATATTCCCCCATGTTACTGTGCCGTTTTTTTCTCTTTCAGGAATATTTTCCATATTATTCAAATGTTATTGTGTGTTATTTATGTATTATTATATATTAATATTTTTTACTCCTCTCCTGGTTTCGGTAACCATCGCTTCTTTCGCGTCCGAAACCCTCGCTTCTTTCGCGTCCGAAACCCTCGCGGTACAGTCGCAGCAAGCTAGGAAGGCAACGATGGGATTGCGGCGTACAGAGATGTCGGAGTCTCCCGTATAACTGCCTTTTCTACTCCGCTCCAACCCGTCAGACCCTCGTCTTTCTCTTCCTTCCTCACAGTTCCCGCAAATCCACCTTCCAACGTGATTTTCTAAATCCAGTATTTAAGGCAAAACGGTGGAGAAAAGGGACGTAAGATGCTGTAGGATTTACTAATTCCTGCTACCAAACAGCCACCGAGCGAGCGTGACGCGTCCACCCTGTGCGTAGTCGAAACTCACAAATTGCAGCAACGCACCAATATTTTATCGCCTTTGTCGTTAATTTATTTGAGCGGACAGAGTTGGGCAGACTAATCATATTTTAAATCTGACGCAGCCTTCAATCTTGGCCTATGTAAGCCAGCAAAGATGGAATGGAATGACTCCGAGAGGAAGACCTCGTCGTCATTAGGCTGCAAGCTCGTCCCTTGGGTGAATTGGGACGAATGGAACTATGTCAGGAGATCAATTTTCTCATCCTCCCCTAACTTAATCTCTGCGGCTCTTCAGAAGGCAAGATGCCACCATTGCTAAAATTTTGTCAATTTTATGCTCAAAATCTTAAAATCTCTGCTTAGATTTAAAGTTACTGATTGCTGTCAACCCTGCTTTTGCTTAGATATCAGCCTGGGAAAGCCGAGGTTGCCTGCCTATTGCAATTAATTTGACAGCTGTAATTATCGAAATTCACCAGAAAGATCCATTTTTTAGGTATGAAAATTTGTCATACTTGAAAATTTCATCAACATGATAGCTGAATTTTAGTCTCTAATTTTCTTTTATGTGCTGTACTTGTAGAAAAGATGGTTCCATTGGTGATGCTCTTGCCTCTGAGAAGATGCTAAACATGTTATATTGCATGTTCATCTTGAGGTGACTTTGAAGAGCTTGCATTAAATTTGAAGATGCCGCATGCTTTAATATTTTAAGATAAATTTAATCTGTTGTCCTTTACTTCAAAATTTCATTATCATGGATATCTTCTTGATGCAGTATTACTTTCATTTACTAGTAAAGGATTCCCAATAGGAACTTTATTTAATTGACATAGATCTCAAGGAGAACATCAATCTTGATTACTTCGAAAGATTGACACGGGATACATGATTTGCAAGATTGCAAATCATGAAGGTTGGATCTTTTTTGGTAACAATATTTTTCTCTTATTTTGTTTGGTGCCTCAGACCATCCTGCTGATATCCATGCTACGGCTTGGCCTAATAATCGTGAAAACTTAGTATTTGATGAAATAAAAATATGAAAAAAAGAGTGGAGATGGGCGCAACCACATTTTTGCATTTACATGATTGTCGCAAAATATGGTTGTATCCATTACCCTCACTTCACCCTCTTAAAATCAATGATGTATATTTGCAGTCACAACTACAATAAATCTAGTCACAACTACAATAAATCTATTCAAGGTGACAAATTCTATTGCTTCACTTAGAACTAAAGACTAAGTCGGAAAACTCTAATTTGTGCGAGTCATTTAGCATCATTGATATGCTAACATCTTTGCTCTATTTTTATAGCAAATTTTATGATTGCTATAACAAAATAAGGATACCGACAAGCCACCTTAGAATGAGTCTTTCTAGGCCCAAACATTAGCCTCCAAGGTTGGTGGGGGAGGGGCGTGGAGTGGAGGATGACTTTTTGAATCGGATTAATTGTGGAAGTAGAGAGAAAGTGAGGTCTTTGTTGACTTAAAGTGAGGTTGGAAGAGGGAAGGGGAGAGTGTTGCGGAGTCAACTCGACATCTCAATATAATAGTAATTATAATATTGAATTGATTTAGAATAATGATGTGAAATGCTATGGAATTTGTGTAGTTTTTATGCAACCTAGGTTTTTTTCAAGCGGTCATGTAATTCAAAGATTTTCATGTATTATCAAAGCAATAACCATTTAGGATGATGATAAGATAATCAAGGAAAAGCATATTACTTTGAAGTGGACCAAAAATAAATTAAGGTATGTTGCATTCAATCCTCCCTTCATGCTCTTGTTGGATCAGTTAAAGAGAGAAAATATGAGCATATAGATAAAATAAAAGAGAGAAAAAGATTCCATTTAGAGAATTGGAGATATTGGATAGCCACTCCATCGACGGAGTAGTTGACACTCTCAAGGGATGAGGGAGGACTAAGAAGCTAGAATAAGAGAGCCTATTTGCCAATTAACTTGAAATTTATTCAAAATTTTTCAAGGCCTTGTTACAAATTCTATTTACATTAATAAGAAAGTAAAAAAAAATTACATGAAAATTCAAAATTGGCCTAAAAGTAGGACTCATTTTGAAAATAATAAAATAGGATGATTCAAAGCCACTCTACTTAAGCCATTTGATCCTAGTATTTTTATTTAAATGTATATCATATTTATTTTTATTATTGAAAGAAAAATTTGCAGATAGATTAAATGGTTGTTTGGTTGAGTGTATTAGTTCAATGCACTTGAAATATAGGGATTTGACAATAAACAAATGCATAATAAAATTTTCAATGATTTTAGAATATAACATTATAATATCTTCAGTATTTTCAAAATTTACTTGATTTGGATGATTTTGGAATACAAGGAAGTTGGGAGATCATGTAAATCCCCACATACTTTTGGGACCACCTTGCTCACGTTCATCACTTTGTGAAGTCCCTCACTCATAGTTGTCATTGTTTGTGACCGTCAGTCGTTGAACCCCATCTCTTGAGATCATCATTGTTTGTGATCGTCCCACGCCAAAACTCTTAATTGAAATTGTCTCTGCTCGCGATAGTCCTTTGCCAAATTTTGTCCCTCTATCTATTGACCTACAATAGCTGCCCCAAAAAATCCAACACAATCATCTTGCTCGTTGTCTTACTGTTTACACCGTACACTATCATAATTGTATTTGCTTGCTTTTGACAAAAATCTAGAGGTAAAATTTCAATCAAACAAACATTAAAAAATTCGTGAGTTTATTTTATAATCAATCAAATAGTTAAATGAAATATAAACACAATGTATTTGATATATGTTGTATTTTAAATTTCCAAGCATTCTATATACTTGCAAACAGATAATCCCCAAGAAAATATTATTTGTCCTCATATTTTAGATAAAAAAAGATTATTTAAAAAATTGTTCTAAGCCTATGCCTCGAGTCTCCTCAAACTAAGATTCATAGAAAATGTCTGAAGTCTAATCATTTTCTTTGGCAGAGGCTTACACCTTGAGGCATTTGTGGCAGCGCCTCAATGTGGTTTTATAAAAGTTTCTTATGTTATATATATATATATATATATGAACCTAATATAATCGCGTAGTCTAATACAATATCTTGAAATTGTGGTTGCGTGGTCCATGATCAGGAGCCACTAGAGGTAGGAAGATTAGGAGTCTTTATGGTTAGTGCAACTACACTTGGTCTTTGAGCTAAGTAAAAGAAATGGAAGTTCACTGAGTTGGAAGCAATTGCAATCAGGGTTCTTTTTTATGTAAGTCTTTTTATTTTCTTTTTTTAGCTCTACTTTTTGCTTATGATTATTATCTTTGAGTTAAAATATGGTTTGTTATAGTTAATTAATTTTTTTATATTACTGGATTACTTATTATTTTCTTCTTAGGATTTCTTTATTTGATATTATTATGCTAAAATTCTACTATGTGATAATTTTATTATTTTACTTAAAAATTGTTCATTTTGCTTTCCTTAAAGAGAACATGATAATTTTTTTTTATGATAGAATAGTTTATGAATTGACCTTAATTTTATAATTTTTTTAATTTTTTCTTTTTTGGTTTAATTGTTTATGCCTCAACTCCCTATGGCTAAGTACCCTTATTTCTGATGTCATTCTTTTAAAATTTAGAAAAAAGAATAATGCACGAGTCCTTTTATGTGTTTACGTTCCAATAAAATATGATGATGGAGTGAAACAATGGCCATCTATTTGCTATTACAAGGTCTCTTTTTTAAGTGAATCTTCCATGCTAATAGGTGGGAAAAGTTATTTTAACAGCCTGGCGAACAATAAATTGATTGCCTACAAAGGTCCTCGAGTTCAAGTGTTCTACAAAAGTTCTAATCTAATTATTTTCTTCCCAACACCTCAAATAATTTTTGCAAAAATATTTGAAAGCATTGTTTTTGTTCATATTAATCCTAAGATAGAGAAAATTTTGATCCATGAGCATTTACTTGTGTTTATATCAGTTACTCTCACATAAGAAGATACAAATGTTATCATACCCCATGATAAATGCGTATTTGTTTGTTGATATCATTTTTAATAAAGAATATCTCTGGTTTGTTGCTACTCAACCCAAGGAAGAAGTAACATATTCACTAATGAATTTTCTTTGTAGATTTCCTTCCTTATTAAACAACTCTATTCTAGAGACGACCACCTCTAAGAATACTGGATCCGTACCATAGCTGCTTCTTCATTATTGGTGCACTCAAAAAGAAAACAAAAATTTCAATCTAAGCATGTTGGATCAACTAAATCAAGCATTGTCATTCAATCCACTAATGAAACATTCATCCTACAAATAAAGGTGCGAGAACTTTCATTAAACATCCATTAGTTTTTCAATATAAGAATAATTCTCACAGTCACCAATCCTTCCTTGCCGCCTTTTTAATATTTTTATTCTTAAAACTCTTTCTGATGCTTTAAATAAAGTGAAGTAGAATAATGCTGTAAAAGGAGAAATGTAAGCCCTTAAATGAACAAAACATGAGAACTAATGATATTACCAAAATGAAAAAAAATAAATATGATGTTGATAGTTTTTACTTTAAAAAATGAAATAATGGTAGATTAGTGATCAAAGGCTGCACTTAAAACATATAGAGGTGATTATCTTGAAATCCTTGCTCTAATTGCTAAAATGAATATTATTCAAGTTTTTTTTATCATTTGCAACTAACAAGGATTGAATGATATAACAATTCATTGTGAAGGATGCCTTTTTATATGGTGTTCTAGATGAATAAGTGTATATGGAGGTCCCATAGTGTTCTGTTGGTCAAATACCCGAAAAAAAATTATAGTGCAAAAGGCATTACTTGAATTGAAGCAATCTCAAGGGTTCAATTCATAAGGTTTGCCAACATAGTACACAACATAAGATATGAGCAAAGTTAATGAGACGATACTTTATTTGAGATATAGCTTCATGGTGAGTTTTTTTGTTATTAGTTTAAGCCGGCATCATCATTATGAAAGGTAGTGAATTGGAATGGGGGCTTAAAAAAATGTCGCTTTGCAAAATTAAAGTAAAAAAAGTATGTAAGTTAATGTATTTATTTAGCATTAAAGTCACACACTTTCTACAATGAGTCTTTATGTTACAAAAAAATTATATAATAGACATTTTATAAGAGTCATGTGTTGGATCCTGATTTGTTTACGGATTCACACCACCAATGAAAAGAGTTTGAATAAAAAAAATTGAGTACAAAGAATAAAGAAAAAAACGGGAGAGAAAATAATTCAATTGCTTATCTATTTTGAGATTTTTCTGGTGCATTACAACGATACCCTTATTTATAGAGGGGTGTGTTAAAATAAAATATTTATTATATTACATGAATCCTAAGAGATCTTTGAACTATCATTTTTTTATCTTTTTTTATTTGAGTCTTATAATTAATATTATCTTGGTAACATCTTGTATTGATAATTGTTTCTCATAAATATTTTTCTTTAGACTTTTGACTTATGGTAATGCTTTTGTCAGCTTGCTCAGCCTTGGGGTGAGTTAGATTTCCTAGGAAAGTTGGTCTTCATGAGGGGAGTTATCGAGTTGCCTCGGTTGAGCATTTGTGTGTTGTTCATTATTGGCAAGTCGGTCGGGTTCCCTGGTTAAGTTTCTTTGGTTGAATTAATTTGCTGAGTAGCGTGCAATCTAGCTTTATATCTTAAATTTGTTTCAGAGGCTATCACAACTTATATGCTGGGTTGCAAGCATATCGAGAGCTCCATAAAATTTATCGTAGACTTGTAGATGCTTCAAAGGACATAATAATAAAGAAAAACTCCCTGCAAATTTTATGAGAAGACTTAACATATACTAGGCCTAACCTTGCTTATGCTATTAATGTGGTAAGTCAATTCATGCTTAATTCCATAAAATTACACCTTAGAAAATTATATTAAGGTTTATGAAAAAAAAACTCTGGCTGAAGAAATTTTATTTAAAAAGGTCAAAGATTTGACTCTTGAAGATACATGATTATTATGTTAGGTTTATGGTTGTCATGAGATCAAGTTTTTGGACATTGCACACTTTTAAGGGGAAATCAAGTAACTTGGGTGAGTAAAACAGTATATAGTTGTAACAACCAAACCAAAATTTTAATTTAAATCCATGACATTAGAATTTATGAATTTTTTTGGCTAAAAATTATTCTGAACTTTTAAGAGTTGAATGTAAAATATTTATGAAGCTCTATTATTATAATAAATTATTCATCAATATTGCACATAATACCATAAAAAATGAGTATACAAAACAGATTAATTTGATAGATATTTTATTATTTTTGAATATCGTTTAAACCATGCTAATAAAAGTATCATTAAAAAAATTTCTATTATTGTTATAATGCTATAAATATAATTAGGATGATTGTAATCACTCCTAATTTGGGTTTTATAGTGATACTGACTGATGTCATCTTTCATTTTTCGACCTTTCCTTGCTTATAGTTCGACCATCATTGACAATCTAGCTAGAAGTTAGTTATTTGTTTTCTATGGTTGTTAGTTCCATCGAAAGGAGCTTAATTCACGCTACTCATATTCAAAGCTCATTTGTCTTATGCGAGAGTACTTGGTTTGGACTTTTTATGTTCAACTTGGATTTTTTGGTTATGTCTAGGGTAGATTTATGAGATGCTTATGAGGCATATTTAATGATGATGAGGTGACCCATATCATGATAGTACCTTTGCTCTTCAACAAATAATTTTAGCTATTTTTTGAGAACCATGATCATGGACTATTAATAGGACTAAAGGTGAATTTTTAATTTTATTTTGCTCTTTAAGGTTTGTCATTTTTTTTTTGTGGCATAGTCTAGATTACCTTGCTAGAATCCTCTACAGATTAAGCTAAGACTCTATAAGCGAGCTAATTTCTTGATCTAGTTTGGTCTTTCTACTAAACTTATAGTGAAGACTAAGGAACGTAGTGGATAATTAAGGATATCTCAATCCTCTGGCCATACTATGCAATGAATTGTAAGCAAAAACTTGGGAAATGAGTGGATCCTCAAGAGGATTGCCCTTTCAATATAGCCAGATTAATCACTTTCAATTTTCATGGTTGATTTGAGCACTCGAGGCTTCTCTTGTGTGCAAAAATCCTTGGTTCCATTAATTACCCTTTTTGCCTTACTTTGTGCGGTTTAGAGGAAGAGCTTGGAAGCCGTACTCTGTGCAGGTTGAAACAGAGAGCAACATACGGACTTCCATTAACTCTCTTGTTTTTTAAAGCATATCAACTAGCATGTTTCTTGCATTGAAAATCTGTTTACTTGCATTATTGCTATGTCTTGACTTTGTTTTAAGCTTTTATTATTTAATTTCACCAAGGAGTTGATTGATATTTTTTTATGCTTTTAATATTTAATTGCACTATTTTTCTTGCTGTATTAATATGTTTTGACTTTGAACTTGTTTCATATTTCATTTGTATGAAACTTGAGCAAAAGAACCAAAGTAAATGTTTTGGTGTTTCAGAGATTAACATACAAATGTCATTCATCTGTTCCCAACTTTGCGAAGTGATGACCTTGGACAAGTAAATAACTTGTAGTTGAATCTATGTACTTCCAATCTCTTAGAGATTGCATTTTCATTTGTCGTTTCTCTTAAATTTATCATTCTACTTATTTTTGGTCTTTTGGTGTCAAAGTGTCTTTTCTTTTGGCTTATCCATTTTTACCACCCTTCGCTATCATCATTTTTTATGTGTTGTTGTGAGTCTTTCACATTGTTATTACCTTTTCTTCAACCATTTGGTGTCAGCATCATGAATCTTCATTTTCTATTTATTTGTGCTTAGTGGCATTTAACGTGTTAAACTTAATCCTTCGACTCTAACTTGCTTGCTCATCTAACTTTACATATTTTAAATCCTTTATTATTGATGTCCTAATCATGCAGGTTTTTTTTTTACTTATATTATTTTCAATAATCATCACTTTAACATGATTGCCTCTAATACAATATAATTCTTGATTTTTTTATTCTTAGTCTTGTCACATATTTATCTTTACATTCTCATTTCAACTCTTTTTAATTGTGATATTACAACAAATATTTAGATCCACACTTTTAAGCATCTATGACATTCTTTTATCGCACAAAACTCTCGAGGAACTTATCCATTTTAACCATCCAGTTTTAACTCAAACATAAATTATTTTTATATGTTCTTTCTTCTATATAACTGACCTAAGTTGCTTAGCATATCTTACATAGATATCATCATTATCTTCTTATATTGAATACTAGTTGATAACATCATATTTTCTAAAATTACATATTAATATACTCAATCATGTTTCTACTAACTCTATGGTCTTCATAATCTTTTCTTATTTTCAAATTCAGAAGTGTCTCCCACTTCCATCACTTTGAAGGTTTTAATTATAGGCTTCGTTATAATTGATTGTTTTTTTTGATTTCCTCTTTCTCACTTATGTCAACAACTTTAGATCTTTTTAACGATCTTCAATGTTAATTATTTTACTCTTCTATTTCATCTAAAATAGTGATTATATTGTTCTTGAATAATTTATATTACATAAAATTATTATTAACCTTTTCTATCATTTCTTGTTGATTTTTGTTGTTTTGTTCCTTCATTAAAACAATCATCATTGTACACCTAAAAATGCCTTGAGAAACATAATGAGGTGTGTACCTTGCAGGATTGAGATGTAACCATATATTTTTTCCTTTTTTCCTTTTTCTTTTAATGATTTTAATGAGAATTTTGATGGTTAAGTGCTTGCAGTGGTTCATTCTTTGTTTGCTATATTATATGTTGCGGAAATTACTTCTAACGATTTTGCACAATTCACAAATTTTTTATTATTTTTTTCCTTGAATCTACTAATCTTTCCAATTGATTTAAATATGATAAAGTGCCTTTTTTAATGCATAAATGTGTTCTTTATTAAAAGATATGTTTAATTTTTGAAACAATGGATCTTTTAATATCGGCTAATTAGTTCTTAGTTTCTGTAACAGACTCGTCAATGATTTTGTTGAGCCTGCGCACAAGAAAACTGGGCGCTCGATATCCGATTTAGCCGATGCAGTTGGTATTCCACGAACTCTTGTTGATATTCGTCATGGTGGGGAAGCTTTGTTCTTCTGCTAGCTTTATTTGCTCGCAGTCCACTTTTTTTATTTGATAAATCAAAACTATGATGTTCTGTCTTGCCTTTGGATTTTAGAGAGTTCTCATCGTTGTCTTCCTTCACTCAAGCTGGTTCGTGCAGCCAGTGCAAAGGTACCGTCTGTTTTCATGTTCTAGTCGAACATGCACTTTGGTTGCTCTGTTTAATGCCACCTTGATATTCGTAGGCCTTTAAAAAAGAGGGAAATTTACATTTATAGCACATAATTTTCATGGATTTACATATTTCACACCTGAACTTCCATATTTACACATATAGCACTCAAATCTTTAGTATTGCCTAAAAAATAACACTTATCATTTTTTAAAAGTGAAATATACTTTTTCATTCATAATTTTAAAGCACTGATGTACTGTGTGAGATATGTAAATACTTTAGAATTGTGTGCTACATATTTAGATTTCCCTAAAAATAAATGTCTACTTAAGTGATTAATTTTTTTTAGCAACCGTAGATCTAATCTTATATACTAAATATCTTGGCATCTCGGTTTTTGTAATAAGCCTTTGTTTGTAATTTCAGTTTTTGTTTTGGTTAAATGTTTGCTGTCATCTTCAGGCACTTGAGTGGCTAAAGATTAATTACTGGGAACCTCAAAGAATTGCAGTTTATGATTCTAGAAGAAAAGTAAAATCTAGATTACGTGAGATGATCTTATGTTTAGCATCCCATCATGGTTCAAGGGTGAATTCTGCAAAGATTAAAAGAAAAGGTGAGTTTTTTAATTGCTTTCTAATGTTGAAAATGGTGAGTACATAAATTCCTTTTACTATGTTACTTTTTCATGCAATATTCAAGAGATCCTGCTTTTAAATTCGACCAATTTTTTTGAACGATTGTTTTGGTTAATTCTTATTTATCTTGATCGACTTTCAGTATATAGATTATTCAATATTGCATGAAAAGATAATTTTATGCCTGACTAGGAGGATCTCTTAAAAATTTGTCATTTTAAGACAACACTGCATTAATATTAACTTGACAAATGACATTCAATAAATATGCTTTTTGTTGATTGTTATTCTTTTTCTTTCTGCTTTATAAGCACTAAAATTTTCAGTAACTTAAATTACAAGGGTTCTCTGATCTCTTTTATAGCTCCATCAATTATTCTAAGTATGTATTTGGTATCCTTCTTGTGGTTTCATGCTTTAATTGACTTTGAAATATATATATAAATAATCCTCAAACATGATTGTAACTTCAGTTTGTGACCAAGTTATCTTGATCTTCTCGATAGCCTTCTCAATTCCATTGAAATTTCCATTCAATATCGTAGTCCCAAGCTTATACATTGAAGGAAGTTCAAGGCCTCGACCATTGCAACTTCTAGAACTAATCATGTTGACATAAGATGGGGAAGTTGCCACATACAATATAATTGTATTATCATGGAAGGTTCTTTTAATGTCCGTATGAAAATGGTTGCATTTCTCTCTTATGGTGCATTCAATGAGCTGCTTTCATATCATCAACTTTTTCTTCATCCACATTCATCATGTATTGATTTGTAGATTCCCTTGAATCTCTATCGAACATTTGTAGCAAAGAAGAATATTTGCCACACTATTGGCATAATAATAACTACAATCAAATATGTCATCAAATTGCAGATGTGCAAAAGGCTTGCTTGCTTGCTTTAGTTATTCAAGTACTAATTTTCTTTTTCATCTTTTTAGGCGCTTTAGCATGTGGTACAACATCTTTATGAAAACTAGAAAAGCATTCTTTCATTCTTATCACTAGTCACTTTATCATAATTGTTGCACTTCAAATAAATGTAAGCTTTATTCACTCTTCAATTGGCTCTTGAACACTATATTTTCATGCCCGGTTTTTCTATTCCCAGTCGAGTTTTTTTCTTTATAACCTTTAACCATTGTAGGGTAATTGTAAACTGAAAATTTCATTCACAATAAAGAAGCCTCATCCAAAAAAAAATAATGAGAAATGTAAATGATAAAATAAAAAGTAAATAATGATATAAACAAATTAAAAGTAACAAAGAAAAAATTAGGAGATGGGTTGCTGACAAGAAGAGGAGAGGAAAAAGCATACCAAAAATGGCGGTTGCAATGATTAAGATGCAACGATGATATGCGGCTCTGAATGCAACATGAGTTGCAAGTGACATGTGTGGCAGGGATCAAGGACTTGTGTGTGGCTCTTTGATTGATTTGATTTAGGTTAAAGAACAGGGAAAATAAAAATTAATTTTTGTTGGCATCATTTTTTGATGTCACATGTGTGGAATGTCCACCTAAGCCTATCAGGATAAAACTTCGTGCAAATAAGTCACATATAGCTCGAGATATTTGTTCGAGACCCACCAACGCGTGTTGAGAGGCACGTAGCCGGGGTCGTTTGGCTAGAATTTGGCTTTTGCTTAAACGAAGGCCGATCGCCATTCTGTTCATCGGACGTCTCTGATCGGGTCGACGAATATTATGTGTCACGTCGCGGTGAAATTGACTCGAATTGACCCGATCATCATGGAAGCTCGTTCAGATGACCCCGAACGATGAAACAGACTACGCGAGTGTGTCTTGAACGTCAGTTTCGGCCTAGGGGGAAGTTCATTTTGCTATGGCTTCGCGAGCTGGTAAAAAATATACGAATTATCATTTTATACCCAATCGTAAAAAAAAAAAGTCCAGCTGACGCCGGATGACAAAACAAACCACACCAGTGTGTCTAGAACGTCGAGTTCACCTAGGAAGGACGTTCGTTTTGCTGAGAGGTGGTGTTCGACAAGAAATGAGCGGAGGCTTTAAATAATAATAATAATATTATTATTATTATAAAAATAATATATATATATTATATTTTTTTAATTTATGCATGGAGCATGTGATTCTCTCCCTCTCCTTTTAATCTCATCTCACCCATCACCCATCACCCATCACGTTAAAAATAATAATAATAAAAAAGAATATTCTCCTATACTATCCTATCTAACCCACGCACCTGCAGCCAGCTTGAATTTTTTTAGTTTTATTTTATGCTGCTCCCTCTCTCCTTTATCCTTATCGCAGCACCCCACTCTCCATTTTCCTCCTCTCTCGCGTGAACTTAAGCCGACAACGTCTCCTGCTCGGTCTCAAAGGTTCGCCTGACGCTCCTCTCCGGCGACCTCCTCGCCGGAGAATGACCCTACCGTTGTCTCCCCCTCCTAGCTCCGCCACTTCCCTTCCTGAAGCGTGGTTCCGAAACTGGTCATTTTTGCCCGGATTTGTTGGCGGTCGCTCCTTGTCGGCGCCGTCCTCTTCACCAGCATCCTTCTCCGCGTCCTCTTCCTGGCCGGAGCTCCTCCAGCCGCTGGCCTAACCTGCTGCCACCTTCTCTCTTCTTCTCTAGGCCAGCGACACTTACGACAATATTTTCTCGCCGGCAGCATCCTGCCGGCCTCCTCCAACTCCGACGTCCATATCTCGCCGGCCCCAGCTCTCTCTAACGCAGAGCTCTGAGCTATCGCACCCCTAGCAGCTTGGCTACCCTTCCCGTCAGCCGAATCTCCTCCACTAGCGAAGTTTCTGCTGTCACCTCCTTCATACGCAGAACCTAGGGCATCACTTCCCTCTCTCTTTGTTGGAGCCACTCGTCATCGTTGTTGCGATGGCTTTGCGACGTATAGGGTCTCGTTCGACCCCTCGCAAAGGTATATGCGTCGTTTGCACATTCATATGATTTTATCACTTATTTTTGGTACTTTGTGTACTTCATTGGGTCTTTTTATTGTCCTGTGCACGTTCTACGAGGTACACTGAAGCATGGATCGGACGTCGGCGAGCTTGGAGCAAGCAAAAAGAACGCGTCTGCAATTATCAGGGTGGTGAGATTTCTCAACTCTTAACTGACCATAGATTTTAGTGGTGTCTAGGCGTGTGTGTTCGATTGCCCACACGGGGTGCATGTGTCGGCGTGAGCCGACGCGTTAATGTACCTATGTGATTGATCGTCGATTTTCTAGAGCGAGCCTTTCGATTAGGATTTTTCTTAAGTGGCCAAACACTATCCGTAGAGCTGAGTGTCTCCCATTTGTTGTGAGTCTTAGATCTTTATCCCGTCAGGTTGCAATCCCAATTTCCCATGGTTTTGGCGCTCCTAATCTCCCTTAGAGGGATTAGTTGAGTTCGATCTTAGAGGACGAGAAAAGCTTTGTGCTAGTCCGTCTTATAAAATCGTCGATGTTCGTGGAGCAGAAAAAACTTTGTAGCTAGTCCGCCTTACAAACTATGGAGAGTTTTTCCTACGAAAAATCGGAAGGGGAAACCCTCCACATTGTCACGCCAAAGCTGGAAGCTGCGATGTCGCAGATCCAAGTGCGTCAGCCCTAGGTACCTATGCGAGGTCGTTAGGACGAGTTCGACGTGTCGTTGAGCGATTGAGTTTCATTGCATTTGCATGAACCATTTGTTGCATTTTGGTGTGTTGATCATGTTGTATGTCATACGCACGATCACTTGATCACTTTGATTCGACCGGCTGCACTGGCTCGGTCGACCGACCACTTTTGTTCGACTGGTCACGCCGGCTCGGTCGACTGATCACTTTGGTCCGACCGGCCACCACGGCTCGGTCGACCGATCATTTTCATGTTTGTATGCTTTTGCATCATATTGTATGTTTGTATGCATGTGCATGTTGGTCTGTTTGTATGTTGCATTATATCCTGTGTATGCTTGCTTGTTTGCATGAGCACTATCCCTTGTTTGAGTTGCACTTTTGTTCGGACCGCTACCGTCATAGTATGTCCATCTCCGGGTCACTGTCTCCTTGATATACCCATTTGTTTGGGCCGCTGCCGTCACGACATACCCATCTCTGAGTCACTGCCTCGACATACTCATCTTTTGGGCTGTTGCCGCTACGACATGCCTGCTCCTTTTGAGTCACTGTCGTCACAACATACTCATCCTCACCACTTACTGCACTTATCATATGTCTGTTGCATATCCTGCATGTGTGCTCGGTGAGCGTCTCTCAGGCAAGTTGTAATTCCTCTTTATAGGTATCCTTTTACGCGATGCAAACTCACTTGTAGCTAGTGTCATTTAGTTGCATGATACTCCGGGACTCCGGACAGGTGTAATTCCTCTTTATAGGTAACATGTTTTATCGATACATCCCGTTTGTGTGTCATATTGCATGTCACATCTTTGCATCTATCTGTATGGTGTGTGTTCGCTCTTTTGGGCACCCGTTGTGATTGCCTTGTGCTTCGGTTGAGTAGTCACAATGTGGGCTTTCTGCATGATTGTGTTTTCCTCATTCCTCGATGGCTCGCTCTACTCGTTAGGATAGTGACCCCGTGTTGGTCGCGATGCCTTAACAAGCATTGTTTGCTAGGTTGATCCCAACGAGCAATGCGAGTTAAGTCATCGGGATTGACACGAGTATGACTGTGCTAAAGATTTAATATATCTAACTCGTGTCACTGCTCTTTGTGACACCCTTTATATCTTTCAGATTTTTAGGATGAGGTCAATATGACGATCCCGTCAAATTCATACTATACCTAGACTTAACCCGCACTTAGATACTATGTTGACACACTTTTTCGTTAGATGGTGTGCTAGGCTAGAATTTATGGTGCTAGGTAGTTTTTTTGATGTATGAATATTGTTCTCTGTTGGATTGGTTGCTCTAACCAGACATCTTTCTTTTGCATTGTGCTTATGGTGTGACTGCACGCTGCATATGTGTGGTAGTATGTTAGAGCTTTTTTCTGCAGGGAGCCATGCCTATTTATGCACACACACAAGTACCGTTATGGGGGAGCATGTGATGATTTATGATTCTTTTGCTTGCAGGTGCTATTTAGCTCCCCTCTTTTAAGACACGACTCATGATATATTATTTGCATGTGAGCTTTCATGCTGACATTTGTTTTCATGCAGGATTGAATTTTTTTTTTCTCTATGTACTTTTAGAGTCTAGAAGAGTTCTGTAGCAGAAATAAGATACGAGCACGAGTTCCGAGGCATTTGACGTGGAAACCACGTAGAGGGGATCAGGAGCAGATGCTCGTGCCCCGTATCTTAATTCTGCATTTTATATTGATGTATAGAATATGACCGGACATGTATATGTGGAGTCCGACCGACTTTTTCTTTTTTGGGATATGTTGCCGACCCAGTGGTATCGACCTGTTTATTATTTTTATTTGGTTTGTTTTGCTTTTTGCATCATGTTGCATGTCTGCACTTGCATGTGTTTTCCTTGTTTTTTCTGTGGTTTATTTGAGATTTCACGATGAAATATAGGCTCTTTAGGACTTAAATTCCTAATGTTCTATAAAATTCTAAATAAAATATTTTGTATAATTAAAATTTAGGATTAAAATATTCAGGATTTAAAAATTACAATTTTATTTTTCTGCATATATTTTTCTCCACAATGCTTAGGACCGCTTCAGATAACTGCATTCATATTTCAATATCCCGAGGAGTCCCTGTACTTCTCCAACCTGACTGACCCGACATATCTTCATATAGGTGGTCATCTAGTGCGCCTAAGGTGTTAGAAGACTTCCCAACTCAGACGAGGTATAAGTCCTTTTTTTTTAGTGTTTCTAGCTTTGTAGCTGAACTTTCACATTCTCTTCTTTTCTGAGGCATCTTCGCCACTTCGGCAAGTATAAGTCCCACCTCTTGGAGCTCCAGCTTTTAGTCATAGGATAGAGTTTCGTTCTTTTGAACTTAGGGCTAGTGAGGTTCCTGTGGACGACGCAATTCACGGATTGCTGATCGGGAACCTCAGGACATATTGGGTCGACTACCTTCACGACTAGGTAGACTTAGGGTCATGATAGCTGTGGATGACAGATTCGTGGTACCCTACCTCTACCTTATAGGATCACTCTACCTTTCTTTTGTTGAGCTTCTTTGAGCCTTGTCACTCCTTTGACTTCGTCGATATCATTTTGATGGTCTGATGCCGATGCGCTGCCACCCATTTGGGATACGATGATTTGTCCCTGCCCTTATGGCTCGGACGTGCTTTGACATGTTGGGATGTCCCCGTCAATATGATTTACATTATTCCGTAGGCTCCGTGTGCCGATGAGCCCGCTACCCATTCAGGATATGAGAGACTCACTCTCTGCGTAATGATTTAGCGTGAGCTTTGAAGCATCAGGACTGTTCCGACACGGAATAACCTTCTTTTGATTACCTATACCCCATGTTTATGATAATATGAAGCGAAACTCCTTTTATCGAGAGTATTCATGTGTATCCCTCAGTATGTAATTAATCAGTAGAAACACGTTCTTTTGGGAGTGCTTTTGACCCCAGAACATGTACATACACCTGACTCTTTGGTTATGAGTAGTCTGCGCAGATACTTCTTTCGCAAATATTAGTTTAAGATGCCTTTGCCTGATCTTGTTTGGGCGGACATTCTTGACTTATCCTTGCGAGGTTTATCGCATGTAGACTCTCTACGTTTTATTTTTTCTCTTGTTTGTCTCTTTGTTGTATGTCACTTTTTATTCAGTTCATCTCCTCTTCGAATCATTGATATGATATAGGAGGGAGATTTATTTGAATAAGGAAAGTATTCGACGATTGACAAGCTGACGACTCATTTTAAAATAAAATAGAGAAAAAATGAATGGAAACAATTTTAATTTAATATCTTAGTTTTAGGTATTAAAATTTTAATATTACCTAAATCTTAATATATGAATCTCAATCCCAGTGCGGTGTACGGTCACGTGAGACGGTCTTCATAGTTCTTTTTTTCAAAATTTCATTGAGGTGCGCTTTGAATTATTCAATTTTAAACATCTACCCTTCCCATGACTTTGGTGAATCTCTCAAATTGTTCTTTTGTGGATTTTTTTGAGTTCATATATGGTATTATATAGCATTCATCATGGTTGGTGTCGAATCCATAATAAAAGCTTAGTGGAGCTTCCAATTATGCTGCTTCTTTTAGTCTACCAAATGTTGTAGGATCTAGTTAAGGTTGGTTTCCAAGAATAGTAGTATTATTTGGGCTTCTTGACTAGGTGCAAATGTTTCTACGTAATTAACTTCATGAATCTAATTGTGGTCTTTTGTAACAAGTCTACATTCTAGTTTTTGGGTATGTCATTTGCATAACCATTGCATTTGACAATGCATATTAACTCACATTCAGTTAGCTTTTTTAATTTTGGCAAAATTAACACCTCCCAAGTTTTTTTTTTTTTTTTTGTGGCTCTCACTATTTCATCATGATTTTTTCCATTTTTTTTTCTAGGGGTGTCAAAAATTGACCTGAAATGCCAATTAGGCCCGAATTCGGCTCAAAAAGTCTGAGTTCGTTAATTCTCTAATCTATTAGGGATCCTAGCTCATTTATTATTATTATTTTTGGTTTGGGTTTGGGGCAACCATTAGCACAAAATTGACTTGAAATTAACATTTGAACTTGAGATTGGCCCCATAGCAACCCAAATTTGACTAGAAATTAACCAAAATCATGTTATGTCTTAATTTAAACGGGTTATATGGATTGGGTTCGTGTCAACGTATTGAAGGCTCTTTGGGTTCAGGTTGGCCTTTGTAATCTGTTTAATGTTCGGGTCGGGTTCGGATCAAGTAGTTTCGGGTTAGGTCAATTTCGGGTCAGCCTTGAACCTACTCTGCGAACCCGAATTGACACCTCTACAGTTGTTTCTTTGAAATTCTTAAAATCTTGATATTATTTATCTCATCGAAGATGCTTTGTGGGATGCGGTAAGATTATCGAGTGAAATGAAGTTGGCTTATGGGTGCATTTTCATGTTTCCTTTCTAAAAACAATAGAAGGACATACATCATGATAATTTTGACTTGAAGGGATAGAGACTATACCTTGGTTACATGGTGGTTGATCTCATGCAGATTAGGATTGTTGAGCATGTTTCAATTAATAGTTCAACCCTTTTTTCCTCCTTTTTTTTAACTCTTATATCCTCCTTGAGCATACTTGCAGTAGTGGTTTAGGGTTGAAGTTGGTGAGATTGAAGCTATGTAAAGAGGAGGGATAAACAAAGCTATTTAGGTTGGTTGAGTTGAAGGTAAGAGTTTGGAGATCCAAATTTAGAAAATCAAAAATGTTTTCTTTCCAATGCTATATCTAAAACTTACTTTGGTCATAGAATTCTTTATTTCTAGCAAGTATAACATCTTTAGATCTCAAGATATGAAGATTTTTGGAGAACCTGGTAGGTAACAGTTATATTGCTTTTTAATTGAGGAATATTCGAAGAAGATGCATCCTACGGCCTTTGGTTCTAGTTTCATATTTTGATGATTTTAATGAAAATGAATTTGGGCAATTTTCCCAAAGGTTCCAATGGGAGATATGAGTGTTTAATGTGGGGAAGAAATTCTTTGAGGGTTTCAATAGACGTTTTTTTGGTAAAATTCTAATGGGAAGATAGTTTCTTAGAAGGTGGTTGTCAAGGCAACTTCTCCTAATAAAACCAATTTCTGGAACAATGATCACAGCTTTTGCTGCTTTTTCTTAGGATTTCCTCAATATTTGTTGCTGGCACTGTTATAGCTGCTTTATTTCAATTCCTCATTTTGCATAGTACGGGGAAACTGCTTTTAGTCTGGTTTACAAAAAAAAAAACATTTTTTTTATATGTGAAATAAAACACTAATTCATGTTTTAAGTGAACTTAATGGTTGTGCTGTATGGGCAGGAAACACCGTAAATTACTTGGTGCTGATCTAGAGGTCAAAGTAAAATGCCTCTTTAAGAAAGTTTAAGCTTGGATTTTTGCTTTATGAAATAAAGAAGAATAGCAGGTGAAGAGAGCTTTAGAAAGATATTCTTTCTGAAAAAAATCAATTCGGAATTATTATATTCTCTCTGAAGAGATTCAATTTGGAATTACTATTTCCATGGCCAAAATTTGAATAATCTCGGAAGTTTTCTTTACTCTTGTCAATTTCAACAAATACTTTGATACATCTTGACTTTTTAACAGCTTTGAGGAGAAATATATTGGTTTTGAGCTTTAGAAGGGGCTATATAAAGCATAGATACAAAAGATATTCTTTCTGAAAAAATTCAATTCAGAATTATTATATTCTTCTGAAGAGATTCAATTTGGAATTACTATTTCCATGGCCAAAATTAGAATAATCTCAGAAGTCCTCTACTCTTGTCTATTTCAACAAATAATTTGATACATCTTGACTTTTTAACAGCTTTGAGGAGAAGTATAATGGTTTGAGTTTTGTATATTGTGGAATTACGCTCATTATTATTTACTTTAATTCTATTTAGTACTTGTTATATTTAGTCATAGTATAAAAGAGTAATTTCTTAATTATAAATATTTATATTTATTCCATAATTATAGGAATTACTTAATTGTAGAAAGATTTTTTTCCTCGTTTTATCTCTTGTACTCGCCTATTTATAGGTGAATTATCTATGTATTCAGTGAGAAAAAAGGTTATTCAAAATTCATATGGTATCAGAGACATCAAAGAGAAGCCTCTCCCGCTCGGCTCGATCACGACCCTTCTCTCCCGCAATCCTCCTTGACCGAGCGCTGCCCTAGTTGTCGTCCGCATCCGAGCGCCGCTCCTACCGATCGCGCCTCTCTCCGATCGCCCGCGTCGGCTTCGAGATCGTGGGCGTTCGCTTCCGCCTTCGCGTCCGCTTCCGCGCTCGTCTCACGCGATCATCCGTGCTTCTCCCGCGATCGTCTCCAGCGATCGTGCTTCTCCCGCGATCTCCCGCATCGCGCTTCTCCCGCGATCGCCGACTTGAGCACAACCAGTTCCCACGATCTGTCGTCTACTCTTCTCCCGCGCCGACTCTTCTTCCGCGACCGAGCACAGCCAGTTCCTGTCGTGCTCAATGACTAAGTACGGCCATGCCTGCAACTCCTCCACTAGTGATGTCACTTCTAGCCACCCCTCCGCGGCTGGGTCTCTATTGCCCAGCAATTCAGACAGTAATTCTGTCCTCATCACCGGCCACAAACTCACCGGCCTGAATTACCTTCAATGGTCGCAGTCAGTCATGATGTTTGTATGCGGCAAAGGCAAATATGACTACCTCACTGGTGATGCTCCAGCTCCGATGACGACAAATCCGTCATACAAGACTTGGAAATCCGAGAATAATATAGTTATGGTCTGGCTTGTTAACTCGACACTTGATATTGGCGAAAATTTTCTTCTCTATGGCACGACTAAGGAAACTGGGATGTTGCCCGTGAGACCTATTCTAGTGCGAACAATAAAAGCGAACTATTTGCTGTTGAGACCATTCTTCATGACTTTCGTCAAGGTGATCTCTCCGTCACCCAATACTTCAATACTCTTACTCGGTATTGACAACAACTAGATCTATTCGAGGTGTACCCTTGGAAGTGTCCCGAAGACTGTCATATTTCGTCAAATCATAGAACAGAAACGCACCTTCAAATTTCTTCTCGACCTCAAATCTGAGCTTGACCAGACTCGCTCACGGATTTTGAAGAAACCTCTTCCAACAATTCGTGAAGCTTTCTCTGATATACACCGCGAAGAGAGTCGCCAAAAGGTCATGTTAGGTGCTTCCTTGTCCACTACAGCCCTCGATGGGTCTGCACTTGCTACTCATATTCCATCCGCAGACAACCGTTAACGCCAGGGCCGCCCTTGGTGTGACCACTGCCGCCATTCTGGCCATACCCGGGATACTTGTTTGCGGATTCATGACAAACCCGCCAATGGGAAACCCAAACGGGATCATCGGGCAGCTGCCACCAGCACCATCGAAGCCTCTCCAGGAACGAGCCCATTCAGCGAAGAACAAATTCATGCCCTCCAGAAGATGCTCCATCAGTTGTCACCAGTCCAGCCTACTAGTGTGGCATCGGGTGCCACCGACCTTGTTACCTATCAAGGTATTTCCCCATCTGCTTTCGTCTTGGATTCAACCTCTTCTCGTCCCTGGATTGTTGACTCAGGTGCCTGCGATCATATGACCGGGGATGTCTTCTTATTAATGGATTACCGACCATGTAATCCGACCCTCACTGTTCAGATTGTTGATGGATCAACCTCCAAAGTTGCTTGTCTTGGTTGTGTCCGCATCTCTCTAGATTTATTCGTCACTTCAGTGCTTCATGTTCATACTTTGGATTGCAATCTGATCTCTATTAGTAAGCTCACTCATGATTTTCATTGTGTTGCTAAATTTTTTTCATATGTTTGTGAATTTCAGGACTTGAAGTCGGGGAGGATGATTGACAGTGCTGAGTTGTGCAGTGGTCTCTATCTCCTCAACAATCCCTCTGTCAGTCTAGTCTCACCCACCGGTTGTATTCCAGTATCGAGTTTGTCCTGCTTAAATCCGCTTAGTACATTTGTATTCCATTCCAGCGTTAATAATGATAGTGAAATCATGTTACTTTATTATCGTTTATGTCTTATGTACCTGAGGAAACTGTTTCCTCATTTATTTTTTAATAAAAGTCCTACATATTTTAATTGTGAATTTTGTCAACTTGTCAAACACACTCGTACTTCATTTCCTCGATTATCATACAAACTCAGTTGCCTCTTTTCTCTGATTCATAGTGACGTCTGGGGTCCTTCTCGTGAAAAAAAATTTTCTAGGGCCCAATGGTTCGTGTCCTTTATAGATCATCACACACGGGTGACATGAATCTATCTTATGCGTGACAAATCCGAGGTAGGCCCAATATTCCGTGCATTCTATCAAATGATACACACTCAATTTGACACAAAAATCCAGGCTTTCAAAATAGATAATGCACGAGATTTTTTCAATACCTCCTTAGGAACTTTTCTTACTCAACATGACATCCTTCACCTTAACACGTGTGTTGATACTCCCCAACAAAATGGGGTTGCCGAGCGAAAAAATCGTCACTTGTTGGAGGTAGCCCGCTGTCTCATGTTTACCACATCGGTCCCTAAATGTTATTGGGGCGAGACCACATTGACAATGACCTACCTCATAAATTGGACACCCTCTCGTGTTCTGGGTTTCCGTAGTCCAATTGATGTTCTCCTTCGCTCATTTCCAAATACCTGTACACTCTTTAGTTGTCCCTACCAAACTATTTGGTTGTTCCGTCTTTGTTCATATTCACAAACAACACCGCAGTAAATTAAACCCTAAATCTGTCAAATGCATATTCATAGGGTATTCGACCAACAAGAAAGACTACAAATATTATTGTCCTTCAACTAAAAAGGTCTATAATTCTATGAATGTCACATTTTTTGAGCATCAATTATACTACCAAGGGTCTGTCATTCAGGGGGAGAGTAGTCATAGTGAACAACAACCTTGTGTTCCTTTACCAACTGACACGGCTCCCTCACCTCCTCCACCTTTTATTCACCCTCAGTCTACACAACCCACACCTTCTCTTATTCAACCTCCTCAGTCTACACAACCCACTCCTCAGTAACTTCGGGTCTAAACATAATCTAACACCGCTTCCAGCTGCTGTCTAAGAATCTAATCCGGCTCCAAAATCCTCTAAAACTCACTCAGGTACAAAATCTATAGACACTAGTGATTATGAGTTTACCCCGCCTGTGAAAGATGATTCTGATGTTCCTTGCACTCAACATCATATTGCCCGATTTGTTTTATATGAGAGGTTATCTCCTTCCTATCGTGCATTTGTAACTGGTATTAACAGCATAAAGGTTCCGAATTCTATTGAAGAAGCTCTCTCACACCCGAAATGGAGAAAAACTGTGAATGAACAAGTTAATGCACTAGAAAAGAGTGGAACGTGGATTGTGTCTGATTTGCCCAAGGATACAAAACCAGTAGGATGCAGGAGGTTATTTACAATCAAATGTAAGGCAGACGGAAGCATAGATAAGTTAAAAGCCCGACTGGTTGCAAAAGGTTATACTCAGTTATACGGAATTGACTACCAAGAGACATTTGCCCCAGTAGCCAAACTGAACTCCATTAGAATCTTACTCTCCATTGCAGCAAACCGAGACTGACTCCTTATGCAACTTGATGTCAAAAATGCATTCCTTAATGAAGATCTTGAAGAGGATGTATACATGGATTTACCGTCTGGTCTTGAAGGGTCCTTCTCTAGTGGCAAAGTATGCAAGCTCCAAAAATCTCTGTATGGTCTCAAACAATCTCCCCGTGCTTGGTTTGCCCGATTCACCAATTCAGTAATCAAGTGCGGTTCTACTCAAAGCCAGACTGATCATACAATGTTCACAAAAAGATCCGAGAAGAAGATTGCTGTACTTATTGTGTATGTTGATGACATCATTCTTAGCGGTGATCACACTGAAGAATTGACAAAGCTGAAGAAGTTTCTAGCCCATGAATTCGAAATCAAGGACCTCAGAGACTTGAAGTTCTTCTTGAGAATGGAAGTTGCAAGATCCAAAATGGGGATAGCCGTAACTCAAAGGAAGTACACATTAGACCTATTGAAAGAAACTGGTATGCTTGGATGCAAACCAATAGACCCGTATAAAAAAATTGGAACGGAGAATGATAATTTATCTGTTGACAAAGAACGATATCAGCGGCTTGTTGGAAGACTTATTTGCTTATCTCACACTAGACCAAACATAAGTTTTTCAGTAAGTATAGTGACCAAAAGAAAATATGTTGAAATTTTCATACCTCTTTTATACTTTTTTTAATGATATTACATTTTTAAGAAAAATATTTTTGATGTTTTGTTGCAGGAATGATGAATTATGGTCAATGGAGCAAAAAGATGCAAAAATGAGCGAATTTAGAGCAAAAAAGACCAAAATGTGGAGAATTGCACTAGGGCGCCGACGGTGCCCTCGAGGCCGTCGACGACGAGATTTTCTCGAGGCTACAGGACAAATTTTCTAGAAGGCCGCCGACGGCGCCATCGAGGCCGCCGACGGCGGGATCGACGGTTAGGTGACATGTACAATGGATAAGGCCGAATTTTGGAGGGGTGCGTAAGCAACTCTTCGGAAAACTCATCCACATCTTTAAAAAGAACATTTTTTCCCCAAAAATAAAAAGAAGAGAAGAGGAGCAGACTTTTGGGGACCTGTAGGTTAGATAGGTTCCATTTGAGCTTGCTTGAGCGTGTAATTGTCAGGAATTCTTCGAGAAATTGTAAGGGTGGAGGGAAAGTGAGAGATTTATTCCTCCTTGCTACTTCGAAGAGGAATTCTATGTGTTGTAAAGAAAGGAAGAGATTCAGAGGAACTTCGAGGAGTGTTCTTGGGGAGAAATTTAGAGATAAGTTATTTACTTGTTATAGTTTGTATGACTTTGATTTTATTTATGAATTCCAAGTTTTGTGCTTTCCCCATGAGTTCTGAGTAGTTTTCTCTGTCTTACTCATTGTCTCGAAATTTGTGAAATTGTGATTTGAATTGGTGAAACTATGAAAATGTTTAATAAATTGTGATGATTTTTTCACTTCAATCTTAATTTAATTTCAATCTGGCCAATTAAATTGTTAAAATATGTTGAGTTGTACAACTAAAGTGAAGATTACATCCAAGATTCAGGGAGGTCAAAACCCTTGGAAGTTGGGTGCAAATAAATAGGAAAATATTACTATCGGGCGTAGAATTGAAGATTTTAGAGTGAGAGACTAAAATCCCCAGTTCGGTCCTATCGTTGGGGTGCTGATGTGTAGATGTTAGCCCTCAGGTGAGGGGAACGTGGGAGCTCCGAAGTGAGAGCCGGTATACTCCCAGCCTAGCCGCAGAATCAGTAACCAAGCATATGATTAGTCAATATTCTTTATGTCTGGACGAAAGGGTAAAGAATAGGTATGCTCCTATTTGGCACAATATAATTGAACTAATTCATTTTATCCATTCACTATAATTTCTTGGCAATGAGAAAGATGTTTTCTGATATATCGAATATCACAATTAAGCGTCATTCTCTATCATTAGTTACTATGCAAAATTATCTACATATTTCAATTGCCTATTAGTGACAGATAAGCAACTTGAACGTTGTTGTAGTTGAAGTATTATTTTTATTAAATCTTAGTCCGTAGTATTCTATTTCTCTCTGTGGGATCGATATCTAGGACTCAATTAGAGCCCTATATTACTTGAGCAATATGTATACTTGCGTTGACAAATCGACTTTAACATTATTGAATATTATATCTATACATCTTTATTAAATTAAATATATATATAAAGTCGCAGTCAAGTTTTTGGCATAGTTGCTGGAATTTAAATCTTCTAGTAGCGTCATCAAATTCTTGTAATTGTTGATTTACAAAAATGTCGGTCATATAGTAAGTCAATTCATGAACTGACATACTGAAGAACATATGGGAGCTGTCAACCGTATCTTAAGATACTTAAAGATGACACCTGGGAAAAGATTATTATTCAAAAGGAATGATAGTCAAAAGGTAGAAGTCTTTACTGATGCTGACTGGGCAGTAGATATATCCACTCGACGATTAACCTTTGGGTATTGCTCGTATGTATGCGGTAATCTAGTGACATGGAGAAGTAAGAAGCAATCAGTGGTATCTCGGAGTAGCACAAAAGCAGAATACAGAGCACAGACGCTTGGTATCAGTGAAGGAATGTGAATCAAACAATTTCTCAAAGAGCTTGAAATTATTGGAGAAAATTCTATCAAGATGTTCTGTGACAATCAAGCTGCAATCAGTATCGCAAAGAATTCTGTTCATCATAACCGAACGAAACACATTGAGATTGATCGGAACTTCATTTCATAGAAGATGGACAATAGAATCATTGAATTGGTCTATACTTCTTCTAGAGACCAAACCGCAGACATTCTCATCAAGACTCTTCCTAAGTCCAGTTTTGATGAGCTAACCAACAAGTTGGGCATGTACAATCTGTACAACCCACCTTGAGGGGGAGTGTGGAATTACGCTCATTATTATTTACTTTAATTCTATTTAGTATTTGTTATATTTAGTCATAGTATAAAAAGAGTAATTCCTTAATTATAGGTATTTATGTTTATTCCATAATTAAAGGAATTACTTAATTGTAGGAAGATTTATTTCCTCGTTTTATCTCTTATACTCGCCTATTTATAAGTGAATTATCTATGTATTCAATGAGAAAAAAGGTTATTCAAAATTCACATATCTTGCATTTTTAAAGCATTAAGAAGTTTGCATGTTGATTATTATAAATATGACCAAAATTAAAACAAAAAACCTTCATGTAACTTGGGTTTGAAAATTTTTTGGATGCCAAAAAAGACTAGTTTTAAACTGTTTATAAGCATTATCACGTTGGAAATGGAACATTCTCCAATTTTTTACTCAATACAGACTTTGACACCATATAAATGACTTTTGGGCCAGAACTGGTACTTTTTACTGGGACAAACTGTTTAATTCTTTTAACTTATCTTTAAATCACATTTGGTTGTTGAGATATGCTTTCTTAAAATTAAGTTATTTAAAATTTAGGTATTAGGTAAATATTCAATTGGTGAATGGCTTGTTCAATTCTTTTAAAGCTTGGAAATACAAATCCTGAAAAAAAATGTAAAAAAAAAAAACCCAGCAAGAAAAACAACCCCTTTCAAAAGTTTGAAACGGAAAGCAATGCCTTAATTCTTGGTTCTGTGTTGTGGTTACATTAGTCAATAAGTTCACACGCCATCCTAAACCAGAATAACTCTGCTGAATCAGCAATTTATTGCAAATAAAGTGAATGGAAAATCAAATCAATGAAAGTCCAAGTTGTTTCGTCTTCTATTTATGCTTCCATTTATGGTGAACAACATTTGAACGCATGGCCTTTGCCCTTATTATTTCAACAACTGCCTTTCTTATATTATGCTTATTTTTTGGTAGGTTGCAAAAGAACTTCACATCTGGTGACATGCCATAAACTCTCACATACAAGCAGAAAGCTTCTGTCTTCAAAATCAGATGGTACTTAATTTTCTATATTCGTGATGTTTAGTTTCAGTGGTATCCATGGCGATATTGTATGTCTAATGTGAGAAGGCAATTTGATCACCATGCTTGTATGACTTATAAAAGTTAGGGGCATTACTGACATTCTATAGTATTCTTATATATTTTTGTCTCTAACACCTAAACTTTCTTATTTACATACATGCCACTTAAATTTTAACACCGAAGTATGATAAATGTAAATAACAGACTTTAGGTGTTAGAGGTAAATATATAAGAATTGTGTGTTATGTATGTAAATTTTTCTAGGAGTTATTCTGCAGTACTTGTTTTGCACTTGATGCCTTGATAGGCTAAACTGGTTCAAGTGTTCAATTTTCAGTAATTCACAGAGTCTTAAGATTTGGTAGAAACATTTAATTCCTGGCAAGAACTACCACAGAACTGTTGTTATAGTATAGTGAGGGTAATAGATATTTCATTTGATATCGTTCCAAGAAATCTATTTTAGTGCACATGAACTATTTTTTTTTCTCTTTACTTTTCCCATTAATTATTAAATTATTGCTCAAGGTGAAAAGTTCAGATGAAAAAGAATTGTTCTTTTATAAGTTGCATGATAAAAATATATTGTGTGTTTTTTACGAGAAAGACAACTGTGAAACCTGAAACATAGGAACCTGATTGGTTAATTTATTTATTCGATCATCATAACGCACATTTCAGACCTTAAGAAAACTCCTATCTTTGTGTCTCCTCAAATTCATAGATAAAAATTATTTGTTGAATGTCCAAAATTCTCATGTGTTCATGCAATTAATAAAAGGTGTTTTTCTTAATTAAAACTTGGTCTTTTCCAAATCTAAAACCTCTTGTTCCTTTGTTAGAAAATGATTGGAATATTAAACTAAATGTAGACGAGCTTCAATTGATTTGATGGATTTTGATTGCATTTTTGTTGGAATTTGCAGCTCCAACGGTACAAATTTCCAAGGTTACCAAAAGAGTTGCTCATCTCTACGTTTTGTATCCATCAGAAGTTGTGTCATTGTTGCTGGAAATGTTCCTCTCACAAGCATCCAATATATCGGCTGACATTGACATGGAATGCTCTGATGGTTCCGACCCCTGTAATTCAAAGCCAGTTGGTTTCTCTTCAACTAATTTAAAAGTGGTAATAACTAAACTCTCCAATAGGAAACCTCGGTTTTTACTTAGCATGCTGAAGATGATCCTCGAGATGATTGAAGAAAAGGGTTCCAGAAACTTTGAAATTGGTAATATTTTTTAATTTATGCCATTTCTTTAATTAATTTAATCAAAATTAAATTTGTTATTCTTGCTAGACCATTTTATAGTCTTTCAAACTGTATTTAATTTCTCTTAATGTCTATACATATTACTCTCATAACAATATCGTACAACTTAGATTATTTAAGTGGTTGTTTGGTTGCAAGTATTAAGAATGTGAGGTTTTCATGTGTTTTATTATTATGTTTTTTTTTTGCGTTTGGAGTGGAAAGGTAATTGCAAAGCAAAATTTCAAGGACTTTTAAATTAGCTCAAAAGGCCTATTTTTCTTGAAGAAAAAACATCCAAATTGGACAATTTTGTTTACTTAATTTCTGGAACTGCTCTCACGCTGTTCCCCCTTCAGTCCCTTGCCTCCTTCTTTTGGTGCTGTATTTCATGTCTCCTTGCTGTGTCATATATCGTGTTGCCTCACAGCCTCCCCCCTTCTCTCAATCTTCCATGAATTGTCAATTGCTATTTTTATTTGCTCGCAGCTTTTCCCTTGTATAAAAAATGATGTTAATTTATGAGAATTAAATGAAAATATAACACTCAATAGGACGCAATGGAGAAAAATTATTCATGTAGCTGACCCCACTTAGTGGAATAAAGGCTTGCTATTGTTGTTGCTGCCTTTCCCTGCAGCTATTCCTCGTCTCACCTTCTCCCGCAGATTCCCTTTGTCGCATATGTTTAGTGTGGAATATGGTTTCAATTTGAGGTATATAAATGACTTTCTTTGCTTCACAGGGATAAATCTCTTGGATGTCTGAAGTGAACCATCTAAGTCGAATAAAAGAAATAAGAACAGATGGATAAGATTTTGTGATTAATGATGGTTTTAGTAATCTTTAGTTCAGATTTATAAGCAGGTTATGCAAAAACTGTAAAAGTATAAATAGAGATTTGTTCTATATAAGAGCTTTTATGGACTGAAGATACTATTGAGATCTGATGGCAAGCATTATTTTAGCATGTCAGATATAATCTCACCCTTAGACTGCCTGCTTTTGATCTTTTTGTTTCTCACTTTTGACAATCTTGCTATTATATCAATAAGAAGAAGAAGAAGAAGAAACTATTCTTTTATTTACTTTATAATCAACTAAACAAATCTGAGCAATTAGATTACATTGCATTTGCATTATTTTATATTTTCAAGATGCATGAACCTATAGTTCTTGGAGCTTAACAAACCTTAAGCAAATAAAATAAATCCCTAAATGGTTCCCTGTTTACTCATTCCGAAATATTATTCTCAAAGTTTTGAAGTTGTCCAATTTATTCCTTTGGTTATCAAAAATTGAACCCAATTGATCCATTGTGTTGAAATCTTGAAGTAAAAATGCTTCTAATTTAGTCCCTTGGTTATACAGATTTAATCTCAATTTAGTCTCTGAATGTCCATTTATGATCAACATTTAAAAGCCAGGGGACTAAATTGGAGTAATGCAAAACTGGGACTAAATTGGTCTCACTCAAATATTAAGGATACCATTTTGGGGTTTAGTTGCTTAAGCAACTGGATATGTAACTTGTATTCTCTTCTCTGATATTTCTAATCATGTTTCACCTTTGAGATCTATCTTTAAATAAATGATGGGCTAGCTATGAATATCATTCTCTTTCTTTCTTGTTGCTTGCTTTCTGTAGAATTATTTAAAGCACATTTCAGGGCCTTTCCTTATTTACTTGTTTACATTT
>NEWO01000094.1:0-21693 GCA_003013225.1 Phalaenopsis aphrodite
GAACCCAGCATAATGTAAACCCTATTTAATTTCTTATATTAAATAGGGGAACTTGTCGGCCAATACATTGGTTTCGTAGATCAAACGGATGTTATAACTTTCTCTAGTTTATTTGATCGAGCCTCACCCTCAACTCTTTTGTTCATCCTTAGGGATAGATACAGGATTTGAGGTAAAGCGCTCTTTCATCTAAACTATGAAAATTATGGGGTCAGTTTGACTCCATATTTTTCAAAACTAAATTTTTTAATGTCCTTCCGAAGCGGGCAACGAGATTTCAATTTCGATGACCGACAGCTTCTTACGGGCAAACCCCACACCAAAAATAGTGCCGACAATAACTTAGTTTGCTTTATTTATGTGTGAGTGTGATTAGAAATGTGTGTCTGTAAAAATTTGGATTTTCATATATAAAAGTTAGTTTGGTGTTATTTGTGAAAATGCTTGTTTGTGAATTGTTTTAGAATGAATATTAATGTTTAGAAAGATTAATTAGACTTTAGAGTGAATTGAAAGAAAATTGAAATTGCAAAAATTAAAAATATGAGATTTTTGGCACTGCCACCGACGGGGCTAGCATGGCGCTGACAGCGCCCTCGACCCGAAAGTACCCAGAGCCCTTAAAATTCTACTATTTGCACAGTAAAAACATCATTTTTTACCTGTTCGGTTACCTTCAACCTCCGGTTTGTGCACTTAGGGCTTACTAGTGCTTGGATTTGAGGTGATTTGAAGGCAAAAGAAGTTCTGATTTCATCTTCTCTCGGTAAGTGCTACACTTTGAACTCAAAATAATTTATTTTCACCAAGGATTTATCCTACATTATAGAGATCCAAAACTTTAAATTTTTTGGGAAGATTTTTTAGAAAATCCTTGGTGAAGAACTCTTACTTAGTAGATTTAAGTTTAGAACGTTCCACATTGCGATTCTCAGAATTTATTTGGATTTTCAAAATTTTTCTTAACTTACCATGGCACTAAGAATGAGCAAGGGAAAGAGGAAGTTGGATTTTGATGATCAAAAGTTTGTTAAATACTAGGCTAACATTTGTTTTAATGGTCTGCATGCAACTAAGAAAGTAATTCTGGATCGAGCATTTAAAAGTCTCGGTGGAAAGTAGAAAGATTAATCGTTGCTCGGCAGTGGAAGTATTTTTGTTACTTTATTGCCAAGGCCATTATTGGTATAGTGATGTAATTCTATTCCAACTTTAAGGAAACTTCTGATGACTATGTTTTTGTTTGAGAAAAAAATGGTAGAATTTACTCTAAGAAGAATTAATGATTTTTATCAGTTAGAGAACGTATATAGTTGTCAGAACAAATCATTTTCTGCTACAAATGGGGCCTTAGATGAAGTTATTTCTTTTCTTACTGATGGAAGAGGAGCTTGGAAGGTGAAGAATAATGTTAAGTTAAACTTCCCTCTTTCTATGTTAAATGTAGTATCTAAGGTCTGACACTATTTTATATCTGCTAGAATGATACCAACAAATCATCATAAGAAGGTTACAAAGGATAGAGCCATTTAAACTTCTGTATCCAACAGATGAGAAGGATAGATGTAGGCTCTATTGTTTTTAGAAACACTTGTCCTATTACTTTGGGTGAGATTACTGCTGGATTAGCACACCCTGCCCTGATCTTCACACTATGTGAACAGGCAGGAGTTGATTTTGGAATGAACGAGGAGAAGATTGAACCTCTAAAACCCATTAGGCCTGCAAATCTTAAAACTTATGAAGCTCATGTTGGATGGAGATCTGGAAGTAAGAGTAGGGATATTCCTTCTACTTCTAGTACCCCTACTCTCCAGAGACTTATGGAGCAACAGATGATCCTACATGGAGATATCTTGAGGATGGAAAACAGAATGCAAAATATGGAGGCCAAAAATGCACATAATGATGATTTGACAAGGCAGAAGTTTGAGTATGATGTCGCTTATGATGATGCAATGGTTAGACACATGAAGGGTAACCACTCGATTTAGTTTCCTAGTCACATTGTATTTACCCCGTACTAGCAGCAAAACTTTGATGTAGATGAAGAAGAAGAAGATGATGACTAGTGATGTTTTAGTTTGATCTTTTATTTAGTTTATAGTTGGTTGTACTTTATTATTGTTATTTAATTGTTTTTAGAGTGTGATATGTTGCTTTATTTTAGATGTTATGTTGTATTATGAACAATAGGATTGTAAAATTGTTTTTACATTGGAAATCATTTTAGTATTGTTGCTAGTTTTTACTACTTTGTTGAATGTATTTGTAGTAAATTCTTTCTCAACAAATTTTTATATTTATTATATGTTATTTAATGTTTCAAGTCTTGTAGCTTTTCATATTAGCACATGCAATATTTTAGAGTTAAGTTTCAATATTATAACCTTCAACAGGTAAGTCTTTTCTTTATATATTAAATGTTTTGTTTCACCCAATATGCTTTAAGTTTTTCATGCAAAATCTTTTAAAATTTTAAGTTTTGGGGGAAAGAAAAATTCCTTTTTTAAAAGAAAGAAAATTAATTTTATTTGTCCTAAATTAGTTATATTTTCAAAAAAATTTAAATTTAATATAACATTTGGTATTAGAGGGTGACTTTGGATAACTATATTTGTGTTTCTAAACATATAGTAAACTTAAGTAAAAATTTTCAATAATAAAGGTTAATTTTAGAGATTAAGATATTTGGTATGAGAGAATAAGACTATGTTTTTCTATTGTAAGTAAAGGAATTTGTATTTTTGAAAATATTAAAAATCTTAGAGATTCATGTAAGAAGAAAAGAATAAAACTTTATGAAAAATCTTTAAAGCTAATATAAATTTGTAATGAAGGAATGTGAAAAGTTTTTAACTTTAAGAAGGATATTGAAGTTCAAAATCATTAAAGGCTATCCAGATATATTAATCCTCACATAAAAAAAAGAAGAGAAAAATAAGGAAAAAGGATTGAAAATGATCCTGAATGAAAAGAAAAGAAAATAAAATAAAAGAAGAAGAAGAAGAAGAAAAAATAGAAAAAGCTGTGAGGAGATGTCTAATAAGAAAATGGTTTCACTTGAATCAACTTAAAGAAGAAGGCTTGACTACATTCTCTAAACTTATATTTAAGTATTAGCATATTAACTAATAAAGTTTCATGAAGTTCATTTTCATATGGATATTTTAAGTGGCTTTAATATGAAAATTTATAATTTTCCTTGAAAAGAATAGAGAATCAAAAATCTTAAACTTAATTGCTAGATATTCTTATCCCTTTAGTATTAACTGGAGTTATTTTACATTTTTCTTAAGTTATGCTATTATATTTAGTGGACTAAAATATGGAAATCTATAAGTTAAACTTTTTGCCATGAGTCATATTTTTATGTAGTAAAAGAGTTACTTGAGGACAAGTAACATTTTAAGTTTTGGGGATTTTAATACACCAAAATACCTATATTTTATACTTATTTTTGGTGATATTGTGTTTTAAAGGAGGGTATTTTTTATGTTTTATTGCACATTATTAATTTTGAGAACTTGAAGAAAAAAGGAAGCAATAAGGATGAAATTTGGAGTCAAAATAGCGTTTTTAAAGAAATACTCAGCGCTGGCGGTACCAGGATGGACGCTGACGGCGCAGACCTATAGAATAAAGGCCATAATTAACTCAACGCTGACTGTACTAGCAGCAGAACCAATGGCGTTAGGAGCGCGCCAATGACGCCCTTTGACAGAGAGCACGAAATTATTTTATGGGTCACTGGCGTTGACGACACCAATGTCGGTGCAAGACCTGTTTCTAGAAGATTCAAAAAATTTGGACGCCTTTTGAAGATTTTTTGGATGCACTTATTAGAAAACCAACATTAGGCTCTATTTTGGGCAAAAATTGATCAGAAAACTCTCTCTTCCACTCTCCCCAACCACTAAAAGTCCTTTATTCATTTATTTCCTTAGAGATTTGAGTTTTTGTAGTGAGTTTAAAGTGTGAATTATTTTCTAAGAGTTGTTAAAGAGGGAGAGAAGTGAGAGATTTCTTCTTCCTACATCTTCTAAGAGAGATTCAAGAGTATTGTAAAGAGAGAAAGAGTCCAAGAGAGGATACAAGGGATTTGCTTTAAGAAAGAGTTTCAGATAAGTGTTGTTTATTTATTATTGCTCTATGAACTTTCTTTTATATATGAAATTTGTGTTTTGTTGCATCTTTCTCGTGAAGTCTGAGTAGTTTCCTTTATCTTTCTCCCTACTCTGAGATATGGTGAAATGAAGAGATAATTTGGATGTGTCAATTTTAAAATATAAAATAATTTGTGATGGTTTTTCAACTCCGTTCTTAATTTACTTTTCGATGTAGCTAGTTGAAATGTTAAAATATGTCGTGAAACATATGATACGGGAAATGGAGTATGAGTTATACAACAGAGTGAGAATCACATTTAATTCCAAGGAGGAGTATTTCGTTCATGGAATTAAGTGCAAATAAAAAGGGAAATATACATTGTTGGGCGAAGAATTAGAGATTTTAAGGGACAGACTAAAATCCCCAGTTTGTTATTAGTGTTTAAGAAATAAAGCGAGCCTTAGCCTTCAATGGAAGGGAAGTGGGAGCTCTGGAGTGAGAGCCAGTATCCCCCCAGCCTAACCATGGATTTAGGGACTAAACCTGAGATTAGCCAATGATTCTCTATAACACTGAGTCAGGGTAGAGAACTAAAATTGCTCCTATTTGGCACAATACATATTTAAACCATTTATCTTATCTCATTTTACCAAAAAACTCATTGTAGTGAGAAAGATAACTTCATCACATAAACATAGTTTGGTAGTTACTGTTTAAATTTGCATTTCAGCTTTGCTAGTAGTTAATAATTTAGTTCTGATAGTACATAAAATATTCAAAATTAGTGAGTAATTTATTTTATTCTTGTGAATTTCTTAGTTAATTTATCACTTCAAATTTAAATCTTCCTCGTGGGATCGTTATTTGGGGCTTAAATAGAAAGTCGTATATTACTTGATAACCATATATATACTTGCGTAGAATCCCTACTTAAACTGCCTAAATTTGTTGTTCATAAAATAACGCATCAAGTTTTTTGGCACCATTGAAAAGCAGAGTCAACTTTATATATTTTCACAACTATATCAACACGATTAAAGGGAAACTCAAACCTCCAGTTGTTCCTTCTTAGGAGGAAATTATCATATTCTTGTAGATGAAAGAGCCAATATCAGTAGATTTTCTCTTTTGAATACAGTAGTTTAATGTAGCTCTCTCCCTGGTTACCTAGCTAAAAAGGCTAGTTGGAAAAAGTCTTGCAGATATAAAATATTGTCAGGCTCTATAATGAACATTAAGCTTTGAAAAAAAAAATTTACCAAGTGTACATTTTTTATCTTCCAAATACCATGTCTGTTAGTCAAGAACCCGATAATTTCATTAAACTCAACATCAGTAGGGTTAAACTCTGAATAGAAACAAGTAGGAACACCATGCAGTTGATAAATGTGATATATCTGAATAGGGCTAATATCAACATAGTGTCCTCGAACAAAAACCAGATCGTCAGATTCTTCAGGGAAGTTTGCATAAAATTCATGAACAAGTGAAATAACTATAATGACAATGAAATAACATAAGGTTCCCACTGTCATTCCACGGTCAAATACTCGATAGTTCCTAAAGAATGAAGAAAATTGTTATTGTAATCAATTTTTTTGGATTGAGATCTCCATATCTGTCATGAGCTTTAGAACTTACAAATTTTTCATTATCAAAGATGGCTTTTCCTCTACCTTAGGAGACATGATAATCTAGTAAAATTTCAAATTAATTCAAAAAGCTCCAACATACTAATTCCAATAAAAATAAGCCTTCAACCATGGATAAGCTAAATATTTTCCACCCTCGAAAACTGCTAAGCTTAGAAACGATATTACATCTTTTTGTCAGTTCGAAGGGGAATCTACATATGAAGCTTGGGAAAGATTTAAGGATCTCCTTAGGAGATGTCCATGCCATGCTTTACCAAATTGGTTAATAATTCAAACTTTTTTACAATGGATTAGTAGGATCACTTAGATCTATTATAGATGCTGCTGCAAGTGGATCATTAATGTCAAACCTTTTGATGAAGCATATTCTTTGATAAAGGTAATGACTACTAATAATTTTTAATGGCCCTCTGAATGGATAAATCCAAAGAGAGTAGCTAGTATTCATGATTCTGATGCAATGTCTATTTTGGCATATCAAATTGCCACTATATCAAAGAAGACTGATCAAATTGGAGTGAACTATTCTCAAGTACCACTAGTGTTAGAGGAAAATTTACTAGGATGGATAATTGATACTCAATCATCTTATGAAACTAAGAATGTTATAAATAATAGAAATAATAATCCATATTCTAATTATTATAATTTTGTATGAAAAAATCACCCTAATATTAGTTGTAATAATTATAACAATTTGGCGAAACACTCAGGAAATTTAAATAACCAAGGGAATCCTAACTGTAGACCTTATTATCCTCCTTGATTTAACAATAACTCACATGTTAAGGAGAAGAAGTTGACTATGAAAGAAGTAATGTTGAACATGAGAAATCATATACAAAATCAAGGAGTTTCCATTAGGAATATTGAAAATGAATTAGCACATGTTGCTCCTGCATTTAGTAACAAACCTTTAGAAATTCTTTCTAGCATTGTTGAAGTTAATCCAAAAGATCAGAATAAGGAGCAAATTAAAGCTATTCAATTAAGAAGTGGAAAAGAAGTGGAGACAAGAATCCAAAGAGAAACTAAAGTTGAGAAGGAGAAGGTAGAAATTGAAAGTGACAATGATGAAAATAAACCAACAAAAATTTCTTTAAAAACACAGCCACCTTCGTTTCCTCAGCTATAGAAGCAAGAGAATAAAAATAAAAAATTTACAAAAAATTTTAAAATCCTTAAAAAGTTAACGATAAATATTCCTTTCGTTGAGGTTTTGGAACAGATGCCAAGTTATGTAAAATTTATGAAGGATATACTAAACAAGGAGAAGAAGTTTTCAGATCATGAGACTGTTGCACTCAGTGACTAGCGTAGCACAATTATTCAGAAAAAGCTTCCTGAAAAGTTAAAAGATCTTTGTAGTTTTACCAGACCTTGTGCTATTGGTGAAAATCTTTTTGGAAATACCTTATATGATCTAGAAGCTAGTATTAATCTTATGCCTTTATTAATTTTTAAACGTTTAGATTTAGGAGAGGTTTCCCTCCCTACTGATTGATGAACCAAAAATATATGCATTTTTAGATATATATATTTTACTAATTTTTGGTGATATTGCACTTTAAAGGAAGGTATTTTTCATGTTTTGTTGCATGTTGATGATTTTTAGCACTTGAAGCAAGAATGATGGAATTTGGAGTCAAAATTGCATTTTCAAAAAAATACTTAGCGCCGAAGGTGCTAGCAAGGACGTTGGCAACGCCAGCATGAACCAGGAGTTTAGAACATCACGAGCATTGACGATGCCAGAATGGGCACCGATGACGTGAGACTGGGGGCCGACGACACCATTTGTAGAGATCAAAAGATTTAATTTAGACCACTGGCGCCAATGTCGGTGTTGGGTGAAATTCTAGAAGGTTCGATAAATTTGGACGCATTTTGAAGAGTTATTGAGCACACCTCTTAGAGAACTGACATTATATTTTATTTAGAGCAAAAAATTGATCAGAAAAAAGGGTGGTTAGCGTGTAATTGAGTTTACTTGAGTGTTCTATTATTTAGTGTAGTGAGTCTAAGTGTGATTTTCTCTATTAGCTGTTAAGAAAGGGAGAGAAGTGAAAGATTTCTTCTACCATACATCTTTAAAGAGAAAATCAAGAGTCTTGTAACGAGAGAAAGAGTCCAAGAGAGGCTACAAAGGATTTGATTTGATAAAGAGTTACAGGTAAGTGGTGTTTTTTATATTATTATTGTATGAACTTTCTTTTATTTATGAAATTTGTATTTTGTTAAATCTTTCTCATGAGGTGTGAGTAGTTTTCTCCATCTAAGCACCATTTTGCACCCCTCAATTGTCATGATAGCCACCCTAGGCCATTTTATTTAAACCTGACATCCATGGTAAAAGAAAGAAGAGCTGAAATTCTCTTGAGGAAACTCTGTCAAATTGCTCTCAAAGACTCCCAAAGACCTCCTCAGTTCAAGCCCACCATTTTCCCTCATTGATCCCCACTGTGGAAGCTCAATTTTGAGCTCAAATTTCTATCAAAACCAGAAAAGAAATCTCCACAGCTCCATAGCTCACCAAACTTCAATTACTTGTGCACACACCATCCCCACACTGAGAGAAGTTGATTCCCCATAAAAGCCCCCTCTGAACTTGCCTCAACTCTAGCTCTAGACCAACACCTGAAAATCGTCTTGATTGAATTCATACCCAGACCATTCAATAAAGGCTTGAGATTTCATCTGGATGTTTGTTGAGACCAAACGAAGCTACTACAACCATCTGATTGAGGCCTCCCCTCTTAGATAAAGGTATTGAACCCTAACCCTAATCCGAGCTTATTTTTACTCTCCATACATATTTACTACATTTCATACCATATAATCCATATAGATAGGTTTTTCCTGAGTAAATGAAAGTTTAGAAACAAACCCCATGCAATTTGGTTGAGTCTAGGTCAGGATATTAAGGTTTTAGTGTGAATGGCTCACGGGCTAGGTCGGTTGGAGATAACGGAGAGTCGTCTGATCGCGTGTGTATTCAACAGACGGAGGAGATCAAGTCAGACAAATCTATGGTGCATAAAGTGCGGTCCTCATGGAGGCTACGTGGCTGACGACGTCAAATGGTGGAGCAACGCGTGGAGCCTTCGTAGCGAACGAGGATCAGTTGGCGCCGCGTGGATAAGTAAAAAAATATGGAATTTTGAATTATTTTAAATGCCTAAACTTCAAAAATTCATATCTTTCTCTAAAAAAATCATAAAAATAAAAGAAAAATACCCTCTTGCTCAGTGAACAGAGGAGAATAATGTGGACCAAAAATAAAAATTATTTTTTAAATATATTATTTTAATGAAGTAAATAATCTCTAGAGTATTTTAATTCATTATGATCAAGCATTGCTCACCATGACTCAAAACTTTTGAGGTTCATTCCTTATAACATAGGGGATGTTCTCTAATTTTTTCAAGGTCATAGAACATCTCTATGCTTCTAACCCTAATTTTCAAGCTAAGTTAACCATCTTGGCTTATTTTAATTATATAAATCAAAATATCACTTAGAAAATTATGAGAATAATTTAAGTAAGTTTCATGTGGTTAGAGAAGTCTATAAAAAATATTGTGAAACTTTTATTCATTTTATGAATTTTTATACTTAGTTAAATGTGAATACCTTGTATTAATTTGTGTAAAATAATTACATATCAAAAATTAACAAAATTAACTCCACATAGTTCATAAAAATTATATCTACCCATTGTAAAAATTTGAAAATTATTTGGATTAGTCTAAGCACTAAAGTGGATTTTATGAGAAAGCTTGTTTTTTATACAAAAATAATTATAATAACATAAATACACTTACCAAAATCATGAAAAGTAGTTTTCTGAGTTCCTTGTGATTAGAAACGTTTAAGAAAAATTAAATTTATTTTGGGTAAATTACTTGATTTTGAGCCTTATTTTTTAATTTAAAATAGTTAAGAATAAATAAAAATTTCATAAATACAAAAATATTTCAAAATGTCCCTAACTATTCTCTGATCACTTGGGACTCAATAAAATATTTTTCCTAATTTTCCTAAGTTAAAAATAAATTTTTAAAAGCTTAAAAACAAAATTTTCTCACTAAAAATAATTATAGTAAATAAATTAAAAGTCACAAAAATATAAAATTTGATTTTGTGAGTTTTTTGAACTCAGAGAAGTCTAATAAAAATATAAAAATAATTTTTATAATTAAAACACTATTTTATATTTAAAATAAATCATGAAAATTGATCTAAACTAAAATAATAATAATAAAAATTTAATTCAAAAAATCATGAAATTTTACTTAAATATTTCTCTAACTTAAGGAAACATATGATAATTTTCTCATAAATAAAAATTTTATTTTGGGAGGTTAAATAAATCACCTTTTGAAAACCTTATTTTATTGATTTAAATAATTATCTAAATTAAATTAAATTTTGAGAGGTCCACATATCCTCCTCTAAAATTTTAATTACCTCATGAATATAATACTCTAAACCCTCAAAATCATTTGAGTTGTGTTTAAAGAGTTATGAGGGGAAGTGCCTCAACTGCAAAGTGGTAATTTTAAGACTTTGGCGCCTTAATAAAAATTTAGGATTATCAATGGGAAAATGGGTAATTTTGATCTTAATAAACATGTTTGGATGATTGAAATACAATGGGGCTGAAAGGTAGAAACTCAATCAACCCTTGCACAACATCAACTAAAAACATTATTCTCCTAGTCTTTATGAATTTGAAGTCAATTAAAGATCAAATGATTCTTAAGTGATGGGTTTAAGCCAGAAAGATGATAACTTACTTTTATTAAGCCTAAAGTTAAGGATAATGTGATCATTTAATAAGGATATGTGACACTTAAATCAAAACTTTGAAAACCACCATTTCACTCATTATGATTGTTAAAGGCTTGGTAGTGACATAGGTTCGATGTTTAAACTCAAGTTGATTGGATTTAGAAAATGATATGATTGGTGATTAACATCTTTAAGCACTACAAGCTTGACTTTAACTCCGGGCACCACAATCTTAAATAACTCAAACAAGCCTTAAGAGCTTCCACTCATATAACTTTTAAATGAAACATCAATTGACTAATCGAGTATCCTTTCATTGGGATAATTAAATTGTTAAGCTTCAATGTGCAATGGGGTAGCCACACTCTAGCCTCAGATGATTATTGGAACATTATGATAAGATCAAAATGAACTCGAGATATTTTAAAAGATATTTAAAATGATTTAGGGCCACACCTTGAATATTTTAAAATCTATTGGATATTTTGAAGAGCAAATTGGACTTGCCATATTTTGTTCTAAAATTATCCACTAGGATCTTCCAAGATTCAACAAAATCATAACTTGGGGTTTGGTAGTTGGACCTTCATCTACTCCTACAATTTAAATTTCTTTGCAAAATTATATACATGTCTTGCAAGTATTGATCTATCAAATGGTGGAACGAGAAGAATCGACATGTACGCTTTTAAATTAGTGCATTTAATTTTTTGTACTTCTTGTCTCGAGTTTGCATGTTAAACAACGATGTCACCCTAAATAAAAACCAAAACTGCTAGGATAGCCACAAAACCAAAACCAAAATTAAAATCAACCAAGATAAAAATCACCTCCACAATAATCAAAATATAAGACAACTTAAAATTTAATCACAAACATCACAAGACAATAATTACAATTAAATTAAAATGTTTCTATCAAACGATCATGAAACCCTAGGAGGAGGTAACCTACGGCTGGTAATGAGGAATCCCACGGTCTAAGTGAAAGTATGTAACTCATTAAGTTGAGTTTAGTAAATTCATTTGGACAAAGTGAATCCAAAAGAAAATAGTGGTACCGGAACGAGGGAACCTAGGATCCTAACTGGTATTGCTCTAATCAAATTTAAGATGCCCTATAATATTTAAAGAACTTTAACCATAGGGACATTTGATTTGACATCATAACTTGACACACTAAAAACTTAAACTCGTCATAACAAGGAGCTTGGAGCTTTCTTGTGGGCAGCATTCTACGACAATGATCTACAACAACATGTGGATCTGCAACAGTATATATTTCCTTAGAATTAAACAATAAGTCATAGGATTTCGAGGTTATTTGTCTAGGTGTAACATAAATCCTCAACCTTTGTTGTACAATATAAGCCTTAACTCGTTTTAGGATCCTGAGGTTGTCGTCCATCGCGACATAAATCCTCACATCTTTCAGGCTATTTGTGTGATCGTTTCACATGAATGTAAGTCCTAAATAATAAAATTTACAAGATGAAATATTTAAATATTTCTCCTCAAAATTGAATCCAAACATTAGGATAGCTTGGTAAGTTATCAATGTTCTCCTCCGGAGCTATGAAATCCTCTAGTTCTTCCTCCATTGGACTCTACAACAAAAAGTTCCAAATTTGAACCATTCCCCTTTCACACCTCTTTGTCCAATCTCATTGAAAAGTCCTATCCTTTTGACCTCTTTGAAGATAATATTTCCTGATCTTTATCGAGAGTTTTCTTAAGTGACTTCGATCATTTAAGATGTAATTAACTATACGGGCTTGCCCTTATAAGAAGTTTTTCCGAAGCCAGCTTAATATAAACCATATTTAATTTTTATATTGAATAGGGGAACTTGTTGGCAAATAAAAATAGTTTCACAGACCAAACGAATGTCATATATTTCTTAGTTTATTTGATCGAGTCTCATCCTCAAGTCTTGTGTTTATCTTTCGGGATAGATATAGGGTTTGAGGTATAGAACTCTATCATTTAAACTAAGAAAAATATGGGGTCAGTTTGATTTCATATTTTTCAAAACTATATATATATATATATACCAAACGTTCTTCCGAAGCGGGCGATGAGATTTTGATTCTGGTGGCCGAAAGCTTCTAACGGGCAACTCCTAAACCAAAAATAATGCCAACTGAACTAAAACGATAGGTAGCCTTCAGGGGAAGGGAAGTGAGAGCTCTTGAGTGAGAGTCAATATCCTCTCAGCCTAACCACGGATTTAGAGACTAAACCTAAGATTAGCTAATGATTCTCTATAACCCTTGACTAAGGGTAGAGAATTAAAATTGCTCATATTTGGCACGATACAAATTCAAACCATTTACCCTCTCATTTCACCAAAAACTCATTATAATGGGAAATATGCTTTCTCATATTTGATAACTTCATCATAGAAAGATAGTTTGGTAGTTATAGTTTAACTTTACTTTACAGTCTTGCTAGTAGTTGATAATTTAGTTATGATAACACCTTAAATATTTACAATTAGTGTAGTATATTTTCTTTGTTGTTGTGAATTTCCTAGTTTAAATTATCATTTTAAATTTAAAAATTTCCCTTGGGATTGATATTTGGGGCTTAAACATAAATTCTTGTATTACTTGATAACGATACATATACTTGTGTAGAATCTCAACATAAATTGCTTCAATTTCTTATTTATAAATATCAAACTAAGTTTTTTTGGCATCACAGCAAAGCAGAGTCAACTTTATTAATTTTGCACAACTATAATTTTTGTGATCACTGATCGATCAATAACTTATCCTAAAGGAGTTATAGAAGGTGTATTAGTGAAAGTGGATAAATTTATTTTTCTTGTAGACTTTATTGTATTAGATAAGGAGGAAGATAAAAAGATTTCTATTATTTTGGGGAGACCATTTCTTGTAACAGGGAGAGTTATGATAGATATGCAAAAAAGAGAATTAACAATGAGAGTCAATGATCAAGGAGTAACATTTAATATAGCAAAAACTATGAAATATCCTGCGATAAAAAAAATAATGAATGTTTTAGAATGGAAGTTACTGATTATCTAATTAATGAGTGATTTAAGGGAATGTTTGATGAGAAATTAAGACAAGAAGAGAATTATGAGAATGTGAATGAAATAAAACTGAGAATTTAGATTATGTTCAGGACAAATTTGAAATTTTGGACCTTTTGGAAAATGATAATAAAAATCTCGTTCCTTCAACTATTAAACCACCTTAACTTGAACTGAAAATATTACCTGCTCATTTAAAATATGTGTTTTTAGGAGATTCATCTACATTACCTATTGTTATATCTTCTAATTTAATTGAAATTCAAGAACAAAAATTAGTAGAAATGTTGAAAAGATATAAGAAGGCCTTTGGATGGACTTCAGCAGATATTAAAGGAATCAGTCCTTTAATTTGTATGCATAAAATTCTATTAGATGAATAATATAAACCTATAGCTGGTCCTCAAAGGAAATTAAACCCGATAATGAAAGAAGTTGTTAAAAAGGAAATCTTAAAATGGTTAGATGCTAGAATTATATATTCTATTTCAAACAGTGATTGGGTAAGTCTGATCTACTGTGTTCCAAGGAAAGGAGGAGCGACAGTTGAAGTAAAGGAGAAAAATGAATTAATTCTCATAAGATAAGTTACTGACTGGTGAATTTGTATAGACTATAGAATATTAAATATAATCACCAGGAAAGATCATTTTTCTTTACCATTTCTAGACCAAATGTTTGATAGATTGGTTGGGCAAAAATATTACTACTTTCTAGATGGATATTCCTGGTATCATCAATTTTTTATTGATCCTAAGGATCAAGAAAAAAAACAACATTTACAAGCCCTTATGGAATAATTGCTTTTCATAGAATGTCTTTTGGACTATGTAACACAACCGCAACATTTCAAAGATGTATGATGTCAATTTTTTGTAATTTAATTTAACGTGGAATGGAAGTATTTATGGATGATTTTTTAGTATTCGGAACTTCATTTGAATTATGTTTAAATAATTTAGAAAAAGTTCTAGAACTATGTGAAAAAATCAATTTAGTAATAAATTGGGAAAAATATTAATGTATGGTTGCAGAAGGAATTGTACTTGGGCATAAAATTTCTAAAAATAGCATGAAAGTAGATTCAGCAAAAATTTAAGCTAATGTGAAATTACTGCCTCCTAGTACAGTTAGAGGGATAAGAAGTTTTCTAGGACATACTGGTTTCTACAAGCGTTACATAAAAACTTTTCCAAAAATTACTAAGTCATTATGTAAACTTTTAGAAAAGGATATGAAATTTAATTTTAATGAGGAATGCATAAAAGCATTTGAACTACTAAAAGAAAATTTAATCACTGCTCTTATAATAGTTCCACCTGATTGGGATAAACTATTTGAAATAATGTGTGATGCTAGTGATCATGCTATTTGAGCTGTTTTAGGGCAAAGGTAGTAATAAAGTTTTTAAAGTAATATATTATGCTAGTAAAACTCATAATGATGCTCAAATTAATTACACCACTACTAAAAGAGAGTTATTAGTTGTTGTATATGACATTAACAAGTTTAGACCTTACTTAATTAGAGCTAAATGTATAGTGCATACAAACCCTTCTGTTATGAAATATTTGATGCAAAAGAAGGATGTTAAAATGAGATTAATTAGATGGATACTTCTGCTGCAAGAATTCAATTTTGTAGTAGTAGATAGAAAGGGAACTGATAATCAAATAAATGATCATTTGTCTAGACTAGAATAAGAAATATTAACTAATTTTGCAAATGAAATCTTAGGAACTTCCCCTAATGAACAATTGTATAGTATTGATATAAATAATATACCGTAGTATACTGATATAGTAAATTATATTATTAGTGACATTCTTCCACCAGATGTAAAGAATAAACAATTAAAGAAATTTATTTTTGATTCAAGATTCTATTTTTGGGATGACCCATATTTATATAAACAGTGTAAGGATTTGATCATTAGAAGATGTGTGTCTTACGAAAAAATTGAATAAATAATTAAACGATGTCATGATTCTAAATTTGGAGGTTATTTTGGAACTAGTAGAACTGCATATAAAATTTTACAAGCTGGATTTTATTGGCCTATTCTTTTTAGAGATGTTAATGAATATATTAAAATATATGATTAATGTCAGCGAGTAGGAAATATTTCTAGAAGAAATGAAATGCCTCTGAATTACACATTAGAAGTTGAAATTTTTTATGTGTGGGGATTAGATTTTATGGGACCATTTATGCCTTCATTTGAATATATATATATATATATATATATATATATATATATATATATATATATATATATATATATATATATATATAGACAAAATGGTGGAGGCGGCGCTGGTTGCTCTGTTAGGGTTTCCTTCATGGAGGTTCTTCATTGCTGGCTTGTAATTTGGTGGTGGTGGTGTGTTCCCTACTCTTTGGGAACTTGTTTGGAGCTTTCTTTGCTTTGGGCTCCCTGTTTTATTACGTTTTCTGGCTTCCCAGGTTCTGAATTTTTTGAATTTGGAAGTACTGTTCCATTGGGCTTTGGGGCTTCTACTTCCTAGCTGAGGGTTTGATTCTCTTGGTTTGTTTCTCTAGTTTTCTATTGTTAGGCTTACCACTTTCCTATAGAGTGGCTCCATTGGTTTTGACTGTTGTGCTTCTGTCTTTGGTTTTTCTGTTTTACTTTTGCATTGCTTATGGAGGTGGCCAGTTGTACTACTCTTTTAATGGCTGAGGGTTTCCCTATTGATGTGGAAACTAATGCTCAATGGTCTAAATCCACCTATCCTAGGGTGGTTGGAAAAGGTCTAAATCCTTTTGCTGATGCTGAAGTCTTGGTCTTCCCCCAAGCCTTCCATGAAGCTGCCTTGGGGAAATAAGGTTGTCATCTCATTAGGGTTAAAGAGAGGAAACCTGCTATCTTCTTTCAAGTGGAGGAATTAAACATTTTAAAAGATGAGTGTTGATTGGCAAGCTCCAACTAGGCCACCCTAGGATGGAGCTGGTAAGAAGGTTCTTTTTAAACTTCCCTTTCACTGATGCTTGACATATTGGCTTGCTAGATGACAGGCACATTCTAATAAAGCTAGCATTGGAAGAAGATTATGTCAGGCTATTTGCTAAGCAACCTTTCCTCATGGAAGGATTCTCAATGAAGATCATTAATTGGACACCAAATTTTGAACCCAGCAAAGAGCCTCCCATTGTGCCAATTTGGTTTAAGTTACCTAGTTTGCCTCTACACTTCTTCAACCATAAAGTGCTTTTTAATTTTGGGCTAGTGTTGGGCAGACCTCTAAAAATGGATTTCCCTAATTTCAACTTATCTAGGCCTTCAGTGGCAAGAATTTTAGTTGAGAGGGACATCACCTTGCCTGAAGTGAATAAAATTTGTTTGGGGACTGTGGAAGAAAGACACTGGCAAAAAATTGTGATGGAGCAGAAGCCTTATTACTGCCCTCATTGTAGAATGTTTGCACACACTTGAGACAGATGTTATAGGCTGCATCCACCCTTTAAAAATAAAATCAAGGATTATGGCAAGGAAATTCCTATTACTGCAGCTGAAAAACAACTAAACATTGATATTATTGAGAAGGGGCCTCATGCCATATGGGCCTTCAACAACCTACTCCTATAGAACCTATGGGGATTATGCCCCCTCCTGTACCTAACAATACAAGTGATCTTACAATTGATATAAGGAAAGTTCATATTGAGCTACAAGGGGATTTTAGCCCCAATTCCCAACCAAATCAGCAACTGGTAGACGACTCTGCTCTCCCCAAAATAAATATGATTCCCTCCTCATAAGTACTCCAAGAAATGACCCTGACCTTGGACTAGGATTGGAATAATCAAAAGGCAAAAAAGAAGAAGAAGATGAATACTGAACTGCAAAGACTTCAGGAAGGCACTTCCAATGCTCTCAACATCACTCCAATATTGGACTCCACTTCTAGAGCCAGAAGTGGAAGGAGGAGATTTAGATCACAACCATCCTCTCATGGTTAAATTCCTTTGTTGGAATATTAGGGGGGTTGCTCACCCCCTTTCCCTCAAAAGGTTAAACCATCTTAATAAAAAACATCAACTGTTGTGCTTATCTATATTAGAACCTTTGGTTCACAAAAACTCCCAAAGGCTGATTAATAAATTCTAAGGTTTCTCTCAGTTCACTAATGTCAAAAATAAGATTTGGCTTTTTTTTAGAAAATAGTTAAATTGTACTGTTTTGCGGGACCATTCTCAACTGGTCCATATCTCTTTCTACATGAATGGGCAATATGGGTTTGTTACTTTTGTTTATGTTGGGTGTAACAAAGCCTCCAGAAAAGAATTGTGGTATGTCCTCCATGTTATTGGTTCTAACATGTCAAAAAATTGGATGGTGGGGGGTGACATTAATTGTATTGTTAATTCTTCTGAATAGATTGGTGGTAGATCCCCAAGCCTCTCCAAGCTGACCACCTTCAGTGATAATATTCAGGCAGCACATATGTTTGACCTGGGCTTCATTGGCCCTCCTTTTAGTTGAAGGAGGGGGAAAAATTGGGAGAGACTGAACAGGTTCTTGGTAAATGACTGCTAGCTAAACAACTTTCTACACACTTCTGTTACCTACTTGAGTATGGCTGGGTCTGACCACAGACCATTACTGATTTTTATAGATGCACCCCCCACCACCATCCAATCCTCCTCCTTTTAGATACCTTAACATTTGGTCTGATCACCCTTCATTCACTAAATTTGTTGCTCAACACTTGAGGGGGATCTACCATGAAGACCCTCTTATCAAACTTTGGCTCCTTCATCTCAAAATCAATAAAACACTAAGAACTTGGGGCTGGAATACCTTTAGGAATATTTTACTGAATGTTGAGATGGTTGAAAGGGAGGTAAAGATTACTGAAATTGTTGTTATCAATCATGAGGCTAAAGAGAGTTCTCTGATCACTGTACAAGAAAAGTTACTCATTGCAATTGACTGGCAAGAGTCATTTTTCAGCCAAAAAGCTGCTATCAATAAATTCAATGATGGAGATAGAAACAAAAAGTTATATCATGCTTATATAAAGTATAAAAGAAAATGTAACACCATTCATGATATCCAGGATGCTGAAGAAAATTGGATCTCATAAAATGAAGCAATTGCTGAGAATGCTGTTCAGTTTTTCCATAAGCTTCTGACCCAACCTCTGGTTGAAAGAGCCCCTATTGATGCTAATTTCTTCACAACTGATCACTCTTATACAAGTACTCTGAATCTGACTCACATACCTGAGGAGGCTGAAATCTGGCAGGCAATACAATCCATTGACAGTGCAAGGACTGTAGGGCCTGATGGATTTACTACTGACTTCTACAAGAAAGCATGGTCTATAATCAAACAAGACCTCATCAGGGGTATTCAAAGGTTCTTCCAAGGACATTAGATCCCACAATATTTCTATGCATCATGCTTGGTGCTCGTTCCTAAATAGGCTGAGAGAAAAAATTGGAATCAGTTCAGACCCATCAGCCTCATCCCAGTTTTCTTCAATATTATCAACAAGATATTGGTGGTTAGACCACAACCTCACCTTGGAAGACTTATCGGGACAAATCAGATTGCCTTTGTTAAGGGCAAAACTATTGCTGAAAATGTTTTACTGACTCAAGAACTATTGCTTGACTAGATAAAACCTGTATAAGAGTAAATGTGATATACAAATTGGATATTTATAAAGCTTATGATAACATTGGGTGGGAGTTCATCATAGAGATTCTGAAGGCCAGAGGTTTTAATAAGGATTTCTGTGACCTTATTGCAAGATGACTCAACTACAACAAACACTCTATCCTAATCAATGACCAAGCTTGGGGCCAATTCACTGTCACCAAGGGGCTTCCACAAGGGGATCCACTCTCTCCCACCATCTTCATACTGGTTTTGGACAATTTTTCCAGAATGATAGACAACTGTCTCCTTCCAAACTCCTATGTCAGGTATCATCACAAATCCAATATTGCTTTATCCCACTTGGTTTTTGCTGATGATATTATGATTTTTTCAAGAGCTAATAAAAATGTTGTTAAGAAAGTTACGAGATGTCTTAAGCTCTTTCAATAGCACTCTGGAATGCTCTTCAACAATAGTAAATGCAATTTTATATTCAGCAGAAACTCTCCTCCCAATATCTGGACCTGGATACTTGATCATACTAAATTTCATGAAGCCCCCTTTCCTGTCAGATATCTTGGAGTTCCTCTCATTAAAGGAAGGGTGCAACAAACTCAATTTGATGAAGTCATGGGAAAGATTACTGTCAACAGTCCAACTGGACTTTTTCTTTTCTATCCAGTGGAGGTAGAATTACTCTTCTCAAGAGCATCCTTACTACTTTTCCCTCCTATCTTTTACAGATGACATCAATGAAGAAGATCTCTCAACTACAAATGGAAAGACTTTTCAATAGGTTTCTTTTGGTTGTGAGCAGACAACAGGTTCATTGGGCTAGTTGGCAAAGGGTTGCCAAACCTTTTGCTGTTGGTGAACTGGGGTTTAAAGGTCCGAAACAGCTGCAACAGGTGAACTTCTGTAAACTCTGGATCAAGTTCAGGCAGCAAGATTCTTTATGGGCTAAATACATGTGGGAGAAGTATTGCAATGCTACTCACCCCATTCTAATTAACAAAAATAATGGGGACTCTAAGACTTGGTCCAACATGCTGGAAGTAAGGGACTTGGCAGAAAACCTCTTCCTATGGGACCTGGGAAAAGGCAATGTAAATTTTTGGCTTGATCATTGGTGCCCAAAAGAAATGTTGAAACCTTCCTCTATTGTTCTCAATCTAATCCTTAGAGTTGCTGGCTGCTGGGAGGGAGATCATTGGTCTTTGGATACTCTTCATTCTTTGTTGAAGGATTCTTCAGCTATGAACATTTCTAAGGTGCACTTTGACAAAACTATACAAGATAGAATTAAATGGACACACAACACCAACACCATCATCACTAAGAACATTAACCTTAAACTAAAAAGTTGAAATGAGGCCCCTTTGGGGGGAGACCATATGAAACAAATTTTTATACCCCTTTATGTCATTCTATTGTTAGAGGATCTTTCAAAACCTGCTACCCACTAATGACATTCTAAAGATAACTAGATGCTATTTTTGTAAAACTGCTGAGGAGACCATCTCACATCTATTTTTTGGATGCACTTTCTCACAACAAGTTGGGAGAGAGCTTCTATATTTGTTACTGCTGAATAATCTCAACCTCCATTGGTAGAATCTGTTTGAATGTTGGAGCAGCTGGAGGAAGGCCAAAGTTGGTCCCATCCCTTTCATTATATCCTAATTGATATGGATGGAAAGAAACGTTATTAAATTTGGGGAAGCCTCTGCCAATGCCAGCAAGGTGGCTAGAAACTGCATCTCCTATTTTCTTAAACTAATCAAATGTAAGTCATTCCCTCATATTTGCACTGTTCAACTGGCATAACCTAGCAAGCTTCACAAAGTGATTAAGGTTATTTGGAAGACCTCCTCATTTCCTTGTATCAAAGTAAACACTGATGGCAACTTCTCACACCTTGGTGTTGGGATGGGAGGAGTGTTTAGAAATCATGAAGGCAAATGTTTACTCTGGTTCTCCACTCCCATCTTGGCTGAAAATGCTTTGGAGGCTGAACTGATTGTTGTTTATTGGGCGCTTCATTTGGCATCCATTTCTAACTAGTGTCATTTGTGGGTGGAGGTAGATTCTAAAAACTTACTGATGCTTTTAAATGACCATGATGCACCCTCTTGGAGACTGTCATAATGGCTGTAAAAGACAAACCAGCTCAAAACTTCTATCCCGGTGAAGACTTCCTTTATTTACAAGGAAGGAAACTGCCCTGCCAACTGACTTGCTAGAAAAGGCTTGGCTACTGTTGAAGTTAATGTATCCATTTCTCCCCCTCCCACTCTTCTTTTTCTTCTTGAGGGTGACCTGTTAAAGGTTCCACATCTCAAAATTGTATGTGACACTTATATATATATATATATATATATATATATATATATATATATATATATATATATATATATATATATATATATATATATATATATATAT
>NEWO01000094.1:21778-37217 GCA_003013225.1 Phalaenopsis aphrodite
AAGATGAAACGGACGCAACTGTGGCTTTGGCGCCGACAACGCCAACATGTGCGTCGATGACACCTTTTTACAGAGCCATGGCACCGACAACGCCATCGTGGGTGCTGACAACGCCTAGTACGATTTCAGTAGTTCAGGGAGTTTTTGGCAAACATTGGCTGGATTTTGCTTCAAAATAACTGCCTAAAGGTCTTTTTAAAGGCATTAAAACCATTTTAGATGATCAAATACTTCCAAATTTCAAACTTCATGGCTTCTAATTCCAGAAACACTTCAAGATATGGGGTTTTCAATTAAAGAAAGTTCACAGTTTTGAAGTGCATAAATTATATGACAAATTCATTACGAAGAAGAGACTTATCAAGGAGAGAGGCTTTGCCAATCATGGATTGAGTAATTCAAGTCTGCAGATTGAGAAAAGCATAGTACTGAGACGTTGGGAAGTTCTATGCTACACTACCAAAGCAGTAGTTCTTCCAGTAGTAAAAGAATTCTACATTAATCTTTATGGAATTAACCAAGGAGTCATTTTCATTCTATGTAAGGGTGTACCATTTATTCCACTGTGAATTAACGATATGTTTATGATAGAGAGCATGCCGATCTTTCATTATACAAACTTTATTCCAATGAAGGATTTGATGAATGATGTATACCAATTTTTTTTTTTGATTGAAAGTGATAAATGGGAAATCAGAGATGAGGGACACGTTAGTTTCTCCGCTTCACTACTAAATCCGATATCTAAATAATGAAATTTCTTCATCTCTGCAAAACTACTCCCTACAATGAAAATTAGTAAAGTTACAAAACAAAGTGCAATTTTATACTATTGCATTCAAATAGGAAAGTCCATTGATGTGGGGTCAATTATTTTTAAATCTATTATGGGTATTATAATGAATGGGCATATAAATGGTCTAGGGCTTCTTTCTTTGATCTTCTTACTTTGCAGTCAATCTCAAGTACCATAAGAAAGTTGGGAGAAAGTGTTATTACCTTGGGATCCCATGGATCCTTTTGATGAAAACTATATTGAGAATGGATATGAAGCATTGGACATTATTTTGGATCAATCATCACATGCTTTGACACCCTTAATGCCCTATATAGTTGGAAGTTCAAAGTTTTGGAGAAGAAAATAAAGAAGATAGAAAGAGAACTTTAAAATATCTTGAATGCGATAGGAAATCTTACTTATCTTTTTGATCACTTAGATTGGAGGATGAAGCAACACTTTGATCATACGAGATAGATTGAAGTAGATTTGGTGCAGATGTTTAAGAAGAATGAATGGATCGATGAAAAATTGACTAATCAATTCCCATACCGACCCTTCTACAATTTGTACGTACATTACTGGTCTATGGGAGATATTAGAGGAGGAGACTGTACTGAAGATGAAAAGGAGTAATTGAAGAAGTTGGACTTTCTATTATATAAAATTAATTGTTTTAAATATAATTGTGTTGGATTTGCTTTGCTTTAAAACTCCTATAACTTTAATTGATGTATAGTTTAGTTTTCAGCGTTCTAGTGTTGTGGCTTGATTTCAACACTAAATAATAGTGTGATTTGCTTTATGTATGTGTTACTGTAGTTAAAAATCTATGTTTGTAAAAATTTGGAATTTCATATATAAAAGTTGGTTTTGTGTTGTTTGTAAAAACATTTATTTGTGGACTATTTAAGGATGAATATTGTTGTTTAAAAAGATTAATTAGATGTTGAAGTGAATTAGAAATAATTGATGTGCAAAAATAATGAAAATTTTATATTTTTGGCACTGGCACTGACGGCGCCTGAGACCCAAAAATTCCCAAATACCTTGAAATTTCATGAAATTCACAATGAAAACGCCATTTTTACCCCTTCGGTCACCTTCAACCTTCGGTTTACACCCCTGGGGCTTGTAAATGCTTGGATTTAAAGGGATTAGAAGACAAAAGGAGTTTGGATTTCCTCTTCTTTCGGTAAGAGATACACTTTGAACTAAAATTTTTTTATTTCCACCAAGGATTTCTCCTACATTACCTAGATCTAAAATTTTGAAATTTATTACAGAGATTTTGAGAAAATTATTTGGTGAAGAACTCTTACTTAGTGGATTTAAGTTTAAAACGCTCCACATTGTGATTTTCAAAATTTTTGAAATTTATGTGAATTTTATCACCTTTTCTTCCTTCTTTCAAAGATTACAATGGCACCAAATATGAGCAAAGGAATGAGGAAATTGGAATTTGATGACCAAAAATTCATCAATTACAATGCTAGCATTCATTTCAATAGTTTACTGAATATAAAGAAAATAATTCTAGATCGAGCGTTCAAAAATCCGGGTGGTGAAGTCAAAAGATTGATTGCTGCTCGACAGTGGGAGAATTTCTGTTACTTTACTGTCGAGGCTGTTATTGGTATAGTCAGAGAGTTCTATGTCAATTTTAAAGAGACTTTTGATTACCATGTCTATGTTCATGGTAAAATGGTTGAATTCACTCTGAGGAAGATTAATGAAGTTTATCAGTTGCGAGAAGCATTTCCTTGTAAGTACAAATCATTCTCTGCTACAAATGAGACTTTGGATGAGGTTATTTCATTTCTACTGATGGAAGAGGAGCTTGAAAGGTGAAGAATAACGTTAAGGTAAACTTCCATGCTTCTTTGTTAAATATAGTATCCAAGGTCTGTCATTACTTTATATCTGCCAGAATGATACCTACGAACCACCATAGTGAAGTTACTAAGGATAAAGCTATTGTGAACTGCTATATCCAACAGATGGGCAGTCTAGATGTTGGAATTATAATCTATAGGAACATTTGTTTTATTGCGCTAGGTCAGATGACTGGTGGATTAGGACACCAGCCATAATTTTCACATTATGTGAGCAATTAGAAGTTGATTTTAGAATTGATGAGGAAATGATTGAGCCTCTTAAACCTATTGGGTCAAAAAATATTAAAACCTATGAATCTCAGGTTGGATGGAGAATGGGAAGTAGCAGTAAGGATATTCCTTCCACTTCTAGCACCCCTAATCTCCAGGAAATTATGGAACAGATGATGATCCAATAAGAAGATGTCTTGAGAATAGAGAACATGATTGAAAATTTAGAGGCCAGAAATGCACATAATGATAATTTAACTAAGCAGAAGTTTGAATATGATGCTGCATATGGTGATGCTATGGTAAGATACGAGAGGGTTGACCACTCAGTACAGTTTCCTAGTCACCCTATCTTTACCCATTAACAGCACCAAAATTTTGATATAGAAGAAGAAGAGAATGAGTGAATATGGATTCTTAATCATAGCTCTGATCTTTTTTTTAGTTTATAGCTTGTTGCATTTTGTTGTTGTTATTGTTTAGTTTGTTAAATGTGAAACTTTGATTTGTATTGAATGTTGTGTTGTGAACTATAATCTGTAAAGCTATTGTTGAACTGAAATTTATTTTAATACTGTTAATTATTTTTAGTACTTTGTTGTATTTATTTTTAGTTAACTCTTTCTCAGCATTATTTTTTATATATATTATGTGTCATTTAATTTTAAGTCTTGTAGCTTTTTATACCAGTACCTGCAATATTTCAGAGCTAAGTTTCAAAAGAAAATAGAACCTTCAACAGGTAAGTATTTTCTTTATGTATTACCTGTTTTTTTTTCACCCTCTATTTTTAGTTTTTCATACTTAATCTGTTAAAAAATTAAGTTTGGGGGAAGAAAAATTTCTTTTTAAGGAAAAAAACTTAATTTTATTTATCCTCAATGAGATATATTTTAAAAATTGTTAATTGAACATGACCTGTGGTAGTAGAGCCTAACTTTAGATAACTATATTTGTGTTTTTAAATATATAGCAAGCTTAAGTAAAAAACTTTCAATAATAAAGGTTAATTCTAGAGATTAAGGCATTTGGTATGAGAGAACATGACTATGTTTTTCCATTTTAAGTAAAGGAATTTGTATTTTTATAGTATTGAGAATCTTAGAGTTTCATGTAAAACAATAAGATTGAAACATTATTAAAATCTTCAAAGCTAAGATGAATTTAAAGTAAAGGAATGTGAAAAGTTTTTTTTAACTTTAAGAAGAGGATGGTGAAGTTCAAAATTATTAAAAGCTATCCAGATATAGTAATCCTTACATAAAAAAAAGAGAGAAAAGCAAGAAGGGAAAGAAAAAAAAAAGAGAAAGAAAAGAAAAGAAAAATATGTGAGGAGAAGCTTGAGGAGATGCCCAATAAAAAATTGGATTCACTTGAATCAACTTAAGGAAAAAGACTTAGCTACATTCTCTAAACTTGTATTTAATTACTAACATATTTACTAATAAAGTTTTCATGAAGTTCTTTTTCATATGGATATTCTAAATGGCTTTAATATGATAATTTGCAATTTTCCTTAAAAATAATAGAGAATTAGAAATCTTAAACTTGACTGCTAGATATTTTTATACCTTTAGTATTAAGTTGAGTTATTTTTAAATTTTTTATCCTAAGTTATGCTATGATATTTAGTAGACCAAAATATGGAAATCTAGAAGTTAAACTCTTTGTTATAAGTCATATTTTTATATAGTATAGGAGTTACTTGTGGATAAGTAACATTTAAGTTTGGGGGATTTTAATGTAGCAAAAATATATGCATATTTGAACTTATATTTTATACTCATTTTTTGTGATATTGTGCTCTAAAGGAAGGTATTTTTCATGTTTTATTGCAGTTTGATGATTTTTAGCACTTGAAGTAAAAATGATGGAATTTGGAGTCAAAATAGCATTTTGGAAGAAATACTCAGTGTCAATGGCACCAGCATGAAGGAGGAGTCCAAAATATTGGGGGCGCCGATGGCGCTATTTGAGAGAGAGCACAAGAAATAATTCGGACCACATAAGCCGACGATGCCAATGTCGGTGCTGGGCAAATTTCTAGAAAATTCGATGAATTTGGATGCTTTTTGAAAAGCTATTGGATACACCTATTAGAGAACCAACATGATACTCTATTTAGATAAAAATTGATTAGATAAAAGGGGGGCTAGTGTGTCATTGAGTTTTCTTTAGTGTTCCATTGTGTGTATTGTTTAGTGTGGCGAGTCTAAATGTGATTTCTCCTGAGAGTTGTTGGAGAGGGGGAGAGGTGAGAGATTTCTTCTTCCCTACATTTTTTAAGAGAGAATCAAGAGTCTTGTAAAGAGAGAAAGTGTCTAAGAGGAACTACAAGGGATTTGCTTTAAGGAAGAGTTAAAGATAAGTAGTGTTTGTTTATTATTATTATATGAACTTTCTTTTATTTATAAAATTTATATTTTGTAGTATCTTTCTCATGAGATCTGAGTAGTTTTCTTTGTCTTTCTCCCCACTCCGAGATATGGTGAAATGAAGAGATAATTTGGATGTGCCAATTTTAAAATATAAAATAAATTGTGATGACTTTTCACTCCGTTCTTGATTTACTTTTCAATTTTCCCAATTGAAATGTTTACATCTGTTGTGAAACATACTATCCAGGAAATGGAGTGTGAGTTTTACAATAAAGTGAGAATCACATTCAATTCCATGAAGGAATTGGGTGCAAATAAATAGGGAAATATATATTATTGGGCGAAGAATTGGAGATTCTAGGGTGACAGACTAAAGCCCCCAATTTGGTCTTAGTGTTTACGAACTAAAGTGAGAGTTAGCTTTTAAAGGAAGGGAAGTGGGATCTCTGGAGTGAGAGCCAGTATCCTCCCAGCCTAACCACAGATGTAGAGACTAAACCTAAGATTAGTCAATGATTCTCTATAACACTTGACTAAGGGTAGAGAATTAAAATAGCTCCTATTTGGCACAAGACATATTAAAACTATTTATCCCTTTCATTTAACCAGAAACTCATTGTAGTGGGAAAGATGCTTTCTCATATTAGATAACTTCATCACAAAAATATAGTTTGGTAGTTATTGTTTAGCTTTGCTTTACAATTTTGCTAGTAGTTGGTGATTTAGTTCTGAAAGCACCTTAAACATTCAAAATTAGTGTAGTAGATTTTCTTTATTGTTGTAAATTTTCTAATTTAAATTTCCATTACGAATTTAAACATTTCTCATGGGATCGATATTTGGGGCTTAAACAGAAAGTCTTGTATTAATTGATAATGATACGTATACTTGCGTAGAATCCCAATATAAATTGTTTCTAATTCTTATTCGTAAAATAACGAATCAAGTTTTTGGCATCATTGCAAAGCAGAGTCATTTTTATTAATTTTACACATCTATAATTTTGGGGATAAAAAATCACTCAATCAAAGCAAATACAAACATGCCACATAAATTCACTATAATCAAGTCACAATACTTTTAAAGTCGGCAGACCACAAATTAACACTCAACAACTACAAATTTATTACATAATCAGACATTTAAGAATATTTATGAACAATGATATTACCCTCCTTTTCACCCTCCAAAAAGTTACGATCAAACACATGATAAAAAGGAGCGTGAGAAAAATCTGAAGCAACTTTATTGTCAATCCATTTGTTGTTGCAATATGCGCTCACCTAACAATCTTGAAAACTCACCATATGGTCGAATTGGAGTTTCAAATGCCACTCTAAGTGCTTGTGCTGGTGATACATGTCACCCAACTTGTTGTGGAAATAGGATAATTCTTCATCAATCTTCCTTAATTTTTTTATAATCCGCTCTAAACTTAGCGCTATGAATCCAATGAAATATGTTTGGCCATCCTTATGCACAAACTTGTTGTCATTTGCACTTCCATACTCTTCATATCTCTTGAAGCAAGGATTCTCAAAGGTTGGGATGAGCTTCACTCTTCTCTCCCTCTACAATACTTGAAATTGTGAAGAAGTTCAAAGAAAATGACTCTAATCCTGCCAAAACCAGTTTTAATAAAGAAGAAGGGGCAGAAAAACCATCAATTTGGTGGTTATAGGAAGTTATTTCATCTGTGGCGCTATGGCGCTAGATCTGGCACGATAGTGCCAATCCAACATTATAAAAAATTTATTTTTTTTCATCCCCACATTAATTTAATCAATAAAATATTTTTTTTGTGCTGCCACAATCATGTAAGACTCAATATAATTTCATAAACTCATCATCACAACAATCACAAATCAAATCAAACCACACTGATAACTATGGGTTGCCTCCCACAAAGCGTTTGGTTTAACGTCGTCAACCCGACATATCTAATGTTTTAATTTGGTTGACCCAACATCAAAATATCCTAAAAAATAGGACTATCACCACTTATATAAGCTTTCAACATGTGTCCATTTACCTTAATCATTCTTCTAGTTTCAAGATCTTCAATATCAACAACACCATATGGATAAACTCTTACCACAATAAATGGTGTTGACCATTTGGACTTAAGTTTTCTTGGAAATAATTTCAATCTTAAATTATATAATAAAACTTATTGTCCAAACATAAAATGGTTTTTTTCATTCCTCTGATCATGCCACATTTTCATTTTCTCCTTATAAATTTTAGCATTCTCATAAGATTCATTTTTTATTTCATCAATAAAATTAACATTATTTTTCTGCTCAAACCTTGACAAATGGTCAGCTATTTAGTTATTAGCACCCTTCCTATCCACTACCTAAAATTCAAATTTCTTGCATTAGAAGGACCCATCTAATTAATCATGGATTTGCATCCTTCTTCATCATTAAATATTTAATAGCAAAACGATCAATATGCACAATACATTTAGCCCCAATAAGATAAGGTCTAAATTTATCAAATGCATGCACTATGACTAATAATTCCTTTTCAATAATATGTAATAAATTTGAGTTTCATTAAAAGTTTTACTAGTATAGTATATCACTTTAAAAGTTTTATCATATTTTTATCTTAATATAGCCCCTATATCATAATCACTAGCATCGCACATTAATTTAAAAAGTTTTTCCCAGTCAGGTGAAACAATAATAGGTGTAGTGATTAATTTTTATTTTAAAAAATTAAAGGCTTTTAAGCACTCCACATTAAAATCAAAGTTTGTATCTTTTTCTAAAAGATGACAAAAAGGAAATTTTTGAAAAATCTTTAAAATATTGCTTATAGAACCCAACATGTTCCAAAAAACTTCTTACTCCTCTTACTGATATAGGAGGTAGTAATTCAACAATAACTTGATTTTTTTCTAGATCTACTTCCATACCATTTTCAGAAATATAATGTCCTAATACAATTCCTCCTACAACCATCAAATTGGCATTTTTCCCAATTGAGAACTAAATTTATTTCTTCATTGCATTTTAGAACTCTTGTTAAGTGATCTAAACATGAATTGAAAGAGGTTCCAAAAACGGAGAAATCATTCATAAAAATTTAAATTCATTTCTCAATTAAGTCACAGAAAATTGACATCATACATCTTTGAGAAGTAGGTGCATTATATAATCCAAATGACATTCTTCTAAAAGGAAAAGTTCCATATGGACTAGTAATTGTTGTCTTCTCTTGATCCTCAGGAGCTATGGGTATTTGGTGGTATCAAAAATGTCCATCCAAAAAGTAGAAATAACGATGCCTAGCTAGTCTATCCAACATTTGGTCCAAAAAAGATAGAGGAAAATGATCTTTCCTAGTAGCAGAGTTTAATTTTCTATAATCAATACAGATTCACCACTAGTGACTTGTCTTGTAGGAATTAATTCATTCCTTTCATTAATAATTACTGTCACTCCCCCTTTCTTATGAACACAATGAATAAGATCAACAATTGAACTACCGGACATAGAATAAATAGTTCCAGCATCCAAAAACTTTAAATTTTCTTTTTTAATAACTTCTTTTATTTTAGAGTTCAATCTCCTTTGAGGATCAGCCTTAGGCTTATAATTATATTTCATTAAAATTTTGTGCACACAATTTGAAGGGTCAATTCCTTTAATATCAGCTAATGTTTATCCAAAAGCTTTCTTATGATTTTTTAATGTCTCTATAATTTTTCTTCCTATTTTACAGTCAATTTTGAGGATATTATAACTGCTAATGTAGATGAGTTCCCCAAAAATGCATATTTTAAATGAGTAGGAAGCACCTTTTTTTCATGTTCAAGAGGTTTTTTTGATTGAAGTAATATTTAAAATTTCGAAATTCTCCTAAACATAATTTGAATCCTCATTAATTATCTCATTTGATTTGTCTTCAAAATCAATTTCAACTTCACTTTTCAGCTCTTATTGATCTGTTATGACTTCACATCATTCTTAAAAATGATTAACATCCATATAATCAATAATATCCATTCCATAACATTTACCATCTTTTCCTTTATCAGGATTTTCATTGATTTAAGCACATTAAATGTAACATCCTAGTCATTCACTCTCATGGTTAGTTCTCCTTTCTGCACATCAATCATTGCTCGTCCGATGGCAAGTAAAGGTCTTCCCAAAATGATAGGTATTTTTTTATCTTCTTCCATATCTATCACAATGAAATCAACATGGATAGGTGATAGATTGATCAACTAACTGTAGGGTTACAGTAGTGGGAGAAATCTCTCCTTAACCTAACCTTCTAAAAATAGATAAAGGCATGAGATTAATGTTAGCTCCAAAATCACATAAAGCTTTTCCATAAATTTTTTCTCCAATCGCATAAAGTATAGTAAAGCTATCAAGATCTTTAACTTTTTTAGGAAACTTTTTTTGAGTTATTTCACTAAATTCTTCACTAAGTGAAACAGTTTCATAATCTTCAAATTTTCTTTTCTTTTTAAAATTTCTTTCATAAATTTGACATAATTTGACATCCGTTCAAAAGCTTTTGCAAAGGGAATCCAAGATGATAAGTAGGTCTATAGTTAACACTACCTTGGTTGTTCTAGTTTCTTAATGGGTTTACTTAGTTGATTTTCCATTTTTGAGTTCCACTACTAGAACTGTTATTCCAATTAAAATTAGGATGGTTTCATTAACCTGGGGTGTAAAAATTAGAATATGGGTTATTGGGTTTATTATTAATAACATTTAAAGTTCTAATGCGATTTTAGAGCCAATCATTTGTCCTAATGAATTTTCTTCAATTACATGGGGTGTTTGAGAAAAAAACATTCCAATTTTGTATATTTTCCTAGATAATGCTGCAACTTGAGATGCAACGATTGCAATAACATCATTATCATGAATAGTGGCTATTTTCTTTGGATTTACCTTTTCGGAAGAACATTAAAAATTATTTATAGTCATCTCTTCAATTAATGCATAAGCTTGATCAAATGGTTTTGACATCAATGAACCTCCAACAACAACGTCTATGATAGATCTAAGGGATGTTACTAACCCATTATAAAAAGTTTGAGTGATTAACTAGTTTGGTAAAGCATGATATGGACACTTTCTAAGGAGTATCTTAAATCTTTCCCAAGCTTCATATATTAACTCTCCTTCAAACAAAGTAAAAGAAGTAATATCATTTATAAGTTTAGGAGTTTCTAAAGGTGGAAAATACATAGCCAAGAATTTTTATGCTAAATCCCCCTAAGTTCTAATAGATCCAGGTGCTAAGGAGTTTAACCACATCTTAGCTTTATCCATTAAGGAAAAAGGAAAAAATCTAATTTGGACAACATCGTTTGATACACCATCATATTTAAATGTAACAAACAGTTCTAACAAAAATTGCTAAATGTAAATTTGGGTCCTCATATGGTGTTCCCCGAACTGATTATTTTGTACAATTTGTATAATTACAGGTTTAAGTTCAAATGATTTAGCCTCTATACTAGGATTTTGTATACTTAAGTGAATTTCATCTGCTGTAGGGTTTGCGTAGTCCCTTAAAAGTCATCGTAAATTATGTCGTTCATTTTCAATATTTTGATGTTCAATGTTATTTTGCAACATGTTCGCGATTTCTTGGAAATTGTGAAGTCTTTTTGTTTTCTAATTTTTCTTATCATTTGTTTTAATTTAGAATCGTAATGCACTAAACCTTCACATCTCAAATTTTGCATCCACAAGGTAAATTTACAAAAAATAAAAAATACTCCTTAATGATATTTTTAATTTTCAGTTTTTTAATTCTTCCTATGTTTTTATGATTTTCGATAATGAAAAAGCACTAAAATTAATTTTTAATTCTCCTAAAATAAACATATAGTTTGAATAAAATCTAAGTTAAAAAGTTCCTTCATTTTTCTCGATAACGATGCCAAAAACTTAACCCAACCCACAATTATGCATATATTTATATTTCAAAAGATTTCCAAAAACTTGGTCCAAACTATATTTAGTGGCTAGCATGAATAAATAAAATGATTTAGAAAATAGATAATAACCATTCACATTAGGGGTCTTATGTAAGTACATGTATTGTTTCAAGTAATAAAGGATTTTCTTTAAAACCCCAATATCGATCTCACGAGGAAAGCTGTAACTTTAGAAAACTTTTATCTAAATTACAGATAAAAATGATAGGCGAATGATGTCAAAAATTTTGCAAAGGATGACAACTAACTTTACGTGTATTCTAAATTTAAACAGAAAGTAAGAATAAAGTTTAAAAGAGTTCAAATATAATGAAAATTTCTTTCCCCTTGCAATTAGATCTTACTCAATGTATGAATTAAGTGATTAAAAAAATAAAATGATGTATTATGACAAATAGGAGTATCCTATTCTTCACCCCCTTTTGATGCTACCAAAGAACATTAACTAACCTTAAGTTTGTTCTAGCTTGTGTAGTAGTGCTAAGTCGATTCTTGCTCTCACATCCAGATGACCCATTGTGTCCTCTCTATAGAACCTACTAGGGACCCTTATATCCAAACTCAAGATCAAAATGACAAAATAATCTAGTTTTTCACTCTAGAAACATCAATTATACGCCCATCAAAACTTATCTCCCTATCTATTTGCACTTCCCCTTGGACAATCACAACGGCTCTTTCCAAAGTTAAGTGTGGTACTCTCTAGTTGGTAAAATCATAGCCCTCCTGGGTCATTATGTTTTGCAATGAATTTTAACAACAAAAATGACCGGTAGGTAAAGTCAATGAAAAATCAGTGAAAATATCATCACAATTTTATAACATAAAAAAGAATCTTTAAATCAATCTCATCACACTCTATTAATTCCCATTTGCAAGAAGAAATATAAGAAAACTACTCAGAATTCATTGAGATAAAATAGAAAGACATGATTTGTATTGAAAGCCAAGTCTTAATAATAAAAACTCAAACATAAATACAAATTACTTATCTTATGCCTTCTCCCTAAGCAATTCCTGAACTTTCCTTCGAACAATCTCCAAACTCTTCTTCTACAGATAAAGACTCACAAATATAAACTCACACACCCACTAAAAAACTTGAAACTCACACCCAAAAGCCTTCTAAAACTCTCTAAAAAGACTCCTTTTTGTTAAACAATTGACCCTTTTAATAGATAATTGAAATTAACCAGGGTCACTTTAAGCACCCCTTTAAAATTAGGCTAAATTCAATGTAGGTTATAGAAAATTAGTTACTGGCGCTATATCACTTATTACTGTCATAATTTTGCACTATGGCACCACATGAAGTGTTGTCCTTTTGCTCCATTTTACCCTTATTTTCTCTAAATATCAATTTCTTATACCTGAAACAAAAAACATGCAAAATACCTTCCTTTATAGTGCAATATCATAAAAAATTTGCATAAAATGAACATTAAACATATATTAAAAATAGCTAATTTTAAGCTGTATTAGTGTCACCCTGCCTCTTTTATGAAAAAGAGACGGACATTTGGCAACAATGCGCCGCAGTGCTAATCAGTCTTTTTCAAACTATTAGTCTCTTCTTTCGTGCTCTCATGGATCTCTTTGCCATAGAAAGGTGAGCCTTCTATCAGTAGTAGGGTTGTTACTACTATTGACAGTGTGACCCCTGTCCTAACTTCTTCTGTTCTGGTTCCCTCTAAGGTTCCACTTTTGCCCATATTACGCAAAAGGGTCCAGAGGACTAGGAATAAATTGCTAAAAATTTGACAGAATGTCTCATAACAAGTTTCTATACATGTTTTGAATCTAGTTCAAGAAGTCTCTTATGTTATCTTGTTTAAGAGTCATTTTGCTATTATCCCCAAATTGTGCGTACCACATCCTCATTAATCATTTGCTACGTGTACTCCTTTGAAATTGAGGAGTTGTTCATTTGGCACTTTCAATGCTATAGCAGCTCGTATCGGTGCTACTTTTCCCTTGAAAAAGAGGTCATTACCATATGACAATGCATTAAAATGCTCTTATATGTTTTCTAGCCTCTCTTGTGGTCCTTCTATATTTTGGAGGGTTTTCATCCTCGCGGTTGTTGCACTATCTGAGAGCACTAGAGTTACCTCTTATGGTATAGTGTCTAGTGGTTCAGATCATGTCCATGTCACGCCTCATTTTAGTTCCAGCACAGGCTAATGCTTGAATCTCATTAGCTAAGAATCATCTTTCTTGTCCTCTAACAGTGCAGACCATGTCCCCTCCATGACTCATTTAGATTTTGGCCTGGGATGACATATAAATCCCGTCGGTTGAAAATCACCTCTCATCCTATGACGGTGCGGACCATGTCCCTGTGATGACTCATTTTTGTTATGGCTCGTGATAACTCTTAAATCCCACTGGCTGAGAATCACCTTTCTCGTCCTCTAATTTTGTGGACCATGTCCCCACCATGACTCTTTCAATTCCAGCACGAGATACCACTTAAATCTGATCGACTGAGAATCACCATTTTAGTCCTTTGGCAGTGTGGTCCATGTCTTTGTCATGACTCATTTCAATTTCAGCACGGGATGACGCTTGAATCCTGTTAGCTGAAAATCACTTTTCTCATCCTCTGGCTATGCAGATCATGTAAGCATCAATAATATTAAAGTTCATAACATGTGTTTGTTTGATTGATGGCACCAAGCATTATAGTTATTGGTGAGGTTGAGTGACGACTTTGTTGTCATCAACAAATATTAAAAATAGTATTTAGACCGTGTATCAAACTTGTTGATCACGACAGGTATCAACTTTATTGATAATATTGGTAACTCTATAGTGTTAACATTATTGATAATTATGTTTAATGATTTTCTTGGTTTCGATGGTGTCAGTGTTGTCGTTGATGGCATATATTCAGCTTACTAAAAAAGTGGGCTATCACTATATTAGTGTCAATGGGTATCAACATTTATTTTAGTAATGTACATTGGTCATTGTGGTATTGGCAGGCATTGACACTATTGGAGATAACAAACACTGATCATATTATAATTGTCAAATATTAAAGGTTATTCATGATAGTTGGAGATGATTTTGTTATCATTGAAAAATATTAATGTTAGAGTTGACAATATACATCAACCTTTTTGGCAATAATAGACATCAATCTTAATGATAACTTATTACAACACAAATAGTAGCATCAATAGTCATCACGATTGGTGATAGTGTGCGTCAGACTTGTTGGCAACAAAGAGCATCAACACCATTATTGATTAATAGTGGCAAATTTATTGTTACCGATAAGTGTCAATGTTAATGTTGATAGTGTGTTGGACTCATTGAAAATGGAGAGGGTCGACGATGTCGCAATGATGGGAAATAATTTTTTTGGTGACACATTTATAAATTTGTGGAGTAGAGTTTTACAACCTTCCATCAATTGATATTCTTTGAATATTTGAGTATCTCAATGATATCAAAATTTCATGATCAAATTTTTATTTGATTCTTTTAATAATGATGCTTATATTAATTATATGTATTAGAATTTCAAGCTCTTGAAATAGTGTCGTAACATTTTGCTTACTATGTTTATGAGTATTATTTAGGTCATTTCAGACTTGGATCAAGGCATTGTCGTGTTGTTGTGTTTTCTCATCAAAATGTTCATTTTGGCTATAAATTAATTAAAAATTGAGTTAGGATGGTCTTCAATTTGTTTTCAAAGTTTTTAAATTCAGACACTTAAATTAAGATACATGCTTAATTATATGAATTAATGACACATTAAATTTTATGATTTTTATTGTATTAGGAAATATATGATTTTAATTAGAAGTTTAAATTTATCAATACTATTTTATTGTATTATTTCATTTATTACTCTTAATTTTTTTTGCATGTATTAGTTAAGATATCAAATAAATGCTGCAAAAAATAACAATAATCATTACTTAAATTCATGTTCTATTTAAATGAAGCATGGTGTGAGAATTTGTGTATTGAATTCCAAAAAAACCAATATATATAAATGGTTAATTTAATCATCATTTTTATCTATGAATAAATTATTATACCTTATTCCTTTTCATTATAATCTTAATTTGGCAATTATCACACATCATAAGAGATTAACTTAGACAGTGACTATTAGTATAAACCAGCTTGTACTAATTGATTGAATTCAACTAGAAAAACCTTGATTATT
>NEWO01000094.1:43175-80627 GCA_003013225.1 Phalaenopsis aphrodite
TATATATATATATATATATATATATATATATATATATATATATATATATATATATATATATATATATATATATATATATATATATATATTTGATAGAGTCTTTAGGCTGAGTCTGTATCAGAAATAAGGCACGTACACTGGTTTCAAGGAAGATGACACATCAAACCGTGTGACAAGAAACAGGAGCGGCAGCTCAAGTTCCCTACTTTAAGTCCAAATTCTATATTCTTGTATAGATCTTGGATTGGGCAAGTATATGTGGAGTCCAGTTGCTTTTCTTTCTTTTTTTGTGATATGTTGACGACTCAACAACAATTTGAGCATCTTTTATATATTCTGGAGTGTTTTCTTTCATGTGTCTTGCATGTCGGGATTGCTTTTTATTATTTATTTCTGTGCATCTGGGATTCCATGAAAATTATAATCTATGCTTATTAACAAGCCTAAACGTAAAATTTTTCTACTTAAATTAATCTTAAATAAAATTTTCAAGATAATTAAAAATTATGAATAAAATATCCAGAACATTAAAATTTTTCTTTAACTTTCTTGCATTTAAAATGGGATGCATAGCATGGATATTACCCAACTTAATTTAATAAGGCCTCCACAAAATCTAAGGTTCACTCTAGATAACTACATCATAATTGTATGTCCCGAAGAGGAGCCCCCGTGCTTCTTCAACCCGATTGACCCAACATACCTTTTTACATAAGAGGTTGTCCAGTGCGCTTAGGTCGTTATAAGGCTCCTCGACCCATATAGGGTGTATGTCCTTTTATTAGAGTTTTTCTAGCTTTGCAGTTGAACCTCCATTTCTCTTGCTTTCCTAAGACATCCTCATCACTTTAACGGTATAAGTCCCACCTCTTGGAGCTTCAGCTTATAGTCATAGGATAAAGTTTTCTTCTTTTGACCTAAGGGCTATCGAGATCCCTTATGGACAACACAATTCATGGATTGCTGCCTGGAGATCTCAGAATGCTTTGGGTTGACTATTTTCACGACCAGGTAGACTTAGGGTCTTAGTGGCTTGGGATGATGGGTCTATGGTACACTGACCTCACTACCTCTACTTTCTATGGATTACTCCCCTCATTTAACTACCCTTGTTGAGTCTTGTCTCTTCTTTTGCCTTTGTTTACATCATCATGATTACTCGATTATTGATGAACTGCTAGCTATATGGGATTCGATGATTTGTCCACTACCCCTATGACCCATATGTGCTTTGCCGTATCGAGATCCTCATTGGGATGATACAGTTATTTCACATGCTTTAAATGCCGATGAGATGCCGACTGACCTTTTTGGATGTCCTAGTATTTTTGGATGGAATATTTGAAAACTGAAAATACGTACTCTGCTTCTCCAGCACCTGCAGGCTATTGTTTCTATTTTGGTTGGAGGAGGCCTGAATGAAGCTTGGGTAGTAACTCTAATACCCTAACACAAGTAACATGAGGAGATAGAGGAAACTAATTCTTGATTATCTCATACAGGAGCAACACCTCATATATATGCCTTTGCCAAATATTCTAGTAGCTAGGATTACCATATTACATAAGTACCCTTAAGTAGTTATAGGACATACGCACTTCACATTTATCTTGTCAGACTGATTTAGTGGTACTTGCTTTGATTCTTGGCTGTGAAATGTAAACATTTAAGGGTCATTTAAAATCACATTTAATTTTTATTTTCTATTTTTATTGTAAATTTGTTTTGTTTATGTTTTAATTTGAAATAAAAACATGTTTGATATGATTGATTACTATATGATTATTTTTTAAAACATAAAAAAGACCCAAAATTTATTTTGAGTATTTTAAAAATATATGTTTATTTATTAAAAATAAATAAATAAAATATCTTCACCACATTAAACAAATTTGTCCTTAAAAAATAAGTGAAAAATAATTAAACAAAAAAACCCCAAACAAATTCTTAGTTATTAGCACTGTATAAAATTTATGGCAAGTCACTTTGCTTGCGCCTTTTTTGCGCCATTTGCACCAGGGGTTAAATGTGAGATTCTTGTTCTCTTTTCCCACTTTCTCTCCAGCTCACTAAAACAATTCACTGGTGATTGATCTTCTACTGCATTTGCCTGCTCAGTTCTACTCGCAGCCCTCACCCGGCACAGATAAGAAAAGCTTACTCCCAGGAAAAAAAGGGAAAAATCGCATTTTCCTTCTCTTGTTATCCATTTCCTTCACTTGTAAGTCAGTGCTCCTTTCCCTCCAGAGAAGAACTAGAGCAGCTTCTATGGGTTTTCCATTCTTCCACCTTCTTCTGTTTCTCATCTTCAATCCTTTTCTTCCTCCTCCTGTTTCTGGCCTCAATGTCGAAGGCTTCTCGCTCCTTACCTTCAAGGGATCCATTACACAGGACCCTGAAGGCTCCATGGCTAACTGGAACTCTTTTTCTCAGGACCCTTGTTCCTGGAATGGTGTGACATGTAAGGCTGGACAAGTTTTCTCCTTGAGCATTCCTAAGAAGAACCTTGTAGGTTCTATCCATCCTTCTCTAGGCTCTCTTCAATCTCTAAGACACATCAATTTAAGGAATAACAGGCTCTTTGGATTTCTCCCACCGGAGATTTTCTCTGCTGGGAAACTTCAAAGCTTGGTCCTTTTAGGTAATTCCTTAACTGGATCTCTTCCTTCTGAGATTGGCGCTTCGTCTTACTTACAAGTTTTAGACCTTTCCCATAATTCTTTCTTCGGTTCCCTGCCTGATTCATTGTCCAACTGCACAAGGTTAAAGATACTTGATTTGAATGATAACAATTTTACGAATTTTCTCCCCATTGGCTTTGGAAGCAGTCTGCTTGCTCTTGAAAAGCTAGACCTTTCTTATAATAAATTCAATGGTTCCATACCTGCTGACATTGGGAATCTCTCAAACCTCCAAGGAACTGCTGATTTCTCCCATAATCTGTTTTCTGGGCTGATTCCAGAGAGCCTCGGCCTTCTTCCTGAGAAGGTTTATATAGATATGACATACAACAATCTAAGCGGCCCAATACCACAGAATGGAGCTTTAGAGAATAGAGGACCAACTGCCTTTATTGGAAATCCCGGCCTGTGTGGCCCTCCTTTGAAGAACCCATGCTCCTCTTCTGATCCTTTTCTTCCCAAGGAAATTACTACTTCTCCTCCCAACCAAATGAGCTATAACTCAATCAAAAATGGCCATAGAAGAAGTAGGCTGTCCTTCAGCCAAACAACTGCATTAGTTGTGAGCGATGTGGTTGGGATTTGTTTGATTGCGCTGGTGTTCTTTTACTGTTATTGGAGGGCGATGGCTTCAAAAAAGAATCAAAGTTCCGCCATTTCTGACAAAAAAGTTTCGAAGACGAAGAAGGAATGCATTTGCTTTAGCAAGGATGAATCCGACACGATATCCGAGAATGTAGAGCTTCTCGATCTTGTGTCATTGGATCCTCAAATGAGTTTAAGATTGGACGAGCTCTTAAAAGCTTCGGCCTTTGTGCTCGGCAAGAGTGGAATTGGAATTGTGTACAAGGTTGCATTAGATGATGGCTTGATTCTAGCCGTTAGAAGATTGGGAGATGGAGCTTTGCAGAGGTTTAGTGAGTTTAAGGCTGAAATAGAAGCTATTGGGAAGGTGAAGCATCCTAATATTGTTGGTTTGAGAGCCTATTATTGGTCGGTAGAGGAGAAATTGCTTGTTTATGATTATATACCGAATGGCAAGCTTTCTTCGGCAATTCACGGCATGTCCTCAAGCTTTAGCTTTTATTATCCTGATTGTTCTTATGCTTTGTATGATTTACTTGTTTTAGTTTGAATTAAGTGGATTACATTTTTAATATTGGATTTTGGCTTGTGTTTGAAGTTTTTCTCTTAGGCTGTAGAATTTCACAAATTTTCATTGAAGGATTTGATTTATTTTTCAAAATAACTCTTTTGATTAGCCCTATTCGATCCTGTTATGGATGCTCTCATCTTTATTTGTTAGGAACAATTCTTATCTCCATGTTAATTCAATAACAGCATGGATTATAACTATTGCATTGATCCATAAAAGTTATTTCATTTCAGATATATAAGAGAAAACTTGATAGTTTGTTCAACTTTTGCAAGTAGTATATAATGTTGAAATTCATGAATTCACAAATATGATTGTCATATATTAATGGTTACATTCGTATGGTTTCAGGCAGAGGTCCCATGGCTTCCCAGCCACTCACCTGGGAAATAAGGCTAAAAATCATTAAAGGAATAGCCAAGGCCTTGTCTTTCCTCCATGAATTTAGTCCAAAGAAGTTCATACATGGAAACCTCAGAACAAACAACATACTTCTCGGTCAAAACATGGAACCGTACATCTCCGACTTCGGACTCAGCCGCCTCACAATCCCCTCTGGTTCATTCCCATTAGCCCAACAAGATAGAATCACAGCAAAGAAGCATAAAAAACATAAATTTGAAATCTCTGCAAGCTCTGCCGCATCATGCTACCAAGCTCCTGAAGGTCTGAAAAACATAAAACAATCTCAGAAATGGGATGTTTACTCTTATGGTGTCATATTGCTTGAGCTGATTTCTGGTAGATCTCCAGTCGTTCTGCTGGAGACATCAGAAATGGATTTAGTGCAGTGGGTTCAGTTCTGCATCGAAGAAAAAAAGCCGCTTTGTGACATACTGGATCCTTTCCTGGCTCGCGAGCCCGGTGAGGATGACGCCATTGTTGCGGTGCTTAAGATTGCCTTGGCTTGTGTACAGACTAATCCGGAGAGGCGGCCATGGATGGGGAATGTCGTGGATGCGCTGGATAGGCTGAGGGATGCATGTCATGGAAGCTCAATTCGTGGTCTGTGATGGCTTCGAGCAATGGATGAAATCTGAAGCTTGATTGTTGAAGCATGAGATTGTTTGTATGTTTTGTAATCTTCAATTGAATGCCATGTGCTGGCTTAGAAGGTAGATTTGCTTAAAAACAATGGCCAACAACGTGATTGTGGCTAAATTACATGTTTGTATAAGATTTGTAGTATCAAGTAAATAAGATGTTATTACGTCGCTGACTTCAAATTATGACATAAAATTTAATTTGCATATTAACTCTTTTTTGTATTATATTTGGACCAAATCAAAGCAAAAACCAGATGATCTGGTCAATTAATCATGATTAGAGACGTCTCTATTAGAGACTTTTGTTTGATTACAGCCTTGTTGCCAACTTTTACGGCGGGATGCTTCTTGCGGTCAGATATTTTAGACGCCATTTCGGATAGATGGTCAATATTTATGCGTGGTTGTTATGGAGTTATTTGATGTTATTTGGAGTCAATACTCTACACCAAAGAAAATATGAGTATAATTACGAAATGTGAATGTGTAACTGCGGAGGGTATGACTTAAAATAACGCCGAAATAACTCTGCAATAACCCCAAATAATTTTCACAGAGGTTATTTTAGCGGTTATTGAGAGGGGATTACGCACGGAGAGCTGCATGCGTTCTCCGTATGTAAATAGCGCTCCGCTTCAGAGCATGTTCGCTAAAAAATAATATAAAATATGCTAAAAAAATCAGTTCTTATCTTTAAATTATTTAAAATATTCAGAATAATATTTTATATTTTGAATCAAAAGTTTTTCTATTATTAATTTCTTAATTGCTCACTTTATTTGTCCTTTTATTATAACATTTGCTTCAATCAATCTTTATTTTCCTATTTCATAACAAATAAGTTGGCTCGCCAGCTCGTTTGAACTCGAAAAATTAAGTGGAAACCCATTTAATTAACTAATATCAAGCCTGTGATGAGAGTGGCTTAGGCTCGACTCAACTCGTCTCATTTGCCCCTGTAGCACGAATCCATGAACATTAGGGAACAAACAACGAAAGACTTCTAAGACAATTAAGCAATTTTCAGTCACTCTAGCAAACAAATATAATGTAGCTTGGCCCCAAAATCATGAAGTTATAAATCAAGCCATTGAAATATTTTTGAACAATTTGTATCATCAGTTGTATTATCTAATGAATTCTAAATTTGACATATTTATATTCAAATTAAAAGTTAAGGAGCTTAAAGTTGCTTGATTTAAAGTTGCTTGATTTCAAAGACATTAGTTCTAAAACCTAGAATATTTTATACATTTTCCTCCAACGCAAATCTTCCCTTTCCTTTCCCTCTACATTCCCGATTGGCAACCGCTCTCCCCTCCCACCTTCGTCTCACTGCGCTATAAGCTGATAGCAAAGAGAGAACGAACTCTCCCCACCTCACGCTCCTCCTGTAGTCCTCTACCAAAATCGTTGTCGATCCCCTCCTCCCCTCCTCTTGGTTCCGCCCAAAACTATCTCTTGTGCGTTGAACCCTAGCTTTACCGTCGCATTTAGAGTTAGCAGAGAAGGCAATGACGGGATTGTCGGCTATTTCGCTCCTACCCAAAACCACCGAGGAAGGTAACCCTTATCTTGCTTTGCCTTCCCCCTAACGCGGCATCAACATCTCTGATTCTCGTAAACCCATCTCCAAGGGGATTTCGTAAACCAGGATTAAAGGAAGCAGAATAGAAAAAGATTTAAGAACTTGTAAGATCTGAAGAAGTCATTTTTTCTATTTATTAAATTTTTAGGTGTTATGTATGTAAATCTCCCCAAACAATAAATTCAAAAATTTTAATTTTCTCCTATATCAAAATAAATTAAAAACAAAATATTTTTTTTATTATATTAGTTAAACATAATTAAGTTCATATTTTCTTCTTTTAAGAATGTAATAATAATAACTTATTATATATACATATTTTAAAACTTTTTAGGTCTATCAGGATGCACCTAATTTAATGAATAAATAATTTTAATTTCATGATTAATAATATCCTATTCTATAATTTATGTAGAATCGATAGTCGAACTGTCAAATTCATAGAAGTATCGTGTTTGACGTTTCGAAGTAACTGATTTTTTTTAGAGAATAAACGTGCCCTTTCTAGTTATGGACGTTGATCCATATTAATTAAAGTAGATTATAGTTATTTTATAGGATTGTCAGTCACGCTCTTGCTACTTCACTTTTATAATTGCTATAAGCTACAATATTGCTCATAATGAAATCACTAATTTCCTTAATTTATTATTACAAAATTTCTTGCATATTTGAATTAATGTTGCAATAATGACTTCTTTTTGCCCCTTGTACAGAATTGCATAGGTCAAATCACAAGTGTGCACGAAATATTATAATTCTTATATATTACAGTTATGGAAACTATTTGTCATGTTTGTATGTGATTGTATGAAGTTCGGTATAACTCTTTTACATTTTTGACTAGTTAAGTCGATGGGCCCACATAATAATGACTCTACAGAAAATCATCTAGTTTCCTAAAATTGGTGTTGACCTTCTCATTTTCAGTGTGTAATCCGATTATATTAATAATAAATAAAAAATTAAATAATAAGAGATTAGATGAAAAAATGATTGTATTTTTTCTTATGGTATGCATATTTGATATTTACTACTCTTTTTTGCCTTTCAAAACTTATATATGCAGATAGTAATCATCATTGTTGGTTGTTGTTCATATTGCATGCCACAATTTCTTTATAATTTATGCTTCGATAAATAGTTGCTATTTGCTGAGTTTGGTCGTCAAACTCGCTCGCTTATAATTTTGTATCACGAGTTTTTTTTAGCCACTAGCAGGATTGTCTCTACCAGAGCAAGCATTTTAGTTTTAATTATGGTTTGGTATTTTTCTTGATATTTACATAAGCTATTATGTTTTCTTTGTGAAGTTTGGGTAGTTGTTCAATGTTGTACATTCAATTTTGATTCAACTAGTTTTTCGCTTTCATTTCAGTTGTATAAATAGACTATTCAATATATATAAAATTTACATTTATCTTTTTATTTTGCATGCGAGTTTTTTTAAAAATATAAAATAGGTTCATTTTATTTCATCATGCTTTGCTTAGCTAGGGTGTACCACTTTTTGAACCTTTGTGTATTAGAGTGGCTTTAGAGCCAGTGTTTTGTATTTAACCATTCTTGACTCTGTATCTCATATCCCTTGACTTCTTAGGATTGGGTAGAGGATCTGTTATTCTTGTAAGTCATCATTCAATCAATTTTGATTTCGTGTATATTTCAATTGCATAGGATGCATCTGAAAAGAGTAGGTGCAACAACTGCTCGTGGAAGAGGAGTCAAAAGAGCTACTATAAATGATATGCTTGTCTTTAGTGGTCTCCGCTCCCCTAATCGTTGTTCTGTTGATCCTACTCAAATCACTAAGACAATTGGAGCACCGAATCTAAACATGAAAACTCTTGTGGAGTTGTGACCCAGTTTACTCAAGCACTACAAACTAGTTTTGTAGCTAAAATTGCACAAGCAATCCAAGCTAATCAGTAAGCAGTGCAACTGACACCATAAGCGACTAAACTAGTGTCACCGGTTACCATTGTGGAGACACAACCTAATCAACCAATGATGATGACCAAAGGGAGTGTCATGGATTAAGTGATAGATCAATTTCTGAAGACACATCCTCCTACCTTTAATGTAAGATGGACCCGATCGAGTTTGATGCATGACTTCATGACATTGAGAAGAGGTTTCAAGGAATAAAGTTCTTTAAAGATTATAAGGTGGATATCGTGACATTCTAGTTGCGTGAAGAAGTTGATGATTGGCGGGAGTCACCACTACAATATTCTTTGACCAGCCAATAGTTTTTAGGTGAATTTTGAGAGGTTATTTCTAGAGTAATATTATTCTTATGGTAAACCTAGCCAGCTTTGGATGACTTAATGAAGTTAGAGCAAGGCAAAGTCTGTTCATGAGTATTATATAGAATTGTTCAGGATCTTTTCGTTCACTCCATCGATTAATCAAAATGAAGATCATAAGATCTATTACATACTTGCAAGATTGAGAGTAGACATTTGAAGGTGCTTATTAGCTGTTAAGTATATGTTCTATGACTTATAGAGTGCTGGTGGGTCGAGCTATTCATGTAGAGATATAGATCAATGCCTTGGATGAAAAGCATGTCGGGAAGCATAAGAAATATGATACACAAGCCAATGGGAGTTCCTAAAACAAGGAACAACAAAATCACCACATTCAAAAGTTAAAAACAAATCCTCGAGGAGTACATTATGAGAAATAACATTTTGGGACTTTTAACTTCATCATCAATAAATGCTTCAACTGTTATAATCTTGACCACACAGCTAACTATTGCCCCTCAAAGTTCAATAATAATTTTAAGCGAAAAGCACCAAGGAAAAAAATTCTATCTCTCATCACGAGAATAAGTGTTATTAGTCAAATGGAGGGCAACTTTAAAATCATCACAAAAAGGGTCAAGCAAAGTGAAATTGTTTTTAGCCTCAGCAATAGCCACAACAAGTGGTGGTGTCTCAACTATATCAATTCTATCCCTTTACAACACAGTACCAACAATACTAGCAATCTCAGCAACTGCCAATTTTGTATCAACACCCTTCAATGATATAATACCAGTCTCAACAATCTCAAGCTTCGGAGTAGCCGAGACAGGCGATTCCACCACGACTATTTGTTATAATGCAAGAAGAAGCTCATGAAGCTTCTTATGTGGTGAAATTTATCATCCTTATTTTAAAGCAACAAACAAGGTTATTATTTGACTCTGGGGCAACTCATTTATTCAGATTGCATCTAGTGCATTGATTTCTTTATTACAATCACATATATCAATCACTCCACCATCTAGCTCGCCTGTGGTAGTTACTCAGTATGTTTATGGTTGTAATATTGTCATCAATGACTTGCAGATGCATGCTACTCTAATAGTATTTCCACCAGCTAAGTTTGATGTAATTTTAAGTATGGACTGACTATGCACATATCATGCCATTATTGATTGTCGTAAGAGATGGGTGATCTTTTATGTACATGACTCTATTGCTTTTTGCTTTAATGGTAATAGAGATTTTATTTTCTCTCTAATTTTAGTATTTAAGACTTATAAGATGAGCTGATCTTCAATGGGTGTGCTGGCTATCTAGCTCTTGTGATAGATTTTGAGAAATTAAGTCTTAGATTAGATAGTTTTTCAGTAGTATGAGAATTTGCTCATATATTTTTTGAAGATTGTTCTTGCTTACCACCAAATTGTGAGATCAACTTCACGATAAACCTGCTTCCTAACACCACTTCAAATTTCAAAGGTCCATATTTTATGGTCACTATGGGACTGCAGGAACTTCCAGTTACAAGAATTGCTTGATAAGGGATTCATTTGGCCGATTGTTTCTTCCTAGGGAGCACCAGCTCTGTTTGTGAAAAAAAAAGGCAAAAACATGCAAATGTGCATATATTATAGCGAGTTAAATAAGGTGATCATGAAAAATAAGTACCCTCTCCTATGTATAGATGATTTGTTCGATCAACTAAGAGCTCCTGGTAAAGCGAACGTGATCACAAATGCTTTAAGCAAGAAAAATCATTGACGTATGCAAATTTGATGATCACTCAGGAGCACAAGTTAGTATGAGAGATTAAGTGACTTCAGCTCAAGAAAGTGCTGACAAGAGCTACTCTTAGCTTTTATCAACTCTCAGTTCAACTTACACTTGTGGATCGTGTAGCTCAGATGATAGATGCAGACTTACTACATCTTAGATAGAAAATAAAGAATAGATTGAAATCAATTAGTATGACATTTTAAGATTTTAGAATTAGCTGTGTGTTCCAGATCAGTAAGGGCTTAAAATAGAAGATACTCTGTGAGGCACATTCTACTCCATATTCTGCTCATCTGGAAAGTACTAAGTTGTATCAAGACCTCAAGAAACTATTTTGGTGGTCTGGTATGATAACCACGACAGACATGTCAGATGGTTAACGTTGAACATCAAAGACCCGATGACTTGTTGAAATCCTTTCCATTCCAGAGTGGAAATGGAAGGAGATTTCCATGTAATTTGTGGTTGGCTTGTTAAGACCGAAGCAGGGACAATATACTATTTGGGTTATGATTGATAGAAAAACTACATTAGCTCCTTTTCTGCTAATCAAACAAAATTATTCGGTGGATAACTTAACCAAGATCTATATAGACAATATGTTCAATTTCAAGAAATTTTAACTGCCATTTTATCATAGTAAGATGAAAATTTACTTCCAACCTAAGGAAACAAGTGCAAGAAGCTATAGGCACGAGATTGGACTTCAATGTTGCTTTTACTCCTTATACAGATAGACAATCGGAGTGCATCTTTAAGACCTTAGAAGTCTTACTAAGAGCTTGTTTTTTATACTTCAGAGGTAGTGGGAAGACTATATTCTGTTGGTAGAATTTGCTTATAACAACAACTTTCAAGTTAGTATTGAAATAAGGCCTTACAATGCACTTTATGATAGAAGTGTAGATCCTCATTATGTTGGTTTGAGATTCACAAGAGACATATTTGGACCTCAAATAGTGGATCAAGCTATTGAGAAGCTTTATCAGATTTAAGATCGACTACATGCGGCTCAAGACTGTCAAATGAAAAACTTCTGCTCAAAGCATACATAAATTGAATTCAAAGTCAAAAATTACATTTTTCTGAAGGTTTCAGTGATGCATAGTTAAACGATTTTGTCAAACTAGAAAGCTTCAAACTCGTTTCATTGGTTCTTTTGAGGTGATAGAGAAAGTTAGCAGAGTTTCATACAATTTGGCTTTTTCTTCAAAACTTGAAGGTGTACACAATATCTTTCACATCTCACTACCTTGGTATTATGTGCATGATGATTCTCATATTATCTTGTATGAGTCATTGGTGATCAAAGGAGACTTGATATATGAAGAAGTGCTACATTACATCTTTGAACATGAAGTTTGGCAACTTCATTGTTGTTCTATGCATTTTTTCAAACTATTTTCAAAGAACCAGATAGAATGAAAAGTAACATGGGAGATTGAGAAAGAAATGATCTTAAAGTACATGTAGTTGTTTCAAAACTAAGTTATGAATTTATGGACCAAATTCAATAAAGGAGGGTATAATGTAAGAATCGAAAATATTTCTTACATTTTCTTCCCATGCAAAAATTTCCCTTCCTTTCCTTTTCTGATACCTTCTCAATTTGGTTCTCACTCTCCTTTGAAGCTTTTTGAAATTGGCTAAAGCACAACTTCGCTATGTTATATGATATAACAGAGGCATCATAGTCACTCCACCTCGCCTTGTCTTATTGCCCTCTACCGAAATAGTTTTCAACCCTCTCTTCCCCCTTTTTTTTTCTATCTAAAATTGTCTCTCGTGCCTTAAAATCTTGCTATACTTGCATTTGGAGCTTGTAGAGAAGGCAATGGCTGGATCGTAGGCTTACAAATACCACTGAAACTTCTGCCCTGTTCCTACCCGAAACCATAGAGGAAGGTAACCCTTCTCTTTCTTTGCCTTCCTCCCTCACGATTGCATCAACTCCTCTGAATCCTGTAAATCCATCTACAAGGGGTTTTCCTATACTAGGATATAAGGAAGCCGAAGAGAAACGAGATTCAAGATCTTGTTGGAGTTGAAAAAGTTATTTTTACTATTTATTAAGTTTTTAGATGTTATGTATGTAAATCCTCCAACAATTAATTTAGAAATTTTAATTTTCTCCAATATCAACATAAAATTAAAATAAAATTTTGACTATAGAAGTTAAAGCTAATTAAGTTAATAATTTCTTTTTATTAAAAATTTAATATTAATAACTTATTATATATATACATATATTAAATCTCTATAAGTCTATTAGTATAGATACAATTTAATGAATGAATAAATTTAATTTCATAATTCATTATATCCTATTTTTTAATTGGTGTAGGATCGAGAGTCGAACTGTCAAACTTATAAAAGTATCATGTTTGTTGTGTTGATGTACGTAACTGATTTTTATTAGAGGATAAACATACCCTTCTTAGTTAAGCCATTATTTTTATTACTTGTATAAGATTCAAAGCTAATCTATGGAATAAAAAGACATGTTCTTGCTACTTTAATTTTTATTTGTTATAAGCATCAATTATTGTTCATGATGAAATCATTAACTATCCTAATTTATTGTTGCAAAATTTCTTGCATACTTGAGTTAATCCTGCAGTTATGAACTTTTCTTTTTCCTGCACCTTATTTTTATGAATATGCATTTGTCATATCACAAGCATGCATGAAATATTGTAGTTCTTACGTATGATACCTGTGAAAATAATTTGACATGTTTGTGTGTGATGGTATGTTGGTCAGTAGAACTCTTTTGAAGTTTGGTTAGCCAGATCGACAGACCCACAAAGTGTTGAACTTACAGAAAATCTTCAGACTTCTTAGTGTTGGTATTGATATTCCTAGTTTTAAGGTGTTTATTAAAACCAACTATATATATAATAAATGGAAAACTTAACAAAAGAATCTTGATGGAAAATAGTTGCATGTTTTTATTATGATATGCATATTTGATGTTTATCATTTTCTTGTTGCCTTTCAACGTTATATATGCACGTAGTAATCATTATAAGCAGTTGTTCATATTGTAAGCCACTTTTTTTATGCTTCAATAAATACATGTTATTTGTTGAGTTTGCTCGGCAAACTCACTCGATGATAATTTTGCATCACATATTTTATTTAGCCATTAGCAGGACCGTCTCCACCGAAGCCGGTTTTTGAATTTTAGATTTCTGGTTTTAGTTTTTTTATCACTATTTATCTTAGCTATTATTGTTTTATTTTTGAGTCCAGGTAGTTGTTTTATGTTGTCCTTTTAGTTTTGATTCAACTTGTTTTTTGTTTTCATTTTAGTTGTTTTTGTGGACTATTCAAAATGGATAAAATTTACATTCCTATTTTTTTTGCTTGAAAGTCTTTCTTTAGAAAGGCAAAATTGGTTCATTTCATTTGATCATGCTTTGCGTTGTCGGGTGTGCCAAATTTTCGATCCGGGGTGTGACAATTAGGGCCTCCCAATCATAAAAAAAACCATTATGATAAATAAGGATCAAAATGTGCCTCCTGATCCTATGATTGAGGAAGTTATTTGCCAAAGAACTAAAATACCCCTCCCCATAAAGACTTAAATAGACCCTCACTTGACACTTGAGAGTGGGGAGGAGTTGAATTTCAGTGTTCTTTTAGACTGAGGACCTAACAAAATTTTTTGGCTTCTATAGCCGCCTACCATCGTTGCCACCATCCATCCCCTGCTAGCTGCCTTTGGCAACATGTGCTTGTTACTAATGTATCACAAATATGGTCGTAACGTGTAATGCTGTATAGAAGACCCGACAATAACTTCCGGCCTTTATAGCTGCCGACCACCGACGACCACCTCCCATCAGCCACTGTCAACCACCATTGGTCTCTCTTACTCGTACTGGTCAACAACCCCATCTTACTAACATTGTATCTAAAATATGATTGTAATATATAACGTTCTATTGAAGATCCAACAATAGCTCCGATGATTACTTCTTATGACCGTCGTTTTCAGAATAGGATGATTCATGTTTGACTCATGAAGTTTTCCATACTTTATATAAAGACAACTATTATGTCGGGTGTAAATATATAATCCTGCTCTCCTAGTTGTTCACAAATAGTACATATTTGTATTTACAAACTCATTATAGACTACTTTAGCTAGGCCAGGGCCATGATTTTTATCTTCTATAGGCTTTTTCACATAAAAAAAAAATTGTTTCTTCTCTTACTACTGTTCAATTATATGTGTGTGTGTCGAATCTAAGTGCAAGGCTGAGACATTAAATAATCACTTTATCATCTCTATTTTTTTGGCACTCAACAAGAACCATGAGTTATAGAGAGACAGCGATATAAATATGTTATAACTAATAATTGTAATGAATAATTTTGATTTGATTAATATGTTCTTTCGGGTGATAGGCAAGGAATAATTAGTGACAATCTTATAGTTATGTGTCCTAATAAGCCCTTGTAAGTCTGCATATAGTCTCCATATTAGATATCTATCAATAAAAACTAAATTATTCCATCCCTCCTAAGTTATGGAGTTGGCACATCAAAATGACATTTATCTTGAGCCATAAGCTCTACTCATTTGAATTTCAATTTTCTTTTTACAGGAGCTTCTTGTCTTCTTTAACACTTTTTTTTACTTCTTTACATCATAGCTTTGTGACAAATGTCAACCATCATACAATGCGATTGGAACGGCAACAGAAGGACCACCTTGAATAAGTACAAGTTTCATATGGAAGTTTTCTCTGGATTATTGCTCATCCTTGAAGGAGATGGAGAAGCCGTGAGGGAGCCACAGCTAGGTTCTTACTGAGACAATTAATGGTTTCCGTATCTAGTACTTAAAATTTAATATTTACATTTACAACGTTTTTATAATATAAATATATGCATGAAAAATGCATTGCAATTCTAAAAGTTCATGATACTGATAGTTTTGATATAATGAAAGATTTAAATGTTATGCATGTAAATATGGATGTTTAGATATGAGATAGGTAAATTTATAAGAAATTGTGTTATGCATTTATTTATTTATATTAGTTAACCTCTGTTTTTTTCTTTTTTTAAATCAAGGACTTGATAAAATGCTAAAACACTTTTGGCTGCTCTTTCATTACGCCAATGGACGTCCAATTTGACAGATTCCAGACACTATTTTCATTCGGAGTTCAATGGCGGAGCACCACGTGTCAAGTGGGCCCCACTGCAGTGCACAACTATTGGCCAGTGTTAGAAGCGGTGGGGCCCACTTGACACGTGGTGCCCCGCTATTAGACTCTGACTGCATCCGGAGACCGTATGTAATTTTTTTTTTTGTCAATAGATAGGGTACGTAAGAACCAACATTTCTACCTGGGTAAAATTTGATGTATTGTGTAATGTTCAGTGGCTGTGCAGGAAATAGTGTGTTCTATAAGATTTGTGCTTCCTTCAATTTGGGGCAGCGATGCCCGCCCAATATTTTATAATTTGTTAACCCTTCCCGATGTCATTTTATATGAGTTTTTTTAAAATTAATTTTCCTTTTTTATTAATGGCCACACAGGGATATGAAAATTCTGGCCGGAAACCTCCGTCGTGTGAAAATTTTTTGTATCAGAATACCATCAGGTGTCCAATTAAAATTGAAAATGCTTGATCTTGCCTCTAACACCAACATCGTGTTGAGTCATTGTTTCTGACCTTGCTAATGTTAAACACATTTAATGAAGTGCTTTAAAAGTACATAATGAAGTTTGGGTGTAAAATATGTGAATTTTAATATTTTCTATGCTATGTATGTAATTCTTCCTTAAATCAAATATAGGATGATTATTCATCTCAATATATATTTTTTTATTGTTAGCTTTATTTTATTTGACTGTACGTATCAAAATACAAAAGAATTAGGTATATGTTAGATATTCCTTACTTTTGGGCTAATAATTTGAATAATTTAGTGTCTATAACTGTTCAACGATTTGAATATAGAGATCATATTTTATTACTCTATTCTTTCATATGGTATCCATTGGATCATGAGTTCGCAGACTCACTCACCACCTAGACAAGGGAAATTCAGAAGGGTGAGAAGAGAAGAGAGAGAAAGAGTGCTTGTAGAGAAATGCTTGTAGAGAAATAAGGTCTGAGATTATATTACTATTATAGTGTTTACAAAGATATGATGAGTGCCTTGAAAATGCATCTCTTATTTATAGGATTGAGTTGGCTTAAGGCATGCTATATAGTAAGCGACATAAAAGTATATATATATATATATATAGATAAATATGTGTGTATGTGTATATATGTGTATGTATATGTGTATGTGTATGTGTATGTGTATATGCGTATGTATATGTGTATGTGTATATGCGTATGTATATGTGCATGTGTATATGTATATGTATATATATATGTATATGTATATATATCCTATGCAACAAGCCGTGTCCTGTTGGTTGGCGAGGTTCACTGTAAGGCCCCTCAGGTAACGGGTTCGATTCCCAGTGGCGCTGGGTTCTCAAATATTTTGGCACATAGCGCAGGCTCTTATCATGAGGCCTAGCGCATGGGAAATCGGTATTTGGGGTACAAGCATTATCCAAGTCCAATTGATCAGTCTATGGCTTAATTGGAATTGCTTAGGAACTACTCATGTTGGCCCAACATATTGAGGTGAGTTGGGCGCACTGATGATTTGACCTCATTTTTAGTGAACCTTATCTTCTTGGCTTAATCTTAACAGAACTTTACTTGAGCATGGTCTTGAGCAAAACATAACTAAAGAAAACTAAGTTTGTAAATTAATAAAATCAAATGAAGTCAATAATTTTCAAACATAATCAATTTTAACTGCCACTCAGAGATAAGCCTAAAAATAGCTTTAATCAACCCTTAGATTATTATTTCTCTCCTAAGATGATTGTAGGATTCAAGTCTTCTTTCCAAAAGTTGCACAAGTCTTATTATCACTTATAAATGCCATGCAAACAAATTTGATGATTGTTTCAAATATTTTGTTATGTAAAATTCTTCTAATAAAATTTTTATATATGACGATTATCATCGTAAATCCTACATTTATTATTTTTTTCACAGGTCAATCTAGTAATCCAAATTACACTATGTAAATTACATGTCCTTCCTATTCATATATGAAATCTATACAAACTAGTTTAGTGGACATCAAACACTCTATTATATAAAATTGTGCACTTAAGGTTCCCATGCATCAATAAAAAATAATCCTATGTAAAAATTTTTAATCACTCATTAGTTTGGAGAACAAACTTTATCATTGTGTATGTATTATGGAAAATTTTCAAATGAGTCTCTCCGTGCTCAAATTTAGCTCTATTTAGAGGCCTGCAGAGCCGATGATAATCACTAGAAACAAGATGATAATTTTGATAATAAAATGATAATTAGATCATAACTATCTTAAAATGAATTCAAATAAACCTGATACTTCAATTAAAGTTATTTTAAATTCAAAAAGACACAATTTGGATCAATAAAATCAATTTAACATTTTGTTCAAAATTCACTGTTATCTCAATTCTTAGTGTTTGGGCCCACTTTGATCGATCATGTTTTTAATGGAGCTTGACTTAATCAAAACCACTTTAACCAATAAATTCCTAGTTTTTTTTCGCTATCAAATGAGCTGAAGTAAATTTTTTGCCATAACCAACTCCTAACAACCTTGTAACCGCATCTTCAACTACCAAAATGCTTCAATTGATCATATCTTGAGATGGAGAACCCCTTTTTTTGAAACAGTTTAAAATATTGGATTCCTTGTATCTTCCTCTTCAAAATTATCTATACTTGTACTTTTTTCATAACTATCTTAACTAACTTTGTTAAATCACCAAAATGCCCCTTCATTACAAAAATTACAAGTTTGCCCTATTAATCCCCACTATTCGTTCTCCTAGATCTGACCTCTCCTGATGCGCTACCTCGCCAATTTGCCTCTCCCTCTCCCACTCATCCACATCATCAGATCATGACCCCCTTCTCTCTCTCTCTCCTCCACATCACATTGAATCCTAGCCCTCCATTCCAAAATTCTAATCTCAATGCTAATCTTAGCCATCTACTCTCCTTGTCTATCTTTCTCTCCAAAACCTTCCCCTCACTGCTTCAATTATCTTGGTTGAAACCTCCAAGAGCTCCACTCATCCTGAATTCAATTTTCCTTTATTCTCTATCGTTCCATTCTTCTTTCCAAGCCCCAAAGCCAAGCACTCCCTCATTTATCAAGCATCAAACAAAAACTTTTCTCTCAATTCTCCACCGATAACACAAGAAGAAGGCACAAGGCAGGGAGGATCTTCAAGTTAATGAATTCAACATCAAAACAAGGTACAATTTGTTTTCACCATGAGAAAATTTCAATTTTTCTATTAAAATTCTATGATCTTACATGAAATTTAAAATTTTCCAAAGGCTTTTAAAGTTTCATATGCTTTTTGCAAGTTTCATGCTGTTGTTTTTAAAGTTCACCAGAAGATTTTCTAATAAAATTCCATAGGTTTTTTCAGCACTTCATGTTCTATTTTGTTAATTGCATGATCATCCTCCCAAATTTATTAAAATGGAAAGATGTTATTTTCTAAATTGCCCAAATCGAGCCCTAATTACATTTTTCCACCTTAATTACCTTCTATTCCCCTCCATAATCCCTTAACTGAGCACTAGACATACAGATGGTATTTATTGGATCGTGAGTTCGCGGACTCACAGACCACCTAGACAAGGGCAATTCAAATGAGTGAGAAGAGAAGAGAGAGAGGGTGCTTGTAGAGAAATATGATCTGAGATTATATTACTATTGTAGTGTTTACAAAGATATGTTGAGTGCCCAGAAAATGCATCTCTTATTCATAGTATTGAGTTGGCTTAAGGCATGTTATATAGTAAGTTACATAAAAGTGTATATATATATATATATCCTGTGCCGCAAGCCATGACCTGTTGGTTAACGAGGTTCACTATAAGTCCCCTTAGGCCATGGGTTCAATCTCCAGTGGCGTTGAGCTCTCAAATATTTAGGCACATGACACAGGCTCCATCACGAGACATGTCGCATGAGAAATTGGTATTTGACCCCTGCCAAAAACTGATTTCCTTATATATATATATATATATATATATATATATATATATATATATATATATATATATCCTATTTGGGTGTGTGCTTAGGGTACTTATGTGGATAAATGAACTCAATAGGACACATGTCGAGTTCGTTAATGTCGAATATATCTCAATTGAGCTGAAGTTTTTGCTCGATTTCTGTTAATTTTTTTATTTGAGCTTGATCTGAGGGTATTCAACCATACATTTTTAGTTTCTTAATTCTTTTATTTCTTTTTAAATTATTGACTTCATTTTTTGCCAACCTTAGTCAATCAAGTCATCGGTCCATAATACTCCTTCATAATACCCATAGGTGGTTCTCTGTCCTTAGCTAGTTTGCTCAATTCTCTTCTTATAGTTCCAAGTGAGCTATAATTGTACACCATCTTGTCTCATGCACTTGGAAGTCCCACAACAAGTTTTGTTTAGAGCTTGGGGAGCGCAAGTTCAAGTTAAGCTTACTTATGCTTAATACATGGGTGGCTTAGTTTGTTTGGTTGGAATCATAACTAATTTAAACTTAAAATTCAAATTTAATTTAACCTGAAACTTTAATTAATCTTGAGCTTAAATTGAAGTCTCATCCAGTCTAACCGAAAGTCTAAATTGAACCTGGAGCAAATTTAACCAAAATATAGCTAAATTTAAGCAAAAATAAAGTTAATTCAAACTACTTATAATTAAGTTCAATTAAACTTAAGTCTATGGTGAAGTTTAAAACCTAATTTATTAATTGAATTAAGAAACAAAATATGCTCAGTAAAATCTAATCCAAACCCAAACCAATAATCTCAATTAATTTCACTTAAAATCTACACTTTAATTTAGTTTAAACTAAAATCAAAACAAAAAAGAAGTAAAACTTAATTGAACTTACTCTATCCTAAAGCAAACTAAACCTAAAAGTAAAATCAACCAAACTTAAAGCTATGTTTAAACTAAAACTAAAACTTATCTAATTTAAACTAAACTAAACACTAAAATCATTTAATTATAGATTAAACCTAAAGCCAATATAACTTAATCTAAATTTAAAATTAAAATAATTTAACCCAAAATCTAACATAAACTAAAACATAATCAAATTTATAAACTAAACTAAAATTAAGTTAGATCTAAGTGAAATTAACTTGGTGACTCAACTCAAGTCTAATTTAGTTAAGCATAATTAAAATCAAATATAACATAATAAAAATCAAACCAAAATTAACTCAAAATCAAACTTAATCAAACTTAATCGAACTTAACTAAACCCAACCCATGCTAAGATCTAATGGTAACCCTACGAGCTAACTTAAGTTCAAGCTTTATCCAAGTCTAATTGATCTGTTTAGGACTTAATTGGAATTGCTTAGGAGCTATGCATGTGGTCCAACATATTGAGGTGAGTTAGGCGCACTGAGGTATTGATCTCATTTTTAGTGAACCTTATTTTCCTTGCTTAATCATAACTAGACTTCACTTGAGCATGGTCTTGAGCAAAACCTAACTCAAGAAAAATAAGTTTGTAAATTAATACAATCAAATGAAATCAATATAATCTTCAAACATAATCAATTTTAATTGCCACTTAGAGATAATCCTAAAAATAGCTTTAATCAACACTGAGATTATTATTTTCTCTCCTAAGATGATTGTAGGATTCAAGTCTTCATTTCAAAAGTTGCACAAGTCTTATTATCACTTATAAATGCCACGAAACAAGTTTGATGAGCGTTTGAACTAGTTTTTATATATAATTCTTCAAGTAAAATTTTCATGTATGGCGATTATCGTCGTAAATCCTAAATTTTTTTTTTTTTACAAGTCAATTTAGTAATCCAAATTACATTATGTAAATTACATGAGCTTCCTATTCATATATGAAAGCTATACAAACTAGTTTAGTGGTCATCAGACACCCTTTTTTATAAAATTGTGCACTTAAGGTTCCTATGCATCCATTAAAAATAGTCCTATGTAAAAAATTTCAATGACTCATTATTTTGAAAAATAAACTTTACCATTGCATTTGCATTATGGAAACATTTTAAATGAGTCTCTTCGCGCTCAAATTTGACTCTATTTAGAGGCCCGTTGAGCCGATGATAATCAAGTGAAACAAATGATAACTTTTATAATAAAATGACAATTAGATCATAACTACCTTAAAATGCCTTCAAATAACCTGATTCTTCAATTATAGTTATTTTTAATTCAAAAAATACACAACTTGGATCAATAAAATCAATTAAAAATCTGTTCAAAATTCACTATTTTCTCAATTCTAAGAATTTGAGCCCACTTTGACTTATGATGTCTTTTTATAGAGCTTGAATTAGTCAAAATCACTTGAACCATTAAATTTGGAGATTTTTTCTTACCCACCTTGTAACCACATCTCCAACTACTTAACCACTTCAATTGATCATATTTTGAGATTGAGAACTCCTTTTGTGGAACAGTTTAAAATACTGGATTCCTTGTTTCTTCCTCTTAAAACTAATAAATATTTGTATTTTTTTCATAACTATCATAACTACCTTTAACAAATTACCAAAATGCCCCTCCCCATTACAAAAAAATTACAAGTTTTCCATATTAATCCTCACCATTTGATCTCCTCGACCCGACCTTTATTGATGTACTACCTCACGAATTTACCTCTCCCTCTCCCATTCATTTACATCATCAGGTCATGACCCTTCTCCTCTCTCTCTCTCTCCTCTAAACATTGAATCCTGGCCCTCCATTGTAAAATTCTAACCTCAATCTTAATCTTAGCCATCTGCTCTCCTTATCTCTCTTTCTCTCCAAAGCCTTCCCCTCACTTCTTCAATTATGTTGGCTAAAACTTCCAAGTGCTCCACTCATTCTGAATTCATTTTTTTTCTTATTCACTCCCTTTCCATTCTTCTTTCCAAGCCCAAAAACCAAGAATCAAACCAAAGGTTTTCTCCCAATTCCCCACTGATAACACAAGAAGAAGGCACAAAGCAAGGAGGATCTTTAAGGAAATCAACATCAAAACAAGATACAATATGTTTTCACCATGGGAAATTTTCATTTCTTCTATTAACATTTTATTCTATGTTGTTACATGCTTTTCAAAATTTTCCATTGGCTTTTGAAATTTCATTTGTTTTTTGCAAGTTTCATGATGTTTTTTTAAAGTTCACCATAAGATTTTGGAAATATTTCATGGAATTGATGGGTTTTTGCTACAATTTTTCAAAATTCATCATGTTTTTTCAAAATTTCTCATTTAATTCCAGTGAATTGCAACATGTTTATGTGATATCATTTGATGAAATTAACATGTTTACATGTCAAATTTGCCAAAAATAAAATTTCTATCCATGCATCCATAAGGATTTTGATTCAATTTCATAGTAGTATGTTGACTTGATGCTGTCACATATAGTTAAGCATGTTTACATATCCAATTTATCAAAACTGTAAACATTAAGCATGTTCCATGTAATGTTTTTAAATTTCTTTTTGGTTTATGTGTTAAGTATTGATTTTTTAATAAAATTCGATAGGTTTTTTCAGCGCTTCATGTTCTATTATGTTAATTGCATGATCATCCTCCCAAATCTATTAAAATCAAAAGATATTCCTTTCTAAAGTGCTCAATTTGATCCCTAATTACATTTTTACTCCTTAGTTACCTTCTAATCCTCTCCAGTAGCCCTTAACTGAACCCTAGACATACTTTACTTCTTCTAATTACCTTTTAATCCATTAAAATCTCTAAGCATAAAACTTAATTAGCTTAATTAATTTTTGATGTAAATTATCATAATCAAATTAAGCCATTAATCCACTATTTAATTCCTAAACTTGCTTAATAAACTCATTTGTTAATTAATGGAAACATATATATCACTTAATCAATTCAACCAATTAATTAAATACTTAATTAAAATAACCATCATTTAATTAAATCACTTTTTATTTAATTGAAACCTAAAACATTTAATTAACTCATAATTACTAAATTTAATAACAAAAATTTTTAATTAACTTAATAATTAATCAATTCAACTTATCATAATTAAAATAAAATATTAATATTTTAAATAAAGTATTAATAAAAACTTAAAACCTTAAATTATTTAAATAAATCATTAAATAGATAATTAATTAAATAAAACATCAAATAACTTAACTTAAATAATATGTAAAAAATACTTAAATATTTAACTAATTTAATTAAAATTTTATTTAATCCATAAAATTTTAATAAACTCATAAAAATTTAAGTAATTAAGACTTTAATTTAACAAAATTTAACTTAATATTATAATTAATTAAATAAATAATTAAATAATTCATAATATAATTAATTAACATATTAACTAATTAAATATTACTACCCAAAATTTTAAGGGAGAGAAAATCATGCTTAAGTATATTCATTAATATCTATACATGTATATGTGTAATATATTTATATATATTTTTTGGGTAACCTAGAGGTAATTTTATTTCATCAATGAGAAAGTTACAAGATTGTATGGTTCTTGGATCCTTTTGACAAAACCCAAGAAAATACATAACACTCTCATAGGGCTCCACAACCAATATTATAACTCAACCGAAAAATGTTCTCTAAAAGCAATTACATGTATACCCAAAACAATAAACTCCAAAAGAAAGTATACTCATGTCCTAAATCTTTGTAGAAGATCTCCAAAAGAATTGTTGTTTATCTGTATCAGAAAAAAGTTCTAAGGTAGGGGATATTGAGGCTATCCCCTCTTAGCAGTAGTTTGATATGAGGATTTAGCTTAGTCCTTAGAACTACAGTGTTGGATTTGTGGTAGCTTTAACAAGATAATCTACAGGTTTGTTGGTTTCCTTAGGGGTGTAGCTCCATGTAGTTACAATAGAGGCAGCTAAGTGCTATATTTTGCTTACTTCTTCACTCAAAAACAAAGGATGTTCCTTGCCCTTCTGTAAAATATCCAACAAAATGGTAGAGTCCACTTCCACATTCAAGAATTTCCACTTTGTCTTGTTAGCAACAACTAATGCCAACCAAAAAACAAAAGTTTTTGCATATAAAGCACAAATAAAGCCTTAAGGATAAGAAAAATAACATAAAAGTTTACCATAATATGATTTATAGACCCTTTCAGCACCTACACATGCTGTCCTTTAGCTTCCATCAGTGTTCACTTTAATCTAGAGAAAAGAAGGCTTTTTCTACCAAACATGAGAAACATTACAAAATTTGCAGAAAGAAACATCAAGCCCCAACCAACCCTCCCAACCAGCAAAGAAATAAGGCTGTGTTTTAAGATAGGTGACCAATTTATGAATGTAAGATAAGATATTAGAAACCACACTCTCCCTACTAGTGAAATCCTTCTCATACTTACGGAAGTTTCTGGATAACAAGATAAACTAAATGCAAATGAAAGGGTAAAATTAAAAGTATGTTGTGTGTATATAGGATGTCTCCAATAATCCATGCAATGATCTAAAACCACCCAGCTCAGTGATGGAGTTTTAAATGGGATTCTCAACCTTTTTAATTTAAGAATGTCATTCATTCGAATCAGTCCATATAGAACCATCCAAATAAAAAAAAAACATGGAAGAAGTCATGCATCTATTCCATATATATATATATATATATATATATATATATATATATATATATATATATATATATATATATATATATATATATATATATATATATATANATATATATATATATATATATATATATATATATATATATATATATATATATATATATATATATGGGAACCCCATAGGTAATTTTATTGATATATGGTAGGAAATTACACTCTCTGGAGCTAAATCCTATTTTACTCAAAATACAACTCAATCAAAAGGAAACCTATAGGTTTTGCCATCAATAAACTCACACTACAATCCCCAATTTCCAAAAAAATCAAAAGCAAAGTAAGCAACAAAACAAGAAAATAACACTATTAAGAGAATCCTAAGATGAGGTAGCTCTATCAAGTCCTCAACCAATAGTCTTTTCATCTCCACTGGAGGATGAATGCCCACACAAATTCCAGATGATCCCTTCTTTGCCAACCAATGTGTAGGCCTATTCTTTCCTCATAGAAAAAACTCCATTCAATAGTTAGGTTAAATTTGTTTATATATTCCTAAATTTTGTTCTAGAAAAAGATAGTGTTTTAAGGAGGCTCATGTTTTCTTAAAATAAATTCAAACATTAATAAGGACTCTACTTCAACTTGAAGTGCATTCCACCTTGCAGTATCTGCAATAAGAATAGTTAAAAGTACAACTCATCATTCAGCTTCCATAGGGAAAAAAGCCACATAAGGAGAAGAAAAAAAAACATAGGCATTTTCCATAAAAGTCCATGAACACACCCCCAACACCAACCAACTCCTTCACTCAACTCACATCTATATGAATCTTCACCAAATTGTATCTAGGGGACACCAACCTCATTAACCTGAGAGGGAGATCCTAGATTTAGCAAGTAGAGAACCCAAAAAGAAGGATTCAATAAAAAAAACACACATTACTCATTTTTTGAGTGTATACCAAAGTATTATAGATAATAGTAAAAACAAGAGAGGCCACTTCTTTTTGTTTGCAAGAATTCCTGTCCATCCAAATGAACCACATGAATATGAAAGGAATAATCACCATACATGCTTCTTACTGTTACCATCAAATCAAGTGTCACAACAACCCCTACGTCTCTCCATCTAGTGGGATAAACCTGTGGAAATAGTCACCAAAGAACCTCTAAACCTGCATATAAATGGAGCAATGAAAATAAATATGATCAGCAGTTTTCTCATCCCTTTTACACAACCAACACTAGGAGGTAGTTCTCAGCCCTTTTAGTTTGATTATATCATTAAAAAGTAATAACTTATGTAACTGTCTCCATAAAAAAAAAAACCATAGAGGTTGATAGTGCCCTACACTAGATTTTAGACCCCTAATCCACCTTTTCAAAGTGATCAAGTTCAACATAGATAGATTTAGAAAAAGAAATATTCTTTGGAAGTGTGAGAAGAAGTGTATCCTCTTTATGCATGTCTATTGGGATTTTGGATGTACTATTATCATTATTTCCCACAATTTCCTTAAGCAATTGCAAGTTCCAATTCCTTCCTACAAAAAACTAGAAACTAAAGAGTGCTCAGTAGCACCATAACAATCCATCCCATTTCAATCCATACCAGCCCATTGATCTTTTCAAAAAGTGATTTTACCTTTTCAACATCCCAATAGACATATTTAGAGGAGAAAATTCTAGCAAATACTAGAGACTTCCATATTTTATAATCCTCTTGTTTCAAAATCACAGAAAAGGGGTGATAAGAATGACAATATTTCTCATGCAAAAATTTGGACCATTGATACACCTAAAATATATAGTGTTTTTATACACATTTTTATACCTATTTTTGAGATATTATACTTTAATGAAAGATATTTGTGTGTTTTTCTTTCAGGTACAATCAAATGAATGAAAAATGCTAAAATGAGTGAAAAAGGGTCAAATTTGGAGCAAGAATGATGAGGTGCAAAAATGAAGCATTGGCGCCTATACACCAGAGAGAAGCGCCTAAGCGCCAGGTACCCTGCTTTTAGTTGCAAGAAGTAGTTATTTGTTGATTCATTAAATTTAGATGAATTTTTGAAGAGGTGTTTGAAGCAACCTTTGGTAAAAATGTGAGAAATAACTCATGGACACAAAAATTCATTCAATTGGCTTTTGAAAGAAGGAACTTCTAGAAGATTCATTGAATGAAGACACATTTTTAAGAGAAATCAAGGCACATTTTTGATTTTTATTAAAGAAGCCTTGGATCATCAATAGAAGAGGCCAACATTCAACCATTATAGCCATCATTCATCCAAGTAATCGCCGCCGCTGCCGCTCATTGCCACGGCACCACCGACCACTTTCTTTCTATTTTGAGTGTTATCTTGTATTGTGAATGATGGAAGAGAATTTAAAAGAATTTCAAGACATTTTGTGGAGAGTAATTGAGATAAGTGTTTATCTTTGTGACTATACTTGGTTTTAATTTAGATTTCTTGTTTGTTTTCATGATTTCTACTTTTAAACTCATGTGTGGTTGAGTTTTCTCCATAGATTATGAGTAACTTTATTTATCTTTTTCCTTAAAATTATAAGTAATTAAGTATTTAAAGGAATCTGTGTGAAGTATTAGACTTCAATTTTGGAAGAAGTTGTGATGATTTGAAACATTGCACTTCATTTACTTCATAATTTGGCTAATTAAGATGTTAATACCTGCTGTGAGAACATGTAAGATCCGAGATGATATTATCTCAGTCAATAAATGGTTAGAATCACATATTGATTTCATGAATGAGAATGTAGTTCATGGGGTTAAGTGCAATTAAATAAGGAAATAAACTTTTCAAGGGTGTAGAATTAGTGGACTTTAGAGTGATAGGCTAAAACCCCCAATTTGATTTATAGTTTTAGGTTTTAATACGAGATGTTAGCCCCCAGGTGGAGGGAGAAGAGGGAACTCTAGAGTGAGGGCTATTATCTTCTCTACCTAACCAGTCTTTAAGTCTATTCAAACTATAGATTAACCAATGTTCTCTATAACATCTCTTGTAAGGAAAAATAATATTATTGCTCCTATTTGGTACAACACATTTTAGCATACTTTCACAATAAAATTTCTATACTCATTACTAATTCATGATAAGCAAAAAAATATTTTAATTATATTACCTTCATCTTACAAATATTTAGATAAGCTAATTAGTTGCTTACTTTATTTTCATAGAACAAAAAAATACAAAAAGAATCAAATTTTCATTCCTATTATATCATCTTAAGTTTAAGTAATAATATTTTGCTAAATAGATTTTTGTCATCTAAACTTTCTAGTTTTCAAAAGTTCATATTATTATTCTCCATGGGTTCAATATTTGGGCTTTTATTAAAAAAGTTCTATATTACTTGATAATAATATGTATACTTGCATAGTATCCCATATTTAAATATTATTATTGTATTATTATTTGTTTCATAGTGGAAAACTTACCTAGCTTTTGCTTTGGATGAAGTTTTAGACTTTGTTGCAAATTAAAAATAACTATTAAGGAAATGAAGCATATAATTGCATACATTGCATTTTACTTATATATAGAAAGTTAGAATCAAGTTTTTGGCGTCGTTGCCAAGGAGGAGAATTGAAAAATTAGGAAGTTATAAAAAATAAAAAAAATGGTTTTTAGAAAGCAAAATTTCTATTTTTACAGTCTTATTTAAATTTTAAGATCTATTATAAGAATATTGTAGTGTTGTTTTTATATTTAGTTCTTATTTGTGTGTTTTTATTTTTATTGTTATAGTTATTTTTATTTATGTGTTTTATAGTAACGTATGTGTAGTTTAGGTTCCACAGGGCTTGTGCCTTACGATTCTGAATTAGAAAGAACTATTAAAAAAATAAAAAATTAAAAGTTACTGAAAAAGTTCAAGAAATGACAACTCAAAATATTCAAAATCTTGAAAAATTTAGACCTTTAAAAGATTATGAAAATTCTACGGTGGATGAACTTCATTGTAGTATTCAAAAACCCGATGTAGTGGCTAATTCATTTGAGCTTAAACCTGCTATTATCCAAACAGTATCAAATAATCAGTTTGGGGGAGCACCAACTGAAGATTAAAATTTACATCTTACCAATTTTTCTAAAATTGTGTGCTACATTTATATATGATGGTGTATCAAATGATGCTATAAGAATTAGATTTTTTCTTTTCTCACTGAGGGAGAAAGCTAAGATATGGTTACATTTGTTATCACCTGAATCTATCAAAACTTGGAGTGATTTAGCACAGAAATTCCTTGCTAAATATTTTCCACCATAAAAAACTGCAAAACTTAGAAATGATATTACATTTTTTTGCCAATTTGAAGGAGAATCTATTTATGAAGCATGTGAACGATTTAAAGAACTCTTAAGAAATTGCCCACACCATTCTATACCAGATTGATTAATAATTCAAACTTTTTATAATTGATTAGTTGGATCTCTTAGATCTATTATCGATGCCGCTGGTGATGGTTCATTGATGTTAAAACCTTTTAATGATTCTTATGCTTTAATTGAAGAGATGAGTACAAATAATTTTCAATGGCCTTCTAAAAGAGTTAATCTTAAGAAAGTAGTCAATGTTCATGAAACTAATGCTTTTGACATATTAGCAAATCAAGTTGCTGCAATTTTAATGAAGTTAGACCAATTTGGAATGAATTTTTCTCAACCAATTTCCATGATTGAAGCGAATTAATTAGGCCAAATGGTAGATTCTCAAGCATCATTAGAAACTTTGAATATCATAAATAATAAGCAGAATAACCCATATTTAAACTATTATAACCTAGGTTGGAAGAACCATCCTAACTTTAATTGGAATAATACTTCGGATGACAATAATCAACAATGGGGTAACAACCAAGTAAAACCATTAGAAAAATAGAACAATCAAGGGAATATTAATTATATACCTACTTATCCTCCATGTTTTAAAAGAATCCACAATTTAAGGAGAAGAAATTGTCTATAGAAGAAGTGGCGTTACAAATGAGAAATCAATTACAAACTTAAGGAGCTACAATCAGAAATATTGAGAATTAGTTGAGACAAATAATAAATTCATTAAGTAATAGATCTCAAGGAATACTTCATAGTAATACAAAAATAAATCCAAAAGACCAGAATAAAAAGCAAGTAAAAGCCGTTCAACTTAGAAGAGGAAGAGAATTGGAAGGTAGAGTTCAAAAAGAGACTAAAATAGATAGAAAAAATATTGAAGAACCAAAATAGGATGCTTATAAAGGTTTAGAGAGACCTATTTCTCCGCTTAAAGTTGACTTAGAAAAACCACCACCTTCATTTCCTCAGAGGCTCCGACAACAAAAGTTAGATAAGCAATTTTCAAAATTTATGAAAATTTTAAAAAGGCTTATAATTAATATTCCATTTGCTAAAGCTCTAGAATAATTGCCAAGTTAAGTGAAGTTTTTGAAGGATATTCTTAATAAGAAAAGGAAGTTCAAAGATAATGAGACTTTTGCACTTAGTGAAGAGTGCGATGCTATACTTCAGAAAAAGTTTCCTAAAAAGCTTAAAGACCTAGGAAGCTTTACAATTCCATGTGCAATAGGAGACTGTCGACACTATTTTGGTTGAGGAATTGCCCATAAGAAGCTGTCGGTCACCAGAATCGAAATCCCGTCGCCCGCTTCAGAAAAATGTTTTAATTTGCAAATAGATTTAAGTTTATATGAAATCAAACTGGACCCATATTTTTTATAGTTTAAATGAAAGAGCACTATACCTCAAACCCTGTATCTATCCCGAAGGATAAACAAAAGTGTTAGCTATTTTTCTTTGAAAATAAGGTTTTAAAATTTAAAATTAGAATTTAATATATATATATATATATATATATATATATATATATATATATATATATATATATATATATATATATATATATATATATATATATATATATATAATTTTAATTTTGTGAAAATGATATCTTTTTCTTTTTTGAAAAATGATGAAACCGAGTATACCTCATACATTTAATAATTTAAATAGCTGAGCACGATACCATAAATGATATATCATCTTTAAGGATGAACGTATCACTTATCGGTAGGCTTAACTATCTAAACTTAAAATTTTATGACTCTATTTTGGTCTGCGACATTTATAGCCAACAAATTCCCCTAGCTAATATACAAATTAAATATGATTTAGATTAATTTGGGTTCATAAATTCCCGATAGGAGCAAGCCCCTATAGTTAATTACATCTTAGACAACAGAAGTTACTTAAGAAAACTCTCGATAATGATCAGAGGTTTTGTCTTCAAGAATTCAACATTCAAGTTTCCACAATTATTCATAAGAAAAGTTAAATGGGATAGGTTCAAATAGGAATCGCTATTTCCAGAATCCAAAGGAACGAAAACTAGGAGATGTCAAAGATACTAAAGGAGATTCAATAACATCTCAAACTAATCTATGGTTTGGCTTTACATCCTTGAAAGAGAAATTATGTGATATTTCAATCTTGTGAGTTATTTAGATATTCAGGACTTATATCTGCATATCATATGCAAATAGCCCAAGAAAATGTAAGGATTTATGTCGTACCGAATGACTACCTTAGAATCCTACAAAGTTTAGGACTTATATCATACGATATAAAATTGTAGAAAGTCCTAAAAGATAATGTGAGGATTTACGTCTTGCCGAACAAACAACCTTGACGTCCTATATGCATGTTATTTAAATCTTTCTAGGTTCTGCATAAGCTCATCCTTCCGTCTTTGGTAGTTGTCTCGACCATTGTCCGAAGATGAATCGTCAACCGACCACGTCGTCGTCTCATTCCGAGAAGAGGAGAGAGAAGAGGGAACAATAATAATAGAGAAACCATGTCTCGAACGGCCTATCTTAGGGGATTACACAAACATACTAGAAAGGTAGCAGCTAAAGCCTAAATACTGGTAAATGTATACAGTACAACAAAAAACTGATAAAGAGACTATTCTGTAAGATGCGGTAAGAAAAAGCATGGGACATGTAACGAATTATAGTATAGTAAAAAATAAAAAGAAGTATGCAGGAAATAAAGTATGAAAATTAAATAAATAAAAGCGTACCTAATCAAATTCTGCTAATGCTTCAAAATAGATTGCAATTGTATGATATAAATGGGTTAGGTAAACATTTGCAGATTATAAGAAAAAAGTTGAATCATGAGCATATGAAAGTCTCAAGATGGGATTTTAGATTTCAATTTGGGGATATGCTCAGACTAGACCCCTTTTCTCTTTATCTCGATCCCACAGACAACTGATATATCGAGGTCAACCTATCAACATCAACTAGAGGCCACCAACGAATCACCCCTATAATCAGACAATCTTAAACCCTATCATTTAGTGAATATGCGGAAGGAGTAGTATCTGAACTCCTCAAAGTATGGTGCACCTATACGTGAAATGTAGTATCTGAACTTATTGAAGTGTAGTGCATGTGTTTGTGCATGTAGTATTTGTCGTGTAGAGCGTAGTGTGTGAACTGTATACTGTGTATGAGTGTAGTATATATTTTCTATGCAAGTGTAATATCCGTTTAAAACCCGTAGTATTTATACATGATATAGAATATCCGTCGTGCAGGGTGTAGTGTGTGGATATAGTGTATAAAGTAAAAAAAAGGAAGGTGATATGCTAATACTTAGACCCATCAAATAAAGATATGTGGTGTATCTGTATGTGGTGTGCAAGATATACTATGTGATGTATGAAATGTATGTGTAGGTGATATCTAATGTATGCATGTATTAGTCAGGATATGGTGTCTACAGTGTAGTGTCGTATCTGTTGTTTCGTGAGTGTAGTATCTGGGCAGTGTCTGTAGTATCTGTTCTTTTGTGAGTGTAGTATCTGTGTAGTATTTGTAGTATCTGTTCTCTTGTGGCTATCGATTCTCGAAATTTTTGAAAAAAGGTTAGAGCTATTGAAGATCTAGGGGTGAAAGAGCACCACACTAATTGAATATTGATTTTTATATTTCAGCTATATATTAAGCTGTCAAATGGTTCTTTGCATCATCGCGTGTTATCCCTCGTCTCGAAATAATAGGCCACCTCAATATTTCATATGCTCATCCAACAAGATTTTGTACATCCCATATCAAGAAAAATGAGAGAGGTATTTATCTAAGCATTACTATAACATCCACTTTTCACCCTTGAGTTCAAACTTTAACATATACATATCCCTATTGTAAACCCCACGAACTTTCCATTAAGAAATGTGCTGCATTCTTGTATTATCAAATTCAAATCCACATAATTGATATAAGCTGAAAGCCAATTCCAGCAGCCTTTAAGGATTAAGTAAACATTCCTCCAAAGTTTCAACTTATGCATTTCTTCAAATTCTACTTTAACATGCTGACAAATATCACCAAGTTAAGTGTATATTAAAGAATAATTATAGATTTACATATCTACCATTTAATTCCCAGGCGGCAAAAAAATGAGATAACATAAAGTTTATATAAATGTTTACGGGTAAGGCATCAGAGAAACTCACGGCTAAGGAATACCAAAAGGGAATATCAACCTACACCCACACCTAAAAGAATAACAGAAAGGCCTACGACCAGAGGAATCAATCAAGGGATAATTAGATTCCAAAGTAAGTTCCAAAAAAAACTTTTAGGAAAAAGCCAAATTTTCATCAACATATATATATGTATATGTATATATGTATATATATATATATATATATATATATATATATATATATATATATATATATATATATATATATATATATATATATATATATATATATATATATATATATATATATATATATATATATATATATATATATATATATGCATAAGGAACCACAGAAAGCAAAATCTAGCCTCAAAATTAAGTATCCAAAGCACCAAACAACTCCAATATTCATTAAAATAAGTGCAGCAGTAGCAAATCCAAAGTATTATAGCAGTTTTCAAAACCCGAAAAATGATTTTTGATATGTATTCAAATAAGATAGCAAGGGGAGTAAGAACTACAGCTCCAAATATATATTCCAATCATAAAAAAATTTTTCCAATAGCTATTCAAACAAGGAGAAGTAAAGAGGACCAAAATCGAATTCCAAATATATTTCCAACAATTCTCGAACAAAGGGGACAAAAAGGAGAATCAAACCGAGCCCCCAAAATGAATTCAACATGTATTAATGATCCCATTTGACATAACGATCTTTAAGGTTCAAATAAACTTTCCACATCCAAATACCTTCAGATTTTAAAAGAAATAATACACTTCCTATGTTAATTTATTAAGAAAGCTTTAGATGGCCTGAATATGATACAATTCAATATCGTATTTGTGAATCTATAATTATCAAGAGGCGTATATGAGAAACCTCCATAAAGGAAACCAAACCAAGCCAATATCCAAAGCCAAAATCGAGCCCAACACAGAGCTTAAAATTGAATCATATAAATTTCATACTAAAGAACACAACCAAGCTAACATCCGAAGCCAAAATCAAGCCCATCATAGGGCTTGAAATTGAATCATCAGAAAATAGATTCCAACCCCCAAAGAAAGAGGTAACAAGAAGTATTAAAACTGCTATACATTTTGAATGAAAATAATAAAAGGTCAGGGAGAATGAACTCTTGAATTTTATTTAAAAAAAAATTTAAAAGAACATAGTCATTAAACATGTTTGAATTAGAGTAGCATAAGAATACATGGCTCTTAACATTTCGATCAAGCTAGAAAACTTCTCCACAATATATTCGAATGAGGCAATATAAATAATGGAATTGCAGCATCAAGTCATTAAAAGCAGATTTAAAACCATCCATGTCTCAAACTAATACTCTCTAACCTGAATCCCTTGCTAGTTCAAGAAGGGAGAGGGTGGAGAAAAAGATTGCAAGAAAGAACGCTTCCAAAAATCGCAGCACTATATTTCTTCCAAAACTTCCAAGAAAAAGAAAAATCGCCCCTCTTCTTCCCCTCCTGGGGTATTTATAGCCATCGAGAGGACCAGGGCTCACCAACAGTAAAAAAAGGGGAGGTGACAAGAAACACCTCAAAGGGAAAAGAGAACATTCAAATTCAAGAACGAGAAGGTTACCAGACTCATTTAGGCGGGAAAGCTCGTTACAACAAGCTACCAGGGAAAAAGGCTTGGAAAGGGAGGGGATGACCGACAAACTGGCAAGGGACTCTACGGTTCAGCTAGGGCAAATAACAGAGACGCGAGGGAGAAGTGAAAATTAGGTTTTAAAAGATTATCTTTTATATAAAAAAAAACTTTATCAAATATATATATTTTTTATATTAAAGAAAATTTTAATAAAATATTAAAATTTGTGTGATCCACTCGCGCTCGGAGTCCTGACAAAATGAGTGTTCTCCCTAGCTAAAATTGACGTCCCGGACGCAATAGCGTAGTCCGTTTTGTCATCCGAAACCACCTAGACAAAGTCATCGATGATCGCGCCAAATTAATTCGATTCGCGCATGGCGCGACAAACGAAATTATTTTGGCCCGATCGGAGCCGTTTAACGAGTAAGATGAAAATATTGACCGGTCCTCGCATAAGCAACAATCAATGTCAAATACAATGCTCACAGTGGCAAATCAATCGTCTAACACGCCATAGTGTCAACCTATGTCTTTCAAATTTCTATAGGAGCTCAATTAAAGTTCAATATGTCGACTTTTTGATCGACTCAATCAAATGTTGAGGATTTGAAATCGTCCATATGAAACTGTAAGGAGCGAAGGAATGGCTTGAGTTTCTAAGGGGTATGGGTCCCAGTCTATTCCTCTAAGAGAGTCAAAATAGAGAAATCTTAAGGCTAGATTCTAGGGTATTTAGAGAAGAGAAAAGATGACCTGAAAAAATGAGGTCAACAAATGGACCCCCAATATGTGTGGTGCGCTACACAAGCACGACGAGCTAGTTGGCGTCGACCGAAATGATCAACCTGATTCTTTAAGAATGTTCAAGTAACCATACTTTGGGCAAATCGAATGTCAAGTTCAAAGTGAGGTGGAACACAATTTTCGCTGGGGATGAGTAAATAAATTTTCAAACTGTTGTGGGATTTGAATTTTTGAATGATTTCAAACGTCGATTTTCAAAGTATACGCAAGAAGAAATACTCAGAATTCGGCTATGATATTAACGAATGTGTGGAGAATGGAATAAAAAAATATGACCCTGATTCTGCAAAATGTGGAGAAAATAAGTGAAAAGGAAAAGAAAAAAAAGGACTATATCAACTCAGAATACCACTGGGGAAGTTACAACTTAGCTGAAACTAGTCAAACAAAAATATCGTCTGTTGTCTTAGGATTTATTACGGGGTTAGAAGTAACACTCCATACCCAACCTAAGTGAAACAGATGAACTAGAACAACTCAGAATACCGCTGGGGAAGTTATATCCGAGTTAAGAGAAGACATGAGAATATATGTCACGTTAGGAAGGAAAGCACTGGAACTCACACCAACCTAAGTGGTGATAAAGGAAATATGTTTGCTACATTGGGGAGGAAAGCATTGGGACTCATATCAAGCCCAAGAGGTAGCAAAAAGATCAGATTGAGAAGGAAAGCGCGGGGACTCATATCCAACTCAAGAGCTGATTGAAGGAAATATGTCTGCTACGTTGGGAGGAAAACACTGGGACTCACATCCAACCCAAGAGGAAGCAAAAAGATTAGATTTAGAAGGAAAGCACGGGGACTCATATCCAATTCAAGAGCTGATCCAAGGAAATATGTCTGCTATGTTGGGGAGGAAAGCATTGGGATTCACATCCAACCCAGAAGGTAGCAAAAAGATCAGATTGAGAAGGAAAGCACAGGGACTCATATCCAACTCAAGAGCTGATCGAAGGAAATATGTCTGCTACGTTGGGGAGGAAAGAACTAGGACTCACATTCAACCCAAGAGGTAGCAAAAAGATCATATTGAGAAAGAAAGCACGGGGAATCATATCCAACTCAAGAGTTGATTGAATGAAATATGTCTGCTACGTTGGGGAGGAAAGCACTGTGACTCACATCCAACCCAAGAGACAGCGAAAAGATCAGATTGAGAAGGAAAACGCGGGGACTCATATCCAACTCAAGAGCTGATCGTAGGAAATATGTCTGCTACGTTGGGGAGGAAAGCACTGTGACTCACATCCAA
>NEWO01000094.1:81294-102250 GCA_003013225.1 Phalaenopsis aphrodite
AATTTAGGTACCGACCTTGAAGAAAGGGAATCAAAATTTAGGTACTGACCCCGAAATGAGAGTGCGTAGGAAAAATGTCGAAACATGTGGCGTTTTTGCAAAATTGTGAGAGAAGAAATTAAATCCAAGGGGATACAAAAACGATCAATTTGTGACGTGAGGGAATAATCAAACAAAAATTTTCTTTTGAATTTTCATGATGATCATATATATATATATATATATATATATATATATATATATATATATATATATATATATATATATATATATATATATGATTTTTCATTTATAAATTTATTTATATATATCATTCTTTGCTCGCTAGCCTTTCTCAGAATTAGGGCAAATTAAATTTGTTTATTTTCTCAATCAATTGCCCAAATATGCATTCATAACTGCGAAAAGAAGTTCCAATATATTGTCTTCAGACTGTCATATCATGAATATCATCTGATATCAAATACAATGTTGTTTGATTTCATGTAATCAAACATCTTCTAGAATCATTACTGTGTAGTTTATATATCAAAATATTTCCTCATTCACCAATACTGAAGACGCATGATTAAATTCAGTCTTGTGTATTATCTAGCTGTATTTTGTCATCGACAGTTGTGTTGAAATAGTAGGCTGTATAAAGACTAGCCTCACCTTCAAACATATCACCAGAAAAATAGAAATGATTTCTCCTAGATATATACAGAGGTGTGCTGTCTTTAAACAAATTGCAACTCAAAAGGCCGCAAGTTCTCGATCTCAGGATCGGGTCTGAACCGGAATGGTACTTTATCCTCATTCATCCGTCTGAGGGTTATTGAACCTCTCGGATATGACACTCCAGCGATGCAGTGTTTGGCCACATCAACATCGTTTCCCTTCAATATCAGCACAGATCCCACAGGTAAAGGAATCTCTACGGAACCTTGAAATTCTCCGTCACCAACGATCTGAATTTTTGTTCCAAACATGATATTGCATTTATTTATAAATGATACCGTGCAAAATGGCCTTGCAAAATCATGATGATTGATGTGCGGAGGGATACAATTGCCAGCTTCGTAGATATTAACTATATAGCCGTTTGAGATACAATCTGCTGGAAGTATATGCCAGGTTACCAATCGTTTGATTATCCTCTTGATGAATGACAGGAACGGGTCAACCTCATTGTGATGAATTATTCCGGGAGGATTTCCTTCTTTATCTTGGGCAAAATTATAGCAGCAATAGTATTGGATCGTAACCCTTCCTTTAACTCGTTTCCATTTTCTCGGCTTAGAATATGTCCTTCTTCTTAACCGACCAGCACGTCCCATTTCTTGCTCCAAAAGAACACGTTCTACAATGTCGTCTTGTTCATTACTGGTGAACACGTTGGTGTGCAGTTCCAATTCTTCTAGTATATTAACATACTTACCCTGAAACCTTTGAAAATGCTCAAAATTTTGTTTTCTCACCTTTTCATACTTCTCCAATTCATGCTCTAGAATGATCTGCAAATGACATGACCTGCTCACAAATTGGGGAACACAAGGTTCAACATCCATGCTTCTTTCTTTAATATCTCTTTCCTTGAAAGTCACCTCTCCTCCAATTTTCATAGGTTGAGGTGGCATTTCAACTGGCTGATATGGGGTTTTACCTTTTAATTTGATTGCCAGCTGAGTAATAGTATCTTTATCCTCCCCTTGTTCTTTCAATTGTTCCAGCATCTTGTGGATACAGCGGTTTTGATTCCTTTTTTGCGTACGAGTAAATGTTGCCTTACCTTCCGGCTGATCGTCGGTAGGAGTAGCACCAACAAGCTCGCCCTTAGAGGTCATTATCGTTGACTTCATCCGATTAATTGCAACATTGCTTGATTCAGCCTCGTCAACTTTTTCTAAATTTCTTTTTTTCTCAACAACGAAATGATTCTTATTTTTGAATTTCAACACAGGCTTCTGCTTGCAAAACTCATCTTTCTTCACCATAGTTAAAGCCGAGCTTTCGTAGTCTAGCTCAATTTGATCGAAGTTGAAATCAAATTCAACCACCACTTTTTCTTCAACTTTTGTCTTATCAAGGGCAAAACCAATGCCATTCTTGAATGTGAAGATCAGTCTTCCTCCTACATTCTCCTGCATTAAAACAGGAAAACAATCAATATGTCAGACCAGACTTTTAAGCAAGATAATATGAAAATTTCTTATATTTTAATGATTGATATAAACAAATATATATATATTTATATACATGTATATTATAAAAATGTATTTTTTACGTACATATCTTAATTTATAGTTATGTATATATACATACATGTATACGTGTATTAAGTTTATATATATACATATATATATATATATATATATATATATATATATATATAGATCGAACTAACATGAAAGGAGAAAGGAGAAAGAAACAAAACAATAAAAAACTATTATTTTTTATTACAAATTTATGTTCAGACCCAGTTGCAATTAAAACAACGGTGCTTCTATGAACAAGACTTTATTTCTAAAGTTCGCTCTTTTGAAACATCATGATGCATAGCACTTCTTTAGATATCGTCCATTAATAGGAAGCATTGGCCATTCTCCTTGACAATTTATCAATTGGCAGGCTCCTCCAGAGTAAAGCCTTTCAACCACTAACGATCCTTCCCATGTTGGTTCAAACTTACCTCCTATATTGCGATGTGCAAGAATAGGTCTTCTAAGGACAAGAACCAAATCATCAACTCTAAAAATCCTGGGGTGGACTAATTTGTCATGTGCTTGAATCATCTTGGCTTGATACAATTCCAAATTTTGTTGTGCTACCAATCATTTTCCTTCCAAACTTTCTAATTCTTCCAGTCGTAATTTGACATTTTCTTTAGTAGTGTTTTTGTTGGCAATGGAAACTCTGAGAGAAGGAAGTTGAACTTCTATAGGTAACATAGCATCGGATCCATACACAAGAGCGTAAGGTGTAGACTAGGTTGGAATTCTGAACGTAATTCTATAGGCCCATAAGCCTTCTAATAACTGCTCGTGCCAATTCCTTTTGTTTCCATCCAAGGTCTTTTTTAGAATTTGGACGAGAGTCTTATTAAAAGCCTTGGCCAATCCATTAGCTCTCGGATAATAAATTGTAGAATAACGCTAATCAATTCTATGTCTTCTGACAAAATTATTGATCTTCATGCTTTTGAATGCAAACCCGTTGTCTGAAATAATTCTGCGTGGTATTCCGAAACGATAGACAATTTGATTCTTGAATAACTGTAAGACATGTTGTGCTTTTACTTCTCTCAACGGTATCGCCTCTGCTCACTTTGAGAAGTAATCAGTAGCAACTAGGATGAAACGATGTCCGTTTGAAGATGGAGGATCTATACGACCTCCCACATCTGTGCCCCAACATTCAAACGACCATGATGCAACTGTCGGGTGTAACACATTTGAGGGTGGTGTAAGAACACTCCATGTACTTGGCATTTGTGACAACTTTTGGCAATTTTCATGCAGTCGATCATCATCGCGGGCTAGTAATACCCTAGTCTTTTAATTTTCATTTTCATCTTTGGCCCTGACTGATGAGCGCCACAAAGTCCTGAGTGCACCTCTTTAACGATTTCTTGAGCTTCTGTAGCATTCAAGAATCTTAACCACATTTGGTCGAAAGACCTTTGATAAAGAACATTATCTTTTAAAGCACACGATAGGGCTCTCTTTTTTATTTGATATGCTACTGACTTATCATCTAACAACTTTATTGTTTATAAATATTCTGTGAAAGTTTGACGCCGATCTTCTGCAGTTTCGATGGTTGTCATTACTGTTTTCTCTTTACCCAATTTGTCCAAAGTATCTACATCGATCTGGGACAAAACCTGAAGTCCTTGAACAGTGACCTTAATGGAATCTTCTTATGGACATGCAAATTCCTTGGCATGTTTAGCCAAAGCATCGACGAGAGTATTTTCTCCCCTTGGGATTCTACATATTGTCACGTCTGGAATCTGTTGTAATAATTTCATTGTATAACGATGATATTGTTTCAATTTAGGGTTCAAAATTTTGTATTGCCCAGCAACCTCTTGAACGAATAACTGTGAATCTCCATAAATATTAATGTTAGTTATACCCATTGGTATTGCTAATTGTAACCCTGTTATCAATGCTTCGTACTCTGCCTCGTTATTCGGGCATGGTTCTATCAAATGATAAGAATACCTTAACATCCCCTTTTTTGGTGTAATGAAGATCAATCCAATCCCTGCTTTACCAGGTATTATTGTTTGCAATTCTTTATCTTTTTGTGCTGAAGAAGCCCCATCAAAATATAGTTCCCAACGTCGAGCCTTGGAATTTTCCACATCCATTATCTGTTCATTTGACAAATCATCATTAAGAGGGGAAATAGCCGGTAATGAGTGTGCCGCGAGAAAATTTGCTAGGATTTGTCCTTTCACAACTCGGAGTGGAACAAAAGTTATATCAAATTGCAATAATATCATAGCCCATCTTGCTAATCTACCGAAAAGCGTTGGTCGGGTCATTAAATATTACAATGGATTAAACTTCGAGATAAGGTTGACTTTATGAGAAATCATGTAATGACGAAGTTTCTGAACTGCAATGATTAAAGCCAAACAATGTTTCTCGATCGGAGGATATTTCATTTCCGCTGGAATTAAACGACGGCTTAAGTAATAAAGAGCATTCTCTTTTCCTTCATCATTGAATTAGGCTATGAGAGTTCTGAGGGAATCATTCAAAGTTGCGGTATAAACTATTAAAGGTCTGCCTGAAATGGGGGCTGCCAAGATAGGAGGTGTCATTAGATATTGTTTAATGCTCTCGAAAGTATGTTGACATTTATCATCCCAAATAAACTTTGCATCCTTTTTAGTCAACACGAAAAAAGGTTGACACCTTCCTAACAAATTAGAAATAAAGCGTCTTAAATACACCAACCTCCCTTAAAAAGATTGTATATATTTTAACTTTTTAGGGGGTGGCATTTCCAAGATGGCTTTAATCTTACCCGGGTCAATCTCAATCCCGCGGTGACGAACAACAAACCCTAAAAATTTCCAAGAAGTCACACCGATTCATTTTAAGGTTAAATTGTCGTAACCGTTCAAAGACAGTTCTCAAATCGTACAAATGATCTTCTTTTTGTTTTCTTTTGATGACCAAATCATCCACATAACATTCTACTTGATTATGAATGAGGTCATAAAAGATCCTTGTCATCGCTCATTGATATGTGCACCAACATTCTTCAATCCGAAAGGCATTACGTTATAACAATAAATTCCAATTGGCGTTCAGAAAACTGTAAATGTTTTATCTTCTGGAGCCATTTTTATTTGATTATATTCAGACGATCCATCCATGAAAGAGAAAATTTCATGAGACGATGCAATATCCACCATTGATTCTGGGATTGGAAGAGGGAACTCATCTTTTGGGCATGCTTTATTCAAATCTCTAAAGTCCACACAGATACGAATTTGCCCTTTTTTCTTCTTAACTGGCACTATAGTAGCCAACCATGTAGGATATTGTTCCTTCTGCATGAATTTAGCATCTATTAACTTCTTGACTTTATTTATAACTTGTTGTTCAATATCGAGACACATTCTTCTTGAAGCTTGCTTAATTGGAATAGCTGTAGGATCTAGGCCCAGTTTATGTACTGCAACTTCTGGCACCAATCTGAGCATTTCCTCATAATTCCAAGCGAAGCAATCTTTGAACTCTATCAACAGCTTAATCATATTCATAGATTCTTCTTCACCAAGTAGAGAGCTAATAAATTCCTTTTCGGTACTCAGGTTAATTTCTTGTAACACATTTACTGTTGATTTAATCTCTTCTTCAAATTCAGGTGAGGCATCGTCAATTGTAGACTCTTCATAATTGTTTAGAATTTCCAAACAATCTTTTTCATGTCCATTAGTAACAACTAAGCAAAATTTTGTATCATCAACAAGCCCTACTGTGCCAAATCCAAGACCTTGCTTGGAATTAAAGGGTTGATTATCATTATTCCAAAATTTCTTAAAGTATTGTGATTGATTTTTTGACCATTGCTTAGGTACCAAACCACACCGAGGAAGATTTTGAACACAAGGCGAATACCAATCAACAGGTAATTCCATTAACTTGGAAGAATACTCATCTTCTAGTTCTACTTTGTTTTCAGAACTAGAGGATGAAGAACCACGATGAAACTTAATTGCTTTCATACCTGCACTATGTACCTATTTGACCATCTGACTTTCAATTTTATGAGTAGAAGTCGGGGTGAGGGCCATAGTTTGTACATAGCGATTAATTTGATCATACATTGAACCATAATCACGTTTCTCTTGGTCTTCTAAATCAATTTCGAAAAGAGGTTTCTTCTGGTTAATCGTCATTACACTTTTCCTCATTTTTTCATTTTTAGAACTGTCTTCCAAACCAATGTTGATGATTGGACTCTTTTGATCAACAATTTTGTCGTTCCTTCCGCGACCTCGTCCCCAACCTAGAACTCAGATATAAGTTCTAGAGGAACTCTCACCCTCTTGTTGTAAAGGAGTAATAAAAGATTGTTGAATCAGTATCATATGACCTTGTCTTTGTATATCTTCTTTTTCATAGGAGTATAGTAATTGGCATCTTCATGAATGCCTATTTCATGAATCAAAAATGGCTGTAGATCTCCCTTTATACAATATTCTTGTCCTTCCAAACAATACTTTATGCATTGGTGTAATGACAAAGGAACTAAACTGTTCTCATGAAGGCCCATGAGAGCATTGAACGAAGTCTAAGAATCAAAGATATGGAATTTAGCAGTTGTTACTAATTCTCCAATTCTCATCAGTAATGTAATTGATCTAAGAGCTCTTTCCTTTTTTTGGTTAAAGCCTCTTAACATCATCTTATCAGCAGTCAATTATTTTGCATCTATGTCCAAATATGCCAAAGTCCATAAACTCATTATATTAATGGATGCCCCTAGATACACTAATACTCTGGAGAGCATGAAGTTGTCGATGTTGACAGAAATATACAACAGACGATTATGATTAGCGGTCCCAAGTAGCAAATCATCATCTGTGAATGTTTTTTTTACTTGTTCTCTTAATGAAAAAACGTCATCAGATGAAGTACTAGCAAGTTGAGCTAAGCAAATTTCTGGATTTAGCAAAGCTTTTATTAAAGCCTCTCTCATTTCCTTTGATAGGATCAAGGCATCGTATATACTCAACTTAGCAAGTGATTTCCTAAGATGGGATAGTATGTTATAGTCCACCTTAATGCTTGTTTCCTCATCTCCATTTCAGACAGGCATTTCATCGATCAGTGAGACTAGATTATCCTGAATAATTGTTTGTTTCATTGCATCCTTTGGACCCATTCTCAGAGGTAGTACTTTTACACTTCTCAAATTTATTTTTGTCACCTCTTTTGAATCATGACTTGATTTTGGAATTGCCTCTACAAGAGCTGGAGTAACTGATTCTCCTAGGATTCCTTCTAAATTTGAAGACTCCAACTCTATTGCAATCGGCGATCCATGAAATTTAAAAATGGGCACATCTTCTTCTTAATCATAATTATTATCATCAATATTTGCTGCTGGCTTACTGTCACATGTGTTAGAACTCTTTACAATTTGAGAATCATCAGAAAGAATGAGATTAGTATCGAGATTAGGTGAGACATCCCCGTTTATACCATCAACAGAAACAGTCAGAACGTAGCCAAAGTCAAATTCCATAGTATTACATGCTTTTAATGGAGCAAAGAAGAAATCATACAAAGTCAGTGGTTTGAGATATTTCTCCCCCAAATCTGTAGTAACTAATCTCGAATGATCGAGTTTCATTTCATATTTCAGCTTTTCGGTGGGTTTTTCAGACTTCTTCAAATCTTCTTCTACCATAATCGACAATACTGGCTTAACAGGTTCTTGATCTTGAATTGCAACTTATACTGAAGTATTTTGAATTTGATTCAGTATTTTTTTTGAAGAATTTGTCCAAATAGTATTCCACCCATCTTCGACTGCGTAAGGATCAATTATAACAGTGGGATCAATCAAAATTGTATTAATTGAACCTTGTCCAGGTTCTTTCATATACTCTTTCGGGATCATGATGTTCCCATCCCTGAGATTATATTGCAACCAATTCTTGAATGAAAAGTAATTCTCTAGAGTATGTCCAATCATTCTATGATGTGGGCAATATAATGGGTGATCCTTCTTATGAACCTCATCGGGCTTCTTTGGTTCTGGCAAGCTGAATCCCGATTTCTTGATCAGATTGCGGAACATTTTACCAACTGCTTCATCTTTAAAAGGATATACTCTGTTCAAACGCTCTGTCAGGGTTGGAATTGATCTATTATTTGTCTGATAAGTCCTCTGTTGGGATGATTGTGTATGATATATCTGAGGAACCTGATGGCTCGGTTGTGGTTGTTCAAATTTTATCTCCAATGGCTGCTTACCCTTATCAATAGTCGCAATAGTCCCAGAATGTTTTTTGAAGACTTTTACAGGTCTCTGTTTTTCAAATTTCTCAATGAAACCAAGTTGTTTCGCTTCCTCTTGAAGACTCTCGGGCTTCCTGAGTAAATTTTCAAAATATTTAATCGTAAATCCCTTGAGGAGGAAAGCAATTGGTCTATTAATACTCTTTAACAGGATTTCAATCGCATGTTGTTCTTGAAGTTGCGGTTTACATTTAATGCTTAGATTCCTCCAACGCAGAATGTAATCCAATAGAGTTTCATCCGTTCTTTATTTCTCGATCACTAAATCACCAACAGTGATATGATGTCGAGCCCCGACAAATCGTTTAATGAAGAGATTTTCTAATTCTCCAAACATCTTAATGGAACCATTTGGTAATTCTGCATACCAATCAAATGCCACTCCTGATAGGCTACTGACAAACTATCTGAAAAGTAGAGCATCATTTCCCCCTGCATTGCAACAACTGGCGCGAAAATGTGCCACATGCTGCCGAGGGTTTCATGTTCCATCAAAATTTTTAAACAAAGGCGGTACAAAACACTTGGAATATTGCACCGCATCAAATTCTTCAGGATATGGTCTACCCCTTAGAATTGATGCACCACCTTTGGATTGTATCAAGGTTTCTTTCACCTGCTGTTCTATCATACTTTTAATGTCCTTCTCCGGTATCAAATTCTGGACATGATCTTTCTTACCCTGTTCTTCTTTATTAACAGAAGTGGATTCCTTTTTATTATCATTGATCTGCACCACATCCGATTGGTTTACCTAAATAGGCACCATCTTTGGAGACTGTGGCTGACTTTGTAAAGTCATAATAACAGCCATCATTTCTTCCATTTTTGCTTTCATGTACTTCATCTGCTCATCTTTTTGCTGAATAATCTTCTGTAATATTTCCACAGCACTCTCCTCTCCTGGTGCCTCTCGTAAGGATGAAGATGCTTGGGTTTCCACCACATTTATCTTGGCGAAATCTTCATCCATATAATCAATCAAATCCTCTTCATCATCCAATTCATCTTCCCTTTCTTTAGAAAACTTCTTAATGTCTTTTCTGAGCTTTTATAGCCTTAGTTCAATTGGATCTTTTTTAGACACCTTAAGATCAGTCTGTGACAACTGGCAAGCAACTTTTTCAACGGCGATTGCAGTGGGCAACACATCACGTGTGGAATTTTCTCCAGAATTTTCCATCATGGGCTCTTCTGCATGTGTTGGTTCAACGACCTTAGGTCGCCACACTATTTTCTCAGATACAAGTATCTTGGGGTCGAGTGACTTATTGGTGACATCTTGTCGGCGTATTTCAGGGTTGGTTTGTGGGGAGTTGCCCGTAAGAAGCTGTCGGTTGCTGGAATTAAAATTCCATCGCCCACTTTGGAAGGACATTGAAGTATGAAATCAAACTGACCTCATATTTTTCATAGTTTAAAATGAAAGAGCACTGTACCTCAACTCTTGTATCTATCCTGAAGGATAAACACGAGACTTGAGGATGAGGCTCGATCAAATAACCTAAGGAAAATATGATGTCCGTCTGGTCTGTGAAAGCTTTGTATTTGCCGACAAGTTCCCCTATTTAATATAAATGATTAAATAGGGTTTATATTAAGCTGGGTTCAGACATGCTTTCTATAAGGGCAAACCCCTATAGTTAATTACATCTTAAATGACCAAAGTCATCTAAGAAGACTCTCGATAAAAATCAAGAAAATATTATCTTCAAGGGGTTTCAAAGGGTAGGACTCTTCAATGAGATCAAGCGTAGAGGTGTGAAAGGGGATTGGTTCAAATCTGGAACATTTTATTGTAGAATCCAAAGGAGGAAGAACTAGGGGATGTCATGGATCCAGAGGTGAATCTCAGTGACTTCCCAAGCTATCCTAATGTTTGGCTTCAGCTTTGAGGAGAAATATTTAAGTGTTTCATCCTGCCAATTTTATTAGTTAGGGCTTATATTCGTGTGAACGATCACACAAATAGCCTGAAAGATGTGAGGATTTAGGTCATGACAAATGATAACCTCGGAATCCTAAGACGAGTTAGGGCTTATATTGTATAGCATGACTATGAAAAGGCCTAAAGATGATGTGAGGATTTAAGTTGCATAAGCAAGCAACCTTGAAGTCTTATGGCTTCGTTGTTTAAGTCTAAGGAAGGGAGATTGGTTTAGCTGGGGAAGACAAGTTTTGTTATTGAAGATGGTCGTACTGCCCACCATGCTAGCTCCAAGTTCCTCACCGTGACGAGTTTGAGTTTTCTAGTGTGTCAAGTTATAATGTCAAATCAAGTGGCCCTATGATTGAAGTTCTTTAAATTTTATGAGGGCATATTAAAGTTGATTAGAGCAACATCGGTTAGGATCCTACGGTTCCCTCGTTCTGGCACCACTATTTTCTATTGGATTCACTTAGTCCAAATGAACTTACTAAATTATATTTAATGAATTCCATAATTTAATTTAAACCGTGGGAAGCCTCGTTAGCAACCGTAGGTTACCTCCTCCAAGGGATTCCCGATCATCCGATAGAGACGTCTTAATTTAGTTGAAGTTGTAGTTTTGTGTGATGTTTGTGATTAAATTTTGAGTTGTTTTATATTTTTAATGTTGTGGCGGTGAGTTTTATCTTGGTTGATTTTANGTTTTATCTTGGTTGATTTTAATTTTGGTTTTGGTTTTGGTTATGATTATGTAACTATCCTGATAGTTTTAGTTTTCATGCAGGGTGACATTGTTGTTTAGCATGCAAATTTGCAGGTATAAAAGTAGAGTATGAAAAACACAGAATGAAAGTACAAGAAAGGCAATTTTAAAAACTGTAAAAGTGTACCCGACGAGTCTTCTCGTTCCACCACCTGAAACTTAAAATGCGTGTTAAGGCAGTTTATGAAGAGCAGGAAAGGTAAAATTTTGGTAATTTTCCTAACCCTATGTCATATATTGGCGGGTCCTTAGAAGTTTAATTAAGGACGACTTTATCAAGCAAGATATATTAAGTTTAGTATATCTCCGAGGTGTCCAACAAATCTAGAGAGAGAAGCAGGTCCATGCTACTTTCTCGCTGCCTAGTGGAAAATCCCGAGTTATTTTTAAAATAATTATGTTGCTTAATAATTCATCTTATAAATACCCTTAATGCTCAGTGAACATTGATGTCTCAATTATCCCTAAGAATAGGTTAATTATCATTTATCATTTAATTTGAAAATTATGTGCGTGAATTCCCTTGAAGGGGAAGTTAGTGTAATTTGAACACTTAGCCAAATTTTTAATCCTAATTGGGATTAGTGGTGTTTCAAGGATGTTTGATTTAATTATGTTTATTTCTCTAATCCTCATTTAGTTAATTTTGATTTGGCCTAAGTCACCACCAAGCCCTTTAAGACCTAGGTGAGTGTCTTAATTAGTTTTAGAAAGGGTTAAGCTTTAAGTGGTCATGATTCATAATTTGAATTTTTATTTGAAAATTAAAATAGGGGTATTAAATTGATTAATTATTGATTTCAAAAGTCATACCCCTAAGTCCAGGATCATTTAATTTTAATAAACTTCCAAATTTTAATAATTTAGAAATTTATTAACTTAATTAAGAAAGTGAGATTGGTTTCTACCAATTGACCGCTTGTGTTTCAAGCATCAAATAAATTGATTAAGATCAGAGGTTACCCATTCCCCTCCTTGACTTAAGCATAAATGTTAATTAAGGCTAACTTTCCAAAATTACACATTTGCCCCTAAGGCTCTAACACCTCATAATTTGTAAAACTCAATTCAAATGAGTTTGAAATTTTTATCCTACCTCATTCATGGGTCAATTAAGACATCAAAGGAGAAAAAGTGATTGTTCAGAATTTAATTTATTTTATATAATTATTTTCATGCAATAATAAGATTTTTCAAAGAAAAATTCCTAACATGACAACGATAAATTCTAATCCCTTGAAATTTTTACTAGAGGTAGACCTGGACTAGATAAGCCTTTGGATCAATTTTCATAATTTGTTAAATTCTCTGTGATTTATTAGAATTATTTTAAATTCTGAGCTATTTAATAAAAATAAAATATTTTAAGTGGTGAAAATTAAGTTTTGTATTTTTGAAAAATCTCTCTAAGATTAGAGAACATAGAGGAGCAGTTTTCACATTTTTTTTATTTTTATTTGATTTATTGGAATTATTTTAGTGAAAAAAACTCATTTTTAGCCCTTAAAATTTATTTTTAAGCTTTGAAATTCAATATCTTTATTTAGAAAATCAGGAAAAATATTCTAATTGTTCCAAAGTGATTAGGAAGCAATTTAGAATATTTCCATGAGTTTTTTTATTTTTGTGATTTTTATGAATTTTTAATTATTTAAATATTTAAAATAGGCTAAAAATCAAGTTTTTATTTTAAATATAATTTATTTTTATAAAATTTCCTTGATCACAGAAAACTCAAAAAACTAAGTTTCATAATTTTTTGAGTTATATTTTGATTTTTTTAAAATCATTTAAGTGCCAAAAATGATATTTATCTTTGAAAATCAATTTAAATTATCAAATGAACTCGAAATATTTTAAAATTTTTATGATGAGTTTCCTGACTCATAAATCACATTGGAGATAAAAAATCAAGTCATTTAAATGTTTATATTTTCTAAAATTAATTATTTTTGTGATTTAGTGTTTGTAAAATTTATGAGAATTTTAAATGAATTGACCCATAAAATTATTTCGAAAGGCTTCTCTAGTCATGGTGGACCTTCCAAATTTTCTTAGGATTTTTTAATCAATATGCTAATTTTCATGATTATTTTAAAGAAATAATGTGCAAGATCTAGAAAAATATGGATCTCTGTATAGGAACCTCCCGTGACTTTGAAAAAATTAGAGAATATTTCCCTCTTATAGAGGCTACAACATGTCAAAATTTCAAGCCAAGGTGATGTGTCAATATGCAAGGAGAATCAAATGATTCAAAATAGTGTTTAATTAATTAAAAATAAAATATACATCAAATGGACTTGAAACTTATTCCACTTTATTCTCCTCTGTTCACTAAGCAAGAGGGTATTTTTATTTTATTTTTGTGATTTTTCTACACGAAGTTATGAATTTTCTAAGTTAGGGGTATTTTAAATAAATAAGAAAAAGCCCTATTTATCTATTTAAACCGCGCGTGCTGACTGGATCCTAGGCAGCTCCGAAGGCATGCGTAGCGCGCTCTGGTTGGACGCCGCTGTCCACGTAGCTGCTGACTCGGCCCGCGGTTTATGTCCCGAAGCACTATCCGGCTCGATCTCCTCCGTTCATTTGATACACGCTCGATCGAACGACTCCCCATCATCGTCCCCGATAGAATGATCCCATGACCGTCCACATTAAAACCCTAAGATCTCAGCCCAGACTCAACCAAATCACCTCGGGTTTGATCCTATGGACTCTTCTAAGTGAGACGAACATATCCATACGGTAATCATGCAATTAAATTAAGACTAATTAAATGGAGAATAGGCTCGGGATGAGGTGAGGTTTCATACATTTGCTTTGAAAAGTGAAGCTTCAATCAGAGAGGTTCGACACATTTGTTGGGGTCCAAGGAGGCTAGGGATTGAGTCCCTGGTCTTGGTGCAAGGCCTAAGTATGAATTCGACCAAGCTCGATTTCATGTGTTGGTCTAAAGCTATGGTGGAGGCTATTTTAGAGGGTAATTTGATGGGTCTTTGTCTTCTCTTGTTGTTGTGAAGGTGTGGGCACAAGAAATTGAAGTTTGGTGGAGTTTTGAGAGATGTCTTGTTTCTGCCCTAATTTTTAAGCTCAAAATTAGGGTTGTACAGAGGGAATCAAGATAATGGGGTGATTGGAATGGGCTGTGGAGATCTCAAGAAAGCTCTGTGAGTGATTTGGGAGGCTCTCTTTGAAAAAAAATTAGCACACCTCCTATGGCCGTGGAGGTGAGTTTTTATAAAAATAGCCATGAGGTGGCTCTCAGGGCACAAGTTTAAGTGCATTGTGGTGCTTAGGTGGAGGGCAGAGGAGCTCTTCAATTTGGTTTGGATGAGCTGGCCTCTAGGTTTAATTTGAGTGAGGTTCCATGGAGGTGGCTCTAGATTTTGAGCTTTTCCGGCCACTAGGCTGGCCGGCTGGCTAGGGGGAGATGGCTAGGAGCTCAGGGAACCCAGAGGAATCCATCATAACAATTTAATGCAAATGTGCTTTGATTTGGCAAAGATATGTTAAGCATGTGCATTTTTGGAAATAATATCCCTTAATTTGGGGGAACTTTGGTCCATAGCTTGATTTAGGTGGTTTCATGGTGTTTGGACTGGTCACTAAGTCCAACTAATGGCTGCGATGGAGTTAATTTGGTGAATTTAGGGTGGTTAGGTCACATTTAGTGCATGGGTCCAAGTGGGTGAAAATGACCAAAATATGGGTTTGGGCTAGGCTATCCATGTCAATTGAACCAAATAAATATTAAATTTGGTGTAGATGATCATAAGGAACAACTTTGGTGAAGAATGGAAGTGGTTTTGAGCTCAATTGAAGGGTCAATTTGAGGGAATTTTGAACCTTAATCAATTTGGTTATGTTGGGCTAGGCTTGGGTCTAGCTTGGGTTAGCCTTGGGCTAAGTCCAAATTGATTGTTGTAAATGGTCAATAGGGACCTCATGAAGAGTTTTCAACATGAATTGCATGCCAATTTGGAGGTTAAGTTAATCAATTGGGTGAAATTTGGGGACTTAGCCAATTTAGGGCTAAATTTGGGAATTTTGGATTTAGGCCAACATTAAATGGATATGAGGCTTCACCAAGGCCAGTGGATGGTTTATTTTGATGTATAGGAATGTTATCAAGATTTTGCAACATTAATTGGGGCCAATTGACTAGGCTATGGGTTCAATTTGGTGAGATTAGGTCATATGGTCAAAATTAGGGCTTTAACCTAACTCAAAATTGGGCTCAAATCATGGACCAATTGAGCTTAGATTTGGTTTAGTTTGGTCATATCAAAAGTTAATTTGAGTTTAGGATTGGAATTGAGGTCAATTGAGGTCAAATTGATTGATATTTGAGTTGAATTTGGGGAATTTGGGCCCTTAAAGACAAATTTGGAGATTTTGGTTAAAGATGGTAAAATTGGTCAAATTGAGTCATGTGGTAGTTGAGAGAAATAAAATTGGGAATATTTGGGAATTTTTGGATTTTTGAGCTATGGAGGGATATTTTTTTTAATTTGGAGGTGTTTTAGGGGTAAAATGCCAAGATTGGTATTTTGGTAGAGTTGAGGTACAAACTATCACCAACAAGCCATGGACCAATGGAAACCCCATTTTGGGTCCTCTACATAGTGGTCTTAGCCAAACAATAGCCATAGAGCTAGTAGGTTTAGGGGACCATCTACATCAGTATCCCAAAAGATCGAGGGATCTAGGCTAGAAATTTGAGTTTAGAGTTGTGAGTGAATGTGGGTGCAGATAAGTGTAGTGAGTGCCTGGGATCTAGACTAACACCCATGGTCAACCCTACGGTCCAACAGTCCTAGGGTTGACTCATCTTGAGTTTCCCCCATAGTGACCCTACCTACTAAGTGCTAGAGGTTAGGACCAATATGTGTAACTTCAAGTTGAGTAGAGAAGAGTTTGGAATTTCTAGTGGTGAGGGTTCCAGATCTAGTTTTCTAGGAATAGTCAATAGGAAAAAAAACCCTATGGCTAGACCATAGGCTACTAAAGAGGAAAAAAATAAACCTCAACCAAAAGTGAGGTCAACACATCCATATGCTGAGAGTTGGTGGGCCCCTTAATTTCTGAACCAGACACTTTACTAGGTAATATCTTACTGTTCCTTGATCTTTCTGACCATGATAAGGTCTTATCCTGTACTATGGGTACACTTATTATTGGCCCAAGATGATATTTAATTGGTTTTCGTCCCTTAAAATTCAAGGAAAGAATGGCGGTAGGAGTGACAACGACAGAAATGGGAGGAACACGGGCTCGCAAATGTTGTCTAATAGGAATCCTGGGTGGTCGTGGAGTGGCAGATGCGGAACTTAAGTGACGATCATCTGAAAGAACTTTCCGAGAGGTTTGCAGAAGCAAACCTTCTCGCCTTCTCTCAAATTTCTTCGCAGGTTGCAAAACGAACCTACCATTCTTCAGTATCTGTCTCCTCATATGGGGTGACACAGCGCCTCCCATCTTATTGAAGATTTCATCAACAGAACATCTTTCTTTCTTTGTCAGCTTCTCAAAGCCCATACAAACTCACGTTAATGGTACAAGTCCTTTGGTCCTTACTTGGTTATTATGGTGATAGAATTAAGACGATGCAGCAGTGATCTTCTGGTCATCCTCTTCATCAAGAGCAGTAGACCGTGGATGAAACTTGCTCACTTTTAAGAGAGGGGAGGTCTCGGGTAATCCAATTTCTTCATCTTCATCCAAGGAAATCGAGGCAACAACCCCGGAAGCTTTCACTTTCTTGATCTTAGCTATTTTCTAGTTCTTGTTCCTTCTTTGAGTCCTGGTCAAAGGCGCGGACCTCAAACTAGACCCTATTTTAAACACAGAAGGTGCCGTCAAGAACGTCAAACCCTCCACAATGACAGGCTCATCATCTACCAGAATCTCCTTCCCTTTAAGTCGAGCGGGGAAAGTGACAGGTGCAGTGACTAGAGCGGTGGGGTGGTAACAATTGTCTCCACTGTATCCTTGAAAATTTTAGCGATCTTTGTAACAGTAGCAACGTTCTTCTCAGCTGACACCCTTTTTAAAGGTGCAAACTCATGTGTCGACTTCAGGTTGAATTCCACAATGGGCTCCACCATTTCAGGAATTTTATTCTTCAGTACAGCGACGGTAATATCTCTAAACTTAATATCAGTATTGTCAAATCCTTGTCCAAAGAGAATGACGGCTCTGTCAGGCAGCTCATTCTTATTTACATCCAAGTCAATTCCAGTGTCAAAGGAGAAGATCAACTTTGTTGTAGTCATTTACTATATTTCAAATTTTCAGAAATTAGACTCACGATGCTTGCAGCCATGGTTGCAGCAATTTAGGATGACTATCTTGAATCAAATCAAATCATTTAACTGGGTGTCTCTTTCAAGACTTATATGAACAAATTTCTTTATATATATACATCTTAAGCTTTATTTATAGGTTTTAAATAATCAAATCAAAATGTCATAAACAAAGGAATGAGTAGGATATGTAGGACATGTGTTCGTGATTTAAAGAGAAAGCTTCTCGAATCAAATTCAGTCCTATAGATTGTCTCCTAACATCTCACACCTATTAGGAATCCATTCTATTTAGAATTTAAAGATTCCAGAACCTTTCTGTTTATGGGTGATTAAACAGTGGCTCCAAAATCAAAGGAGTTGACAATACCTACTCAAGGAAGAAATGAGTGAAGTATGTCAACAGAAGAATGATAGTTTCACACATTAGGGGTATGGGCACACTATCGATGTTTGAAAGCAAAACCTCTTGATTAAAATGGAGAGAGGAACTAGACCCCAATGGAGTTGCCAGAAATTGTCGGCTATTTTTCTTTGAAAATAAGATTTTAAAATTAAAATTTAGAATTTTATATATATAATATAATTTTAATTTTGTGAAAAAGGTATCTTTTTGTTTTTTGAAAAATGATGAGACCGAGTAGACCTCATACATTTAATAGTTTAAATAGCTGAGCACGATACCATAAATGATATATAATCTTTAAGGATGAATGTATAAATTATCGGTAGGCTTAACTATCTAAACTTAAAAGTTTATGACTCTATTTTGGTCTGCAAAATTTATAGCCGACAAATTACCCTAGCTAATATACAATTTAGATAGGGTTTAGATTAATATGGGTTCTTAAATTCCATATAAGAGCAAGCCCTTATAGTTAATTACATCTTAGACAACAGAAGTTACCTAAGAAAACTCTCGATAATGATAAGAGGTTTCGTCTTCAAGAATTCAATGTTCAAGTTTCCACGATTGTTCATAGGAAAAGTCAAATGAGATAAGTTCAAATAGGAACAGTTATTTTCAGAATCCAAAGGAACAAAAAGTAGGAGATGTTGAAGATACTGAAGGAGCTTCAGTAGCATCTCAAACTAATATATGGTTTGGCTTTACATCTTTGAAGGAGAAACTATGTGATATTTCAATCTTGCGAGTTATTTAGATGTTCGGGACTTATTTCTGTATATCATATGCAAATAACCCAAAAAAATGTAAGGATTTATGTCGTACCGAACGACCACCTTAGAATCCTAAAAAGTATAGGACTTATATCATATGATATAAAATTGTTGAAAGTCCTAAAAGATAATGTGAGGATTTACATTGTGCCAAACGAACAACCTCGATGTCATATAAGTATGTTATTTAAATCTATCTAGGTTCTGCATAAGCTCATCCTTCCATCTTTGGTAGTTGTCTCAACCGTTAACCTGAGATGAATCGTCAACTAACCACGTCGTCGTCTCGTTTTTAGAAGAGGAGAGAGAATAGAGAACAATAATAATAAAAAAAAACCATGCCTCAAATGGCCTATCCTAGGGGATTACACAAACATACTAGAAAGGTAGCAGCTAAAGCGTGAATACTGGTAAATGTATACAGTACAATAAAGAACAGACAGAGACTATGCTGTAAGATGCGGTAAGAAAATGCATGGGACATGCAACGAAGTACAATATAGTATAAAATAAAAAGAAGTATGCAGGAAATAAAGTACAAAAATTAAATAAATAAAAGCGTACATAATCAAATTTTGCTAAAGCTTCAAAACATATTGCAATTGTATGATATAAATGGGTTAGGTAAACATTTAGAGATAATAAAAGAAAAGTTGAATGATGAGCATATGAAAGTCTCAAGATGGGATATTAGATTTTAATTTGGGGATAGGCTCAGACTAGACCGCTTTTCTCTTTATCTCGATCCCACAGGCAACTGATATATCAAGGTCAACCTATCAACATCAACTAGAGGCCACCAACAAATCACCCCTATAGTCAGACAGTCTTAAACCCTACCGTTTAGTGAATATGCAGAGGGAGTAGTTTCTGAACTCCTCAAAGTGTGGTGCACCTATACGTGAAATGTAGTATCTGAACTTATTGAAGTGTAGTGAATGTGTATGTGGCATGTAGTATTTGTCGTGTAGAGCGTAGTGTGTGAATTGTATAGTGTGTTTGAGTTTAGTATATATTTTTTTTGCAAGTGTAATATCTGTGTAAAACCCATAGTATTTATACATGATATGGAATATCTATTGTACAGGGTGTAGTGTGTGGATATAGTGTATATAGTAAAAAAAAGGAAGATGATATGCTAATACTTAGATCCATCAAATAAAGATATGTGGTATATCTGTATTTGGTGTGCAAGATATACTATGTGATGTATGAAATGTATGTGTAGGTGATATCTAATGTATGCATGTATTAGTCAGGATATGGTGTCTACAGTGTAGTGTTGTATCTGTTGTTTCGTGAGTGTAGTATCTGGGCAGTGTATGTAGTATCTATTTTTTTGTGAGTGTAGTATCTGTGTAGTATTTGTAGTATCTGTTCTCTTGTGGCTACCGATTCTTGAAATTTTTGAAAAAAGGTTAGAGCTGTTGACGATCTAGGGGTGAAAGGGCATCACACTAATTGAATATTGATTTTTATATTTCAGCTAGAAATTAAGCTGTGAAATGGTCCTTTGCATCATCGCGTGTTATCCCTCGTCTCAAAATAATAGGTCACCTCAATATTTCATATGCTCATCCAACAAGATTTTGTACATCCCTTTTCAAGAAAAATGAGAGGGTATTTATTTAAGCATTCCTATAGCATCCACTTTTCACCCTTGAGTTCAAACTTTAACATATACTTATCCCTATTGTAAACACCATGAACTTTCCATAAAGAAATGTGCTGCATTATTGTATTATCAAAATCAAATCCACATAATTGATATAAGCCGAAAGCCAATTCCAACTGCCTTTAAGGATTAAGTAAACATTCCTCCAAAGTTTCAACTTTTGCCTTTCTTCAAATTCTACTTTAACATGCTGGCAAATATCACCAAGTTAAATGTATATTAAAGAATAATAATAGATTTACATACATACCATTTAATTCCCAGGCGGAAGAAAAATGAGTAACATAAAGTTTATATAAATGTTTTCGGGTATGCATCAGAGAAACTCATGGCTAAGGAACACAAAAGGGAATATCAACCTACACCCACACCTAAAAGAATAACAGAAAGGCCTACAACCAAAGGAAGCAATCAAGGGATAATTAGATTTCAAAGTAAGTTCCAAAAAAAAACTTTTAGCAGAAAACCAAATTTTCATCAACATATATATATATATATATATATATATATATATATATATATATATATATATATATATATATATATATATATATATATATA
>NEWO01000094.1:102265-147668 GCA_003013225.1 Phalaenopsis aphrodite
AAAATCTAGCCTCAAGATTAAGTATCCAAAGCACGAAACAACTCCAACATTCATTAAAATAAGAGCAGCAATAGCAAATCCAAAGTATTATAGCAGTTTTCAAAACCCGAAAATGATTTTTGATATGTATTCAAATAAGATAAGAAGGGGAGTAAGAACTACAACTCCAAATATATATTCCAATCATAAAAAAAAAAATTCTAACAACTATTCAAACAAGGAGAAGTAAAGAGGACCAAAATCGAAGTCCAAATATATTTCCAACAATTCTCGAGCAAAGGGGACAACAAGGAGAATCAAACCGAGCCCCAAAATGAATTCAGCATGTATTAATGATCCCATTCGATATAACGATCTTTTATGGTTCAAATAAACTTTACACATCCAAATATCTTCAGATATTAAAAGAAATAATACACTTCCTATGTTAATTTATTAAGAAAGCTTGAGATGGCATAAATATGATACAATTCAATATCATATTTTTGAATCTATAATTATCAAGAGGCGTATATCAGAAACCTCCATAAAGGAAACCAAACCGAGCCAATATCCAAAGATAAAATTGAGCTCAGCACAGGGCTTAAAATTGAATCATATATGTATCATATTAAAGAACACAACCGGGCTAACATCCAAAGAAAAAATCGAGCCCAGCACGGTGCTTAAAATTAAATCATATAAATGTCATACTAAAGAACACAACCAAGCTAACATCCCAAGCCAAAATCGAGCCCAGCATAGGGCATAAAATTGAATCATCAGAAATTAGATTCCAACCCCCCCAAAGAAAGAGGTAAAAAGTAGCAGCAAAATTGCTATACATTTTGAATGAAAATAACAAAAGATCAGGGAAAATGAACTCTTGAATTTTTTTTTTTTTAAAAATTTAAAGAACATAGTCATTAAACATGTTTGAATAAGAGCATCATAAGAATATATGGCTCTTAAAATTTCCATCAAGCTAGAAAACTTCTCCACAGTATATTCAAATGAGGCAATAGAAATAATGGAATTGCAGCATCAAGTCATTAAAAACAAATTTAAAACCATCCATGTCTCAAACTAATACTCTCTAACCTGAATCCCTTGCTAGTTCAAGAAGGGAGAGGGTGGAGAAAAGATTGCAAGAACAAATGCTTCCAAAAATCATAACACTATATTTCTTTCAAAACTTCCAAGAAAAAGAAAAATCGCCCCTCTTCTTTCCCTCTTGGGGTACTTATAGCCATCGAGAGGACTAGGGCTCACCGACGGTAAAAAAAGAGGAGGTGACAAAAAACACCTCAAAGGGAAAAGAGAACATTTAAATTCAAGAATGAGAAGGTTACCAGACTTGTTTAGGTGGGAAAGTTTGTTACAACAGGCTACCGGTGACGAAGGCTCGGAAAGGGAGGGGATGACCGATAAACTGACAAGGGACTCTACGGTTCGGCTAGGGCAAATAATAGAGACGCGAGGGAGAAGTGAGAATTAGGTTTTAAAAGATTATCTTTTATAAAAAAAACTTTATCAAATATATATTTTTTATATTAAAGAAAATTTTAATAAAATATTAAATTTTGTGTGATCCACTCGCGTTCGGAGTCCTGACAAAATGGGTGTTCTCCCTAGCTGAAATTGATGTCCCAGACATAATAGCGCAGTCCGTTTCATCATCCGGAACCACCCGGACAAAGTCATCGACGATCGCGCCAAATTAAATTCAATTCGTGTGTGGCGCGACAAACAAAATTATTTTGGCCTGATCGGAGCCGTTTAACGAGTAAGATGAAAATATTGCTCGGTCCTCACTTAAGCAACAACCAATATCAAATACGATACTAGCAGTGGCAAATCAAATGTTGCACACGCCACAGTGTCCACCTTTGTCTTTCAAATTTCTATAGGAGCTCAATTAGAGCTTCAATATGTCAGCTTTTTGATCGACTCAATCAAATGTTGAGGATCTGAAACCTTCCATATGAAACTGCAAGGTGCAAAGAAATAGCTTGAATTTCTTAGGGGTATGTGCCCTAGTCTAGTCCTCTAAGAGAGTCAAAATAGAGAAATCTTAAGGCTAGATTCTAGGTTATTTAGAGAAGAGAAAAGAAGACCTCAAAAAATAAGGTCAACAACAAGACTTAAGGATGAGGCTGGATCAAATAAACTGAGAAGTATATGACATCCGTCGGTCTGCGAAACATTTTTATTTGCCAACAATTTCCCTTATCTAATATGAGGAATTAAATAGGGTTTATATTAAGCTTGATTTGGACAAGCTTCCTATAAGGGCAAGCCCCTATAGTTAATTACACTTAGATAACCGAAGTCACATAAGAATACTCTCGATAAAAATCAGAAAATATTATTTTCAAAGATGTCAAAAGGATAAGACTTTTTAACGAAATTAGACAAAGAGATGTGAAATGAGATTGACTCAAATTTGGAACATTTTTCTTTTGAAATCCAAAGGAGGAACTAGGGGATGTTATGGATCCGGAGGAGAGCCTTGGTGACTTCCCAGTCTATCCTATGGTTTGACTTCAGTTTTGAGGAGAAAAATTTAAGTGTTTCATCCTGCCAATTTTATTAATTTAGGAGTTACATTCGTGTGAAATAATCACACAAATAGCCTGGAGGATGTATGGATTTAGGTTACGATGAACGACAACCTCAGAATCCTTAGACAAGTTAGGGCTTCTATTGTACATCAGAGATACACATAGGCCTAAAGATAGGGCGAGGATTTATGTTGCATAAGCAGACTACCTCGAAGTATTATGACTTGTTTGTTTACTTCTAAGGAAGGAATGGTTTAGCTGAGGAAGACAGGTTTTGCTATTGAAGATGGTTGTGCTGCCCACCATGCTTGCTCCAAGCTCCTTGCCATGACAAGTTTGAGTTTTCTAGGGTGTCAAGTTATGATGTCAAATCAGGTGTCCCCGTGGTTGAAATTCTTTAAATTTTATGGGGAATGTAAAAGTTGATTAGAGCAACACCGGTTAGGATCCTACAGTTCCCTCGTTCTGACACCACTATTTTTAATTGGATTCACTTAGTCCAAATGAATTTACTAAACTCAACTTAATGAGTTTCATAATTTCATTTAGACCATTGGAAGCCTCATTAGCAACTATAGGTTACCTCCTCTGAGGGATTCCTGGTCATCTGATAGAGGCGTCTTAGTTTAGTTTTAATTATAGTTTTTGTGATGTTTGTGATTAAATTTTGAGTTGTTTTATATTTTGAATGTTGTGGAGGTGATTTTTATCTTGGTTGATTTTAATTTTGGTTTTAGTTTTGTGGCTATACTCATAATTTTAGTTTTCATGCAGAGTGACATCATTGTTTAGCATGCAAGTTTGTGTTTTGCAAACATGAAAGAAAGTAAAGTACAAGAAAGATAGTACTGTAAACTGTAAAAAATGTACCTAACGAGTCTTCTCGTTCCACCACCTGAAACTTAAAACGCATGTGAGGGCATTTTATATGAAGCAGGAAAGAAAAGTTTTAGTGACCTATCTCACTCTAAACCGTATCTTGGTGGGTCCTTATTAATTTGATTAAGGATGATTTTATTCGGTAAAACATATTAAGTTTAATAGACCTCCGAGGTAACCAGCAGGTCCAGAGGTAAAGCAGGTCCATGCTTCCCTCTTACGCCTGGTGAAAAGTCTCGAGCTCGTTTAAATTTATTATGCTTCTTAATAAAGCCATCCTATAAAAATACTTTTAATGCTCATTGAACAATGATGTTTCAATTATCTCTATGAGTAAGGTAATTATCACTTGTGATTTAATTTGTAAATTATGTGGGTGATGACCCTTAAAAGGACAAGTTAATGTTATTAAAACACTTAGCCAATTTGAGTTTTAACTTGGGATTGTGGTGTTCAAAGGTGTTAAAATTTAGCTATGTTCACTTTTCTAATCCTCATTTAATCAAATTTGATGTAACTTAGATAACCACTGAGCCCTTTAGATCTAGGTGGATATCTTGGGTATTTCGAAAGAAGTTAAATTTTTAAGTGATGATAATGATTCATTTTCAAAACACTTAAATGTCTTTTGAACATCAATTAGGGGTATTAAATTTATGAGTTATCAACACCCAAAATCATACCCATAAGTCTATGATCATTTAATTTAATAGGCCTCCAAATTTTAATAATATAGGGAGAGTACAAATTCTTCCTTTAATTAATAAAAAAGAGATTGGTTTCTACCAATTATTTTCTTGTGTTTCAATATCCAAACATTTTGATTAGGATCAAAGATTACCATTTCCCTTTTTAACTTAAGCCAGAATGTTAATTAAGGCTAAATTTCCAAAATTACATTTTTGCCCCTAAGACCCTATCACTTCATAATTTATCAAATTTAATCCAAACGACTCTTGAATTTTTATCGCACCTCATGAATGGGTCATTTAAGACATGAGAAGAGAAAATATGTTTTTTCAAAATTTAATTTAATTTACATTTCAAAACAGGATTTATCAAAGAAAATTCCATAACTTGACCAAGGAAAAGCCTAATCCCTTGAAACTTTTACTGGAGGTAGACTTAGACAAGAAAATCATTTGTACAAAATTTCATGATTTATTAAGTTTTATTTGAATTATTAAAATTATTTAAAATTCTGGAGTGTTTATTAATTATAAAATATTTTAAATGTGGAAAATTAAGTTTTATATTTTTAAAAAAATCTCCCTAAGGTCAAAGAACCCATACAAGCAAATGTTACATTTTTTTTTATTTTTCTTTGATTTATTGGAATTATTTTAGTGAAAATTCATTTTTAGCCATTAAAAAAATATTTTTAAGTTTCAAAATTCAATATCTTTACTTAGAAAATCAGGAAAAGTATTCTAATTGTTCTTAAGTTCTTAGAAAATAATTTAGAACATTTCCATGAATTTTATTTATTTTGTGATTTTTATCATTTTTTAATTATTTAAATATTTAAAATAGGCTTGAAAATGGAATTTTTATTTTTATTTTTTATTTTGGCGATCCATGAAAGCAGCCATGCGTCCCACCTTTTCGAACCGTGCTCCCATCTAGCGCAACCAGAGCCATCCGTATGATACACGCGAGATCCAACAGCGCTCCGTCATTGTCTCCGATGGTCTAACCCGAGAATCGTGTGTTTTCAAAGCTTAATATCTCTCTCATTTCTTAACTAAATTGAATGAATTTTTTTTAAATGTTGATCTTAATTAGTAGATCATATCTATATGGTTAAGATGCCATGAAATCAACTTTAAACAAATGAAGAGTGAAAATAGGCTCGAGAAGAGGAGGAGATCAATGCCTTGGCTCTGAGAAGGGAAGCTTCAATAAGAGGTGCTTGACACATATGTGGAGGTCCAAGGAGGCTAGGGATTGAGCCTCTTGCTGTGGTGAAAGGTCTAGGAATGAATTTGACCAAAATCAATTTTAGGTGTTGGTCTAGAGCTATGCTAGGGTATCTGTGGAAGGGGGATTTGATGAGGCTTCTCCTTCTTTCACTGCGGTGAAGCTATGGGTGAATTTAATTTGAGTTTGACAGACTGTGGAGGTGTGGTGGGCTATGTCCTGATTTTTGGCAGAAGTTTGAGCTCAAAATTGAGCTTCGACAATAGGAATCAGTGGGGGGAAAGTAGTTGGCTTGAGCGAGGAGTTCTCAAAGAGTCTATGGGAGCAATTTGGATGGAACTCTCTGAGAAAATTTTTAGCACTACCTCCATGGCCATGGAGGTGAGCTTTTTATAAAAATGTGCTTGGGGTGGCTGTCATGGCCAATTGAGGGGTGAAGATGCTTGCTTAGGTGGAGGGCTGAGAAGCCCTAACATTTGAATTGGGTGAACTGGCCTCTGGGTTTGAATTGGGTGAAGTTTAAGAGGGGGTGGCCTTTGGTTTTGGCTTCTCTGGCTACTAGGCCAGCTTTCCAGGCTAGGGGAGGTGGCCATAAGGCTCAGGGACCTCAGAGGAATATGTCAAAGCAATTAAATGGGTTTGGGCTTTATTTTAGCAAAAAAATGTTGAGCTTAAGCAAATTTGGAAACCAAATCCCTTAATTTAGGGGACCTTTGGTCCATGTATTAGCTTATATGGTTTTATGGAGTCTATACTGGTCACTAGGGTCCAATTAATGGTTGTAGAGTTATTAATTTGGTGGCTTTGGGGTGGTTGGGCTAACTTTAGTGCATGGGTCCAATGTGGGTTCAAATGACAAAATCTTGGGTTTGGGCTAGGCTAGCCATAACCTTGAGCACAATTAATTGATCAAAATTGTGTAGATGATTGTAATGAAGATTTTTGGCAAAGGATTGAAATGATTTTGAGTTCAATTGGAGGGTCAATTTGGAGGATTTTTTAAATTTGGTCAATTTGGGCATGTTGGGCTAGACTTGGGTCTAGATTGGGCTAGGCTTGGGATAAGTCCAAATTTTTTGTTGAAAATGGTCAATAGGAATATAATGAAGAGTTTTAAACATAAATTGGGTGCTAATTTTGGGGTTAAGGCATTCAATTTGGTGGAATTTGGAGACAACCAATTTGGGGCAAATTTGGGATTTTGGACTTAAGTCCAAATTATGTGAAATTGAGGCTTCACCAAGGACAATTTAAGGTCAATTTTGATGTGTATGAGTGTTATGAAGACTTTAAAACATGCATTATTTAAAATTGAGTGGGATATGAGTTTAATTGGGTGAGATTAGGTCATGTGTCTAAAATTGGGGCTTTGACCTAAATCAAAATTGGGTTTAAAGCATGGGTCAATTAAGCTTGGATTTGGCTTATATTAGTCATATGAAAAGTTAATTTGAGTTTATATTTGAAATTGGGGGAAGTTAGGACCAAATTGATGGACATTTGAGGTAAATTTGGGAAAATTGGGCCTTTAAAGGCAATTTTAGGGGTTTTGGTCAAAATTGTTAAAATGGAAAAATTGGGTCATGTGGTAGTTGAAAAAAGTGAAATTGGGAATATTTGGAATACTTTGAGAATTTTTGGGAATTTTTGGAATTTTGGTCTATAGAGGGGCATTTTGGTAATTTGGCAATTTTTGGTGATTTTGGGTAACTTGGATGTTTTCAAAAGGGTTGAAATGATTTTTGAACAAATTTGGATATTTTGGGTGAATTTGAGAATTTTGGCAATATTTAGGGTCCTAAGGGTATCTAAGTAATTTGGGGGAGTTTAGAGCAAAAGGCTAAGTTGGGTATTTTTGGTAAATTTGGGGATTGACCAACACATGTGAGCTATGGACCAATGGAATCTCCATTTGGATCCTCTATGTACTTGTCTTAGCTAAGCCCTAGCCCAGGCCCAGTGGGTTTAGGGGACCATCTACAAGAGTTTTCTAAAAGTATCAAGGGATCAAAGCCAAGAAATTTTGGTTTGTGCTTGTGAGTGGTTGTGAGTGAGGTAATTGCTGGTGAGTACCTTAGCTCTAGAACAACACCCAAGGATAAATTTAAGGCCCAACAGTCTTATGGGAACTCTCCTTGAGCTCCCTCTTAGTGATCCCACCTACTAAGTGCTAGAGGTTAGGACCAATATGTAGAGCTTCAAGTTGAGTAAAGAATAGTTTAAAGTTTCTAATGGTGAGGGTTATTTTTATAGTTTTTTAAGAATATTCAAAAAGGAAGTCCTATGGCTAGACTTTAGTTTACTAAAGAGAAAGACTAGACCTCAACTAAAAGTGAGGTCAACTGAGACATATTTTATGGGAAAGCTTTATGTGATTTTGGTGCAAGCATCAACTATATGCCATTATCGATATTTAAAAGATTGGGACTAGGAGAAATAACCCCTACTATTGTAACTCTGCAGTTAGCAGATCATTCAATAACCTGACCTAAATGAGTTATAGAAGATTTCCAAGTGAAAGTGGATCAATTTATCTTTCTTATTGATTTCATTGTACTAGACATTGAGAAAGATAAGGAGACACTTATCATTTTGAGGAGACCTTTCTTAGCCATAGGAAGATCAATGATAGATGTGCAAAAAGGAGAATTAACAATGCGTGTCAATGATCAAACAGTTTCATTTAATATTTCCAAATTAATGAAATACCCTATAAAAGGTAAAGATGATGAATGCTATAGAATGGATGTGATCAGATATTTAGGTGAATACCATTTCCAAACAACTTATGAAGAAAAATCTGAAGTGAAAGAGTTGGAACATGAGCAAGAAAAAGAATTAGATCAACAAGAAGATTTATATAAGAACGATTCAAATTATGTTCGAGAAAGTTTTGAAGTTTTGGATACAATAGAAAAATATACATTTTTTGTCCATCAATTGAAAAACCTCTTGAGCTTGAGTTGAAGTTACTTCGTGAACATTTGAAGTATGCCTTTTTAGGTGATTCCTCTACAATACCTGTTATAATTTCCTCAAAGCTAACTACAGAAGAAGAAGAGATTTTGATGAGAACTTTAAAGAGTTACAAGAAAACATTTGGATGGACAATTGCTGATATTAAAGGAATCAGTCTTTCAATTTATATGCATAAAATTCATATGGAAGAGAACTGCAAACCCATGGCTGATCCTCAAAGGAGATTGAATTCTATTATGAAAGAAGTTGTTAAGAAAGAAATTTTAAAGTGGTTAGATGTTAGAATTATCTACCCTATTTTAGATAGTGCATGGGTTAGTCCAATTCATTTATTCCTAAGAAAAGAGGAGTGACAGTGACTTTAAATGAACATAACAAGTTAATACCAACAAGACAAGTCACAGGATGACAAATATGAATTGATTATAAAAAGTTAAATTTGTCCACTAAGAAAAATCATTTTCCACTACCCTTTCTGGATCAAATGTTGGATAGACTTGCTGGACATAAGCAATTTTGTTTTATGGATGGATATAGTGGTTATCGCCAAATACAAATACCTCCCGAGGATTACGAGAAAATAATTTTTGTCAGTCCTTATGGTACATTTTCTTTAGAAGAATGCCCTTTGGTTTATGTAATACACTTGTTACATTTCAAAGATGTATGATGGTTATTTTTTGTGATTTAATTGTAAAAGAGATTGAATTTTTTATAGATGATTTTTTAATGTTTGGAATTTCATTTGAATCATGTTTAAAACATTTATCAAAAGTTCTTAAACACCGTGAAAAAACCAATTTAGTCCTTAATTGGGAAAAATGCCAATTTATGGTAGCATGAGGAATAGTTTTAGGACATCAAATTTCAGAAAATGATATGGAAGTAGACCCTACAAAAATTCAAGTGATCGCTAATTTACCTCAGCCAACAAGTGTGATGGAAATTAGGAGTTTTTTAGGACACGTTGGATTCTACAGGCGATATATTAAAAACTTTTCATAAATTGTTAAGCCTCTATGCCATTTACTTGAAAAGATGTAATTTTTAATTTTGATAAAGAGTGCCTAAAAGCTTTTAAATTATTAAAAGAAAAAGTATTCACTGCACCAATAATTATCTCACGAGATTGGGAAAAACCTTTTTGATTGATGTGTGATGCTAGTGATTATGCTATTGAAGTTGCTTTAGGACAAAAGCATGATAAGATTTTCAAGGTTTTCTTCTATGCTAGTAGAACTCTTAATGAAGCTCAAATTAATTATACCACAACTGAGAAAAAAGTTATTAGCAGTAGTATATGCTTTTGATAAATTTATATCATACTTAATTGAAACTAAATGTATTGTGCATATAGATTATTCCGCTATTAAGTATTTAATGAAAAAAGAAGGATGCAAAACTAAGACTTATAAGATAGATTTTTCTTTTGCAAAATTTGACTTTGAGATAGTAGATAAAAAGGGACATGAGAATCAAATTGCTGATCATCTGTCCAGACTTGAATTAGAAAAACCACTCAGTTTTGAGAAGGAAATTGTTGAACATTTTCTAGATGAAAAATTGTTCAATGTTAATGAGTGGCGTGTTCCATGTTATGCAGACATTGTGAACTTCATTATTAGTGATATTATAACCTATGAAATGACATACCAACAGAAGAGAAAATTTTTATCTGAAACTAAGACTTATTTTTGGGATGTCTCGTTTTTATATAAACAAGGAAAGGATCTAATTATTCAAAGATGTGTACCTTTAGAAGAAACTTAGGAAATTATCCAAATATGTGTACCATTAGAAGAAACTTAGGAAATTATCCAAATATGTCATAATTCTGATTTTGGAGGACATTTTGGTGTTGATAAAACAATATACAAAATTTTACAATCTGGATTTTATTGGTCTACGATCTTTAGAGATGTTAACGATTATATCATGTGATAGATTTCAATGAGTAGGAAATATTTTTAGGAGGAATGAGACATCTCTCAATTATGTGTTAGAAGTTGAAATATTCAATGTTTGGGGATTTGATTTCATGGGACCATTTATACCATCTTTCAGAAATTTATATATATTGTTAGCAGTAGACTATGTATCCAAATGGATAGAGGTTGTTACTCTACCTCAATGTGATGCTCAAAGTGTTGTGAAGTTTTAAAGAACAAACATATTTTAGAGATATGTGATGTCGAGAGTGATCATAACCGACGGGGGAAGTCATTTCAAAAATACAATAATGGAGAGGTTATTAAAGCAATATCAAATTAACTATATAACTATTATTGCTTATCATCCTCAGACAAGTGCTTTAGCTGAATTATCCAATCGTGAAATAAAAAGAATATTGGAAAAATCTATAAATCCAACCAAAATGGATTGGGCAGTCAAACTTGTCTATGCTTTATGGGCTTATAGGAATGTATATAGAACTTCTATTGGAATGTCCCCATACAAGCTAATATTTGGGAAAGCGCTTCACTTATCAGTTGAGCTAGAGCATAAAACATATTGGGATAATAAATAATTTAATTATAATTTTAAGGATGCTGATGAGAAAACGCTATGAAAATGTGTCACTCTAAAGTCCTCTAATTCTACACTCTTGAAAAGTTTAGTTCCCTACATTTTCATCTATGAAAATAATATGTGATTCTAACTATTTGTTGACTGAGACAATACCATCTCCGATCATGCATGTTCTTACAACAGATATTAACTTCTTAATTGACCAAATCAAGAAGTAAATGAAGTACAAGAATTTAAATCATCATAACTTCTTCCTACATTGAAGTTTAATACTTCACACAACTTCCTTTAAATATTTAATTACTTATCATTTTAAGGAAAAAGATAAAGAAAACTAATAAAAAACCTTATACAAAACACAACAACACATGAGTTTAAATGTAGAAATCATGCACACAAACCAGAAATCTAAATTAAAACCAAATGTAGTCACAAAGATAAACACTTATCTCAAATCCTCTCCACCAAATGTCTTGATGTTTCTTTAAAGTCTCTTCCTTCACTCACAATACAAACTAACACTCAAAATAAAAAGAAAAGTGGCTGGCGACGATGATTACTAAGATGAATGGTGGCTATGGACGTCTAATGGCTACCCTCTTCTTTGTTAATCCAAGTCTTCTTTAATAAAAATCAAAAGGGTGCCTTGGTGTCTCTTCAAAATGTTTCTCCATTCAATGGTTATCTCCTTTCAAAAGCTAATTGAATGAATTTTTGTGTCCATTGGCTAATTCTCACGTTTTTACCAAGGGTTATTTCAAACTCCTCTTCAAAAATTCATCTAAAATCAATGAATCATCAAATAAATACTTCTAGTGCTTAAGCACGGGGTACCTGACGCTTAGGCACCACTCTCTAAATAATTGGCGCTTAGGCGCCCAATTCATTTTTGCACCTTCATCATTTTTGCTCCAAATTTGACCCCTTTTTACTTCTTTTAACTTTTTTCATCCATTTGATTGTACCTGAAAGAAAAATACACAAATACCATTCATTAAATGCAATATCTCAAAAATAGGTATAAAAATATGTATAAAAATACTATATATTTTAGGTGTATCAAAATTTCCCAAACTTAACATGTTACTTGTCCTTAAGTGACACTTCAATATTTTAAAAACTAAATAAGTAGATGATGTATATGAGTTTCTTTAGGAGTTACTAAAATTTTAATGTAGAAATATAGTAGTCCAATTTAGAAAACTAATTGTTAGTAAATGAGACCAACTTAGAGTTTAGAAATTTTTAATGTTAAGAAATATGAAAAAATGAGTTTCTATCTAGTTTGGAAATATTGTAGATTTTCCAAATATAGAGTTAGGCATTCTATAATCTCCTCTTAAAAATTTTTATGAAGCATAATTTTACTTACAATATTATATCCTCAAGTTTAAGAGTATTTCAAGTCTTATACTTTAGAAAGATCAGATGTGGAACCAATTTTTGATTAGGCACTAGTCTTCAAACTTCTCCTCCCTTTTTCAAATTTTCTTTTTATTTCTCTTTTTATTTTTTCTTTCTCTTTCATTTTCTTTTCCGTTTTCATTTTTTCTTTTTTTTAGGCAAGGATTACTACATCTAGATATGTCTTTAATGATTTTGATTTCCATTCTTCCGTTCCTAAAGAAAAGAGTTAATATATTTTCTTTACTTAAAAACATAATAATAGTTTTTGAAAATTACTTTCAATAAAAGAAATTTAAATTTTGAAAATAAATGTCTAAATTTTCTAATTTTTTTAAAAATACAATTTCTCCTACTAAGGATAGTTATACTATACTTAGCATTTTCCATGCTAAAAATTTTTAACTTTGAGTTTTTCTTCATTACTTTAAATTTTAACTAAATTCTCTTACTCATTTCTATATTCAAAATTTTATTTCCCTAATATAACTTCATATATATGATAATTCTTCTTCAAATCAAAATCAAATTTATTTGAAATACATTTGAGAACAAATAAATTTCAAGTTTTTAGAAAATATTTTTATCCCTCCCCCAAACTTAAATTTTTAATAAAATAAAACATTTTAGCATCATATATAAATGTTGGCAGGAATGAAAACTAAAAATAACATGTTTGCAGGAATTTTTATATCTTACATATGCAAGTACAAAAATTAAAAATAAGAGTAAAAATTTAATTGATCAAATTTTAATTTACTTAACATGTAGAGATTCATTGGACTTATATGCAGTGGAGTATAACATAAAAGCAAACAAACAAACTAACAAACATATATGACTGCAACATAAAGAAAAATATGTGGTAGTAAATTGAAAATTTTAAACATGCAACTATTAAGTAAAGTTAGCTACATTCAAAACCTTTCTAAGATCCAAAATTAAGTTCAACACAAGCTAACTAACTACAATAAACAACACAATTAACACAATTACTACCACACATACATAATAACTACTCACAAAAACACAAATACATCAAAATAGTGTCTACTAAACAAAGCACAACAAAAACTAACAGTATCAACAATAACAACTGAAAACATAACAAAAGGTATATAATAACTGCACCATCCAAAGTTCACAAAAACAAACAAACAAAAAATCAAACAACACTATAGATCTAAGCTAATCATCCTCATCTTCCGTATCACTCTCATCACTATGCTAAGGAGTTGTAGGCTCATATGGTGGATATCTAGGGTACTGAGAAAATACAACATCCTGATTACCTCTTATGAGGTTTTCCATATCTAAGTTGTATTCTCCCTCATAATCACTACGTCTCTTCATGTATCCATCCATATGCTCTACAAATTTTTCTAAATTTAATACCTTATCCACAATGTATTTGACATTATTCAAAATCCTTTATAGTAGTTGTGACTGAGAATAAGATCTAGAAGTCTGACCCCGTGATGTAAAAGTATGTGAAGTAGAAGCTCGTCATGTCGACGCAACAAAACTATTAGAAAATCCTCCTCTCCAGCCAAACATGGAATGATGTGAATAAGATTTCACATTCACACTGATAATAGGCTTAAGAGGTTGTAAGATCTCTTCCCAGCTGTCAAATCTAACTCCAGCCTGCTCGCACAAAGAAAAGATCAAGGATGCAAATCCTAAACCTACAGTAGTAGCAGCGACGACAAAACTGGTAATAACTCCATGAATCTAAGCTCCAATGGCGATGGGCTTGAACTGCTGGATGCAATAGTTCAAAGTTGCTCAATCATGGGTCACTTCACTAAGATGATTTGTAGGTAGGATATGAGTAGAAATAAAATAGTGTCATGCCTTTGTAGTGGCATCCAACTTTGAAATAGAAAAGTTAACTCTCCTTTCATTTATAATTTTCCAAAGTCCTCTTCCAACAGTTAAAGATGAAATAATCTCATCTAGCTCCTCTTTAGTAGGACTATAATTTGAATAAAAACACAAAGTGCTCGGGGGCAAATGATAAAATTGATTTATTACCTCAGGTGAAAAATTTATTGTCTTTCCCCTTACCATGACTCCTTCAGCTTCGGGGAGATTATCATAGATCTCTTCATGACAGAAATCATTGTAACAGCAGAATAATAACAGAACTGCTCCCATTGGCGGCAAAAAATTAAATCTTCCACAGCTCCTCCCGAAATTTTAAAACATCGCTTAGGAATCAACTTCCTTGATTGTAATGCATCACTGTATCGATCCTAAGTTTATGAACTGACAAACTTGTTTCAATCAAATTGACCCTTTGTTTTACTCTTCTTCATTCTTGGTGCCATTTCTAAAAAAAATGTATAAAATTCACAATAAATTCCAAATTTAACTCTAAATCACTAAAATTAACTCCTTAAAGCTTAAACTAACAAATTCATGTATTTTCTATAGCTTTTTCTCAAATTTTCACCATGAATAGTGATTTTTGGGTGGCTCATGAATTTGCTCAAAATACATGGTAAAAATAAAAAATTTTTACATAGAAGTGAAGCTCTTACCTCAAAGATATCAAATTTAGCAACTTTTGCTCTAAACCACCAAGAAATCTCTAAAATAGAGTGTGCCCTAACTCCAAAATCGCAAAAACCCGAGGAAGAAGATGAAGGAGAGGTGCGAAAATGGTGTTTTTCGGACCGAATCTTTGATGCACAAAACATATATGCATTTTTAGACCTATATTTTATATTAATATTTGGTGATATTGCACATTAAAGGAAGACATTTTACATGTTTTGTTGCAGGTTGATGATTTTTAGCACTTGAAGCAAAAAAAAGAAAAATTGATGGAATTTGGAGCCAAAATGGCGTTTTAGAAAAAATCCTCAGCGCCGACAACGCGAGCATGAACCAGGAATTCAGAACAACATGGTTGCCGATGACGCCAGACTGGGCAATGACAACGCCATTTGACAGAGATAAAAGGATTTAATTCGGGCCACTGGCGCCGATGGAACCAATATCGGTGCTGAGCAAAATTCTAAAAATTTTGATGAATTTGGATGCTTTTTGAAGAGTTATTAAACACACCTCTTGGAAAATCGACATTATGCTTTATTTAGAGTCAAAATTGATCAAAAAAGGGGGGGCTAGTGTGTAATTGTGTTTACTTGAGTGTTCTATTGTTTAGTGTGGTGTGTCTAAGTGAGATTTTCTCTTAGGAGTTGTTAAGGGAGGGAGAAAAGTGAGAGATTTCTTCTTCCATACATCTTTAAAGAGAAAATCAAGAGTCTTGTAAAGAGAGAAAGAGTCCAAGAGAGGCTAAAAATGATTTTCTCTGAGAAAAAGTTACAGATAAGTGGTGTTTTTGTATTATTGTTGTATAAACTTTCTCTTCTTTATGAAATTCATATTTTGTTGATCTTTCTCATGAGGTCTGAGTAATTTTCTTTGTCGTTCTCCCTACTATGAGATATGGTGAAATGAAGAGATAATTTGGATGTGTCAATTTTAAAATATAAAGATGATTTTTTACTTAGTTCTTAATTTATTTTAGATTTGGCCAACTGAAATATTAACATCTATTGTGAAACCTACTATCAAGGAAATAGTTTTACAACAAAGTGAGAATCACATTCGATTCATGAAGGAGTGTTTCGTTCATGGAATTGGGTGCAAATAAATAGGGAAATATATATTATTGGGCGGAGAGTTGGAGATTTTAGGGTGACAGACTAAATCCCCAATTTAGTCTTAGTGTTTAAGAACTAAAGTGAGAGTTAGCCTTCACGGGAAGGGAAGTGTGAGCCCTAGAGTGAGAGCCAGTATCCTTCTAACCTAACCACGAATTTAGAGACTAAACTTAAGATTAGCCAATGATTCTCTATAACACTTTAATAAGGGTAGAGAATTAAAATTTATCCTATTTGAAACGATACAAATTCAAACAATTTATCTCTCTCATTTAACCAAAAGCTCATTTTAGTGAGAAAAATGCTTTCTCATATTTGATAACTTCATCACAGAAATATAGTTTGAAAGTTATAGTTTAACTTTACTTTACACTCTTCCTAGTAGTTGATAATTTAGTTTTCATAGCACCTTAAACATTTGCAATTAGTGTAGTGGAATTTCTTTATTGTTGTGAATTTCTTACTTTAACTTACCATTTTGAATTTAAACCGTCCTCGTGGGATCGATATTTGAAGCTTAAATAAAAAGTCTTGTATTACTTGATAACGATACGTATACTTGCGTAGAATCCCAACATAAATTGCTTCAATTTATTATTTATAAATATCAAACCAAGTTTTTTTTTGACATCGATGCAAAGCGGAGTCAACTTCATTAATTTTACATAACTATAATTTTCACAATCAAGTTTCTGGCACTGTTCCCAGGGAAGCTAACAGTAAATTAAATAGATTTGGTAAATTAAGAAATTTAACGATAAATATAAAATATAAAATATAAAAAAATTAAAGAATCAAATATCATAAAAAAATCATTAAAGAGTATTTTTAAGAAAATTTTCTTTGCATATTATATTTATTTATGTGTAGTATTGGATTTGAATGTTTATTTCCTTTCGATTTAGAATTAGAACGTACTATTAGGAAAGTTTGATAACAACAAAAAGAATTTAGAAATTTAAATGAAATGAAAAATAACTTGGATAATCAAATAAATGAAAATTAACAAAGACCTTTAAAAGATTTTGCTAATCCTACATCGGATGAACTTCCCTTGAGTATTTAAAATCCTAATGTTGCTGCAAATTCATTTGAGCTTAAACCTACTATTACCCAAATTGTACAAAATAATCAGTTTGGAGCAACATCTACTGAAGATCCTAGCTTACAACCTGCTAGTTTTCTTGAAATATGTGCTACTTATAAATATGATGGAGTGTTTGATGATGCTATCAGGATTAGAATTTTTCCTTTTTCACCAAGGGATAAAGCTAAAGCTATGTTAAATTCATTAGCACCTAGATCTATCAGAACTTAGGGAGAACTATCACAAAAATTTTTGGCAAAATATTTTCCACCCTTGAAAACTGCTAGGATTAGAAATGATATTACATTTTTTTGTCAGTTCAAATGAGAATCAATATATGAAGTCTGGGAAAGATGTAAGGATCTCCTTAGGAGATTTCCACACAATGCTTTACCAAATTGATTATTAATTCAAACCTTTTATAATGAACTATTAGGATCACTTAAATCTATTACAGATGCTGTTGCAAGTAGATCATTAATGTCAATACCTTTTGATGAAGCATATTCTTTAATAAAGGAAATGACTACTAATAATTTTGAATGACCCTCTGAACGGGTAAATCCAAAGAAAGTAGATAGTAATCATGATTCTGATGCTATTTCTATTTTAGTATCTCAAATTGCTGCTATATCAACAAAGATTGATCAAATTGAAGTGAACTATTCTCAATTACCACCAGTGTTAGAGAAAAATTTCCTAGGACAAATAATGGATACTCAATCATCTTATGAAATTATTAATGCTATAAATAATTGAAATAATAATCCATAATCTTATTATTATAATCCTGGATAAAAAATCACCCTAATTTTGGTTGAAATAATTATAACAATTCGTTGAACCCCTCTGGAAATTCAAATAACTAAGGGAATCCTAACTATAAACCTTATTATCCTCCTAGATTTAACAATAAATCACAAGTTAAGGAGAAGAAGTTGACTATGGAAGAAGTAATGTTGAACATGGGAAATCAAATACAAAATCAAGGGGCTGCAATTAGGAATATTGAAAATAAATTAGGACATATTGCTACTGTACTTAGTAACAGACCTTTGGGAATTCTTCCAGTGCTGTTGAAGTTAATCCAAAAGATCAAAATAAGGAGGAAATTAAAGCTATTCAATTACAAAGTGGAAAAGAAGCGGAAACAAAAATCCAAAGAGAAACTGAAGTTGAGGAGGAGAAGGTAGAAATTGAAAGCAAAAATGATGAAAATAAACCAATAAAAACATCTTTAAAAAAACCACCACCTCCTTTTCCTCAACGACTAAAGCAAAAGAATAAAGATATACAATTTATAAAATTTTTGAAAATCTTTAAAAAGTTAACGATAAATATTCCTTTCATTAAAGCTTTAGAACAAATGCCAAATTATGTGAAATTTATGAAGGATATACTAAATAAGAAAATGAAGTTTGTAAATCACGAGACCGTTGCACTCAGTGAAGGGTGTAGCGCAATTATTTAGAAAAAGCTTCCTGAAAAGTTAAAAGATCCTGGTAGTTTTACTATACCTTGTGCTATTGGTGAGAAATTTTTAAGAAAAGCCTTATGTGATTTAGGAGCTAGTATTAATCTAATGTCTCTATCAATTTTTAAACATTTAGATTTAGGAGAGATTTGTCCTACTACTGTAACTCTTCAGTTAGTTGATCGATCAGTAACTTATCATAAAGAAGTTATAGAAGATATATTAGTGAAAGTGGATAAATTTATTTTTCCTGTAGTCTTTATTGTATTAGATATGGAGGAAGATAAAGAGATTCCTATTATTTTAGGGAAACCATTTCTTGCAACAGGGAGAGCTGTGATAGATGTGCAAAAAGGAGAATTAATAATGAGAGTCAATGATCAAGAAGTAAAATTTAATATAATAAAAGCTATGAAATATCCTTCGATAGAAAACGATAATGAATGTTTTAGAATGGAAGTTACTGATTATCTAAGTAATGAGCGATTTAAGGAAATGTTTGAAGAGAAATTAAGGCAAGAAGAGTATTTTGAGAATGAGAATGAGATAAAAGAAGAGAATTTAAATTATGTTCAGGACAAATTTGAAACTTTAGACCTTTTGGAGAATGATAATAAAAATGTTATTCCTTCAAGTATTAAACCACCTGAACTTGAACTGAAAGTATTACCTGCCCATTTAAAATACATGTTTTTAGGAGATTCATCTACATTTCCTGTTATTATATCTTCTGATTTAACTGAAATTCAAGAGCAAAAATTAGTAGAAATGTTGAAAAAATATAAGAAGGCTTTCGGATGGACTTTTATAGATATTAAAGAAATCTGTCCTTCAATTTATATGCACAGAATTCTATTAGTTGAACAATACAAACCTAAAGTTGATCCTCAGAGGAGATTAAACCCAATAATCAAAGAATTTGTTAAAGAAAATCTTAAAAAGGTTAGATGCTGGAATTATATATTCTATTTTAGACAGTGCTTGGGTAAGTCTGATTCACTGTGTTCCAAAAAAATGAGGAGTGACAGTTGAAGTAAATGAGAAAAATGAATTAATCAAAATAAGACAAGTTACTAGCTGGCGAATTTGTATAGACTATAGAAAATTAAATATGGCCACCAGGAAAGATCATTTTCCTTTACCATTTATGGACCAAATGTTGGATAGATTGGCTAGAAAAAAATATTACTGCTTTCTAGATGGATATACTGGGTATCACCAAATTTTGATTGCTCCTAAGGATCAAAAGAAAACAACATTTACAAGCCCTAATGAAACATTTGCTTTTCGTAGAATGTCTTTTGGACTATGTAATGCACCTGCGACATTTCAAAGATCTATGATGTCAATTTTTAGTAATTTAATTGAAAATCGAATGGAAGTATTTATGGATAATTTTTCTGTATTTGAAACTTCATTTGAATTATATTTAAATAATTTAGAAAAAGTTCTAGAACTATATGAAAAATCAACTTAGTGCTAAATTGAGAAAAATGTCAATTTATGGTTGTAGGAGGAATTGTACTTGAGCATAAAATTTTTGAAAATGACATGTAAGTAGATCCGTAAAAAAATCAAGTTATTGTAAAATTACCACCTCCTACTACTGTTAGAGGGGTAAGAAGTTTTCTAGGACATGCTGGTTTCTATAGGTGTTATCTAAAAAAATTTTCAAAAATTACTAAGCCATTTTGCCAACTTTTAGAAAAGGATTCAAATGAGAAATGCATAAAAGCAATTGAACTTTTGAAAGAACAATTAATTATTGCTCCTACAATAGTTCCACCTAATTGGGAGAAGACATTTGAAAGGATGTGTGATGCTAGTGATCATGCTATTGGAGCTGTTCTAGGACAAAAGTATAATAATGTTTTTAAAGTTATATATTATGCTAGTAAAATTCTAAATGATGCTCAAATTAATTACACCACTACTGAAAGCGAGTTATTAGTTATTGTTTATGCCTTTTATAAGTTTATACCTTACTTAATTGGAGCTAAATGTATAGTCCATACATGTCATTTAACTATCAAATATTTGATGCTAAAGAAATATGTTAAACTAAGATTAATTAGATGGGTACCTCTGCTGCAAGAGTTTGATTTTGTGGTTGTAGATAGAAAGATAAATGATAATCAAATAAATGTCTAGACTAGAACAAGAATAATTAACTTTTTTTGCAAATGAAATTTTGGAAACTTTCCCTGATGAACAATTATATAATATTGATATAAAGAATTCACTGTAGTATGCTGATGTAGTAAATTATATTATGTGTGATATTCTTCTACCAGATGTAACGAATCAACGATTAAAGAAATTTATTCATGATTCAAAATTCTATTTTTGGGATGACCCACATTTGTATAAACACTGTAAAAATTTGATCATTAGAAGGTGTGTGCTTTATGAAGAAACTAAACAAATAACTGAACAATGTCATGATTCTAAATTTGGAGGACATTTTGGAACTAGTAAAGCTGCACATAAAATTTTGCAAGTGGGATTTTATTGGCCTACTCTTTTTAGAGATGTTAATGAATATATTAAAATATGTGATTGATGTCAGCGAGTAGGAAATATTTCTAGAAGAAATGAAATGCCTCTTAATTACACATTTGAAGTTGAAATTTTTGATGTGTGGGGATTAAATTTTATGGGACCATTTATGCCTTCATTTGAAAGTTTATGTACATTTCTTGTTGTTGATTATATGTCCAAATGGCTAGAAGCTATTGATGTACCTAAATGTGATGCTTAGAGTGTTTCTAAATTTTTAAATAAAAAACATTTTTAAAAGAAATGAAATGCCGAGAGTGATTATTACGGATGGAGGATCCCATTTTAAAAATAAGAGGATCAAGAAATTGGTTAGAAAATATAATATTAGGCATAGATTCTCTACTACTTATCATCACCAAACTAGCGGTAAAGTATAAATAACAAATCGTGAAATAAAGGAAATCTTAGAAAAAGCTATAAATCCTTATAAAATTGATTGGTCTACTAGATTAGATACTATACTATGGGCATACAGAACTACCTATAAGACCCTATTAGAATGTCACCATATAGACATATTTTTGGTAAAACATGTCACTTACCAGTAAAATTGGAACATAAAATGTTTTAGGCTATTAAGGAAGTTAATTTTAATCTAAAGGTAGCTCGTGAGAAAAGATTATTGCAACTCAATGAACTTAAGAAATAATGCAAAAATCTATAAAGAGAAAATGGAAATATGACATGATTGGAAGATTATAAAAAAGAAATTTGAACCTCGACAAGAGGTTCTTTTATATAATACTAGATTAAGATTAGTTCCATGAAAACTGAAATCTAGATGGATATGCCCATTCAATATGATCAAAGTCTATCATTATGGAACTGTAGTTATTAAAGATACTAAATCAGCATAGGCACCGACGATGCCCTTTTATAGAGCCATGGCGCCGATGACACCATCGGGGGTGCTGACAACTCCTAATGTAGTTTCGGCAATTCAGGAAGAGTTTGGCAGACTTTGGCAAGATTTCACTTCAAAATAACTGCCTAGAGGTCTTTTTAAAGGCATGACAACCATTTTGGATGACTAGAACTTTTGAATTTTGAAATCCATGGCTTCCAATTCCAAAAATACTTCAAGATATGGGGTTTATAATAGAAGGAAGTTCATCCGTTTTGACGCGCAGAGATTATAAAACAAAATCATCACTAAGAAGAGACTTATCATGGCGAGAGACTTTGTAAATCATGGATTGAGTAATCCAACTTTGCATATTTAGAAAATCATAGTACAGATACGTTGGGACGTTCTATGCTACACTATCGCTGCAGTAGTTGGTCCAGTGGTAAAAACATTTTACGCTAACCTACATGGAATTAACCAAGGAGTTTTCTTTATTCGAGGTAAGGGTGTACCATTTACTCCATCGTGAATTAACAATATGTTTATGATAGAAAACATTTCGATCTGTCATTATACAAATACCAATGATGAATATGATGTAAGATGTATACCGATTTCTGACAGATGAAAATGATAACTGGGACATCAGAGATAAGGGGTATGTTAGTTTCTTCACTTCACTGCTAAATTCTATATCTAAATAATGACATTTCTTCATCTTTGTAAACTTCTCCATACAATGAAAATTAGTACAGTTACAAAAGAAAGTGCAATTTTAAACTATTGCATTTAAATGAGAAAGCTCATTGATGTCGGATCAATTATTTTTAAATCTATTATTGTTATTATAATGAATGGGCCTATATATGGACTGGAGCATCCATCTACGATCTTCTTACTTTGCAGTCAATCTCAAGTGCCATATGAAAGTTGGGAGAAAGTATTATTACCCTGGGAGCCCATGGATCCTATTTATGAAAAGTATATTGAGAATGGAAATGAAGCGTTGGATATTATTTGATCAAGCATCACATGCTTCGACACCCTTAATGCCCTATACAGTTGGAAGTTTAATAGTTTTGGAGAAGAAAATGAAGAAAATAGAAAGAGAACTTCAGAGTATCATGAATGAAAATAGGAAATCTTAATTATCTTTTTGATCACTTAGATTAGAGGATGAAGGAACACTTTGATCATATGGGAATAATTGAAGCAGGTTTGGTGCAGATGTTCAAGAAGAATGAATGGATCAATGAAATTTTGACTGATTAGTTCCTGTACCAACCCTTCTACAATTTGTACATCCATTACCAGTCTATGAGAGATATTAAAGGAGGAGATAGTACTAAAGTTGAAGAGGAGTAATTGAAGAAGTTGGACTTTCTAGTGTTTAAAATTAATTGTGCTTTTAATGTAAGTGTCCTGGATTTGCTTTGCTTTAAAACTCTTATAACTTTAATTGTATGTATAATTTAGTTTTCAGCGTTCTAGTGTTGTGGCTTGATTTCGAATCTAAATTAGAGTGTGATTTGGTTAATGTATGTGTGAGTGTGATTAAAAATTTGTATTTATAACAATTTGGAATTTCATACAGAAAAGTTGGTTTTGTATTGTTTGTAAAAACATTTGTGTGTGGACCATTTAAGGATGATTATTAGTGTTTAAAAAAAAGTGAAAAAAGAAGTCTAATTAGACTTTGAAGGGAATTTGAAATAATTGATGTGCAAAAATTAGAAAAATTTTATATTTTTGGGCACTGGCGTCGACGGCGGCCGAGACCCGAAAGACCCCATATCCCTTTAATTTCACGAATTTCACAGTAAAAACACCATTTCTTACCCTTTCAGTCACCTTCAACCTTTGGTTTAAATTCCTAGGGCTTGCAAACGCTTGTATTTATAAGGATTAGAAGCAAAATTAGTTTGGATTTCATCTTCTCTCGATAAGAGCTATAGTTTGAACTAAAAATTTTTTATTTCCACCAAGGATTTCTCCTACATTGCCCAGATCCAAAATTTTGAACTTTTTAAAGGAGATTTGGAGAAAATCCTTTGGTGAAGAACTCTTACTTAGTGGATTTAAGTTTATAATGTGGACATTGTGATTTTCAATTTTTTTAGAATTTATTTGGAATTTATATATTTTTCTTAGATTACAATGGCACCAAGAATGAGCAAAGGAAAGAGGAAATTGGAATATGATGATAAAAAAATCGTGAACTACAAAGCTAGCATTCATTTCAATAGCCTACTGAATACAAAGAAAATAAGTCTGGATCGAGCGTTCAAAAATCTGGGTGTTGAAGTCAAGAGATTAATTGTTGCTCGACAGTGGGAAAATTTTTATTTCTTTACTACCAAGGCCATTATTGGTATAGTCATGGAGTTCTATGCAAATTTTAAAGAGACTTCTGATTACCACGTCTATGTTCATGGTAAAATGGTTAAATTCACTCTGAGGAGGATTAATGAATTCTATCAGTTACGAGAAGCATTTCACTGTGAGTACATCACATTTTCTGCTACTAACGAGGCTTTAGATGAAGTTATTTCATTTCTTACTGATGGAAGAGGCGCTTGGAAAGTGAGAATAATGTTAAGGTAAACTTCCCTGCTTCCATGTTAAATGTGATATCCAAGGTCTGACATTACTTTATATTTGCCAGAATGATACCTACAAATCACCATCATTTAACTTTACTTTACAGTATTGCTAGTAGTTGATAATTTAGTTCTGATAGCAACTTAAACATTTGCAATTAGTGTAGTAGACTTTCTTTGTTGTTGTGAATTTCCTTGTTTAACTTACCATTTTGAATTTAAACCTTCATCTTGGGATCAATATTTGCGGCTTAAACAAAAAGTTCTATATTACTTGATAACGATATGCATACTTGCGTAAATTCCCAACATAAATTGCTTCAATTTCTTATTTATAAATATCGATCCTAGCTTTTTTTGGCATCGTTGCAAAGTGAAGTCAACTTTATTAATTTTACACAACTATAATTTTTAGGATCAATCGTCACTTAAAACGTTTGCAAACCGGTTTACGTGAACCAACGCTTAAGTGCGGGGTATTGGTGCTTAGACGCCAGTGCACAAATTTTGATTTTTTTGATTAAAGTGAAATGTACTCCTAACAATTATTTTTTCTCGTTCAACTCTCCTCTAACTCAAGATTCACTAATCTTAACTAATTCAATTCAACACATAATAATACAAAATTTTACACAACAAACACTTATATTCATTCACAAATGATTACAAACATTTTTTATACATCGATTCTCAATCCAAATAGTTTTGGATAAGATAATTCGTAAACATAATCACTAGACAATCATCATATTATAACATACTAAACACACTTAAAATTATCAATCAAATACTAAACACACAAACACTAAATAAAGAACTTAATTTCACTCTCCATTTGGGGGAACGAATCCTAGCCTATAATTAGTCTCTCCTTCAGCATTTCGAATGTAAATCTGAAAAAACGGATGATGGCTAATAACTCTGGTTGAATCTTCTTCAATGCACTTATTCTTCAAATACATAGCCTTGTTTGCTTCTTCTATAAAATTGGTCTGGCTAAACTGCATCTTAAGTTTTCATCCCATATGATCCATATAAGCATTAACTTCCCTCACTTTTGCTTCAATTGAAGCAGCGTCAGCCTCAATTTTAGTGATTTTCTCCACTATTTCTTCGATACTATTGACAAGGAAACCATTGTATAACTCTTGCGCATTTTGACTAATAAACTTCTTTCTCATTGCCTCCTACTTCTTTAAATCACTCTCTCAAGATGTCATTTTTCCAAAACTCTCACTTTTTCACTTAGAATTCAGGGTTAAATGGAAGTGTGGTGACTTCTCCTCATACCCTTCTATTTATAGGCTCTAAACTCCTAATATAACTTCCAGGCACATCTTAAAACTGTCTCCCATGAAATCTCAGTTAAAACTTCTAAAAAACAAAATTCACACATGTTTTTTAACTGTCGTGCTTAAGCGCCGGATATTAGCGTGTAAACGTTGGTGCTCAATTTAACACGGGTCAACTTTACATCCAAATACGTGTTCTAACATGTCTATATCATCTTTTAAGGTTTTAGAATAATCACTAATTCATTATTTATCAAAATACTCTCAAAATTTTCTAAATCACACACAACAACATAACAATAAAAAACAAACACACAGATAACTATGGGTTGCCTCCCACAGAGCGCTTGGTTTGTCGTCAGCCCGACGTAATTAGTGCTGATTCTGGTTGACCCAACATCATAAAATCATTTAATTTAAGTTGGTCACCTAAAAAGTAGGATTTTTGCCTCTGACCATTCACTTTCAATATTTTATGAGTTTTAGGATATTTGATATCCACAGCTTCATAGGGATAAACTTTCATCACAACAAATGGGCCCATCCACCTAGACTTAAGTTTGCCTGGAAATAATCTTAACCTTGCATTATAAAGAAAAATTTTTTGCCCTTCGCTAAAAATTTTTAGTCAGAATCCTTCGATCATGCAGCATCTTCATCTTTTCTTTGTAAAACTTAGCACTTTCATAAGATTCATTCCTTATCTCTTCAAGCTCATCTAATTGCAATAATCTTTTCTCACCAACATCCTTTAAATTGTAATTAAATTTCTTAATAGCCCAATATGTTTTATGCTCAAGTTCAACTCGTAAGTGACACACTTTCCTAAATATTAACCGGTATGGGGACATTCTCATAGGAGTTATGTATGCAATCCTATAAGCCCACAAAGCATAGTCAAGTTTGACTATCCAATCCATTTTGGTTGGCTTTACATATTTTTCTAAAATTCTCTTAATTTCATGATTAGATAGTTTAGCCAAACCATTTATTTGAGGATGATAAACAATAGCAATTCTATGGTTTATATGATATTTTTTTAATAACTTCTCCATTGTTGCAGTTTTGAAATGATTTCTCCCGTCAGTTATGATTACTCTCGGCATCCCAAATTTATAAAATATGTTCCTTCTTAAAAACTTTGCAACACTTTGAGCATCACATCGAGGTAAAGCAACAGCTTCTATCCATTTGGATACATAATCTACCGCTAACAATACATATAAATTTTTGAAAGATGATATAAATGGTCCCATGAAATCTAATCCCCAAACATCAAATATCTCAACTTCTAACACATTCTCCCAGAAATATTACCTACCCGTTGACATCGATTACAAGTTTTGATATAAGTGTTAACATCTCTAAAATCTGTAGGCCAATAAAATCAAGATTGTAAAACTTTGTATGATGTTTTATCAGCACCAAAATGTCCCCCAAAATTAGAACTATGTCATTTTTGGATAATTTCATAAGTTTCTTTTAAAGGTACATATCTTCAAATAATTAGATCCTTTCCTTCTTTATATAAAAACGGGTCATCCCAAAAATAAGTCTTAGCTTCAGATAAAGATTTTCTCTTTTGTAGGTATGTCATTCCATATGGTATAATATCACTGACAATGAAATTCACAATGTCAGCATACCATGGAACACACAACTCATTAACATTGAACAAATCTTCATCTGGAAATGTTCATTAATTTCTTTTTCAAAACTGAGTGATTTTTCAAATTTAAGCCTGGACAGATGATCAACAACTTGATTCTCAGCTCCTCTCCTATCTACTATTTCAAAGTTAAATTCTTGCAAAAGAAGAACCCATCTTATCAGTGTTGGTTTAACATCCCTCTTTTACATTAAATGCTTAATAACAAAATGATCTATATGCACAATACATTTAGTTTCAATTAAGTATGATCTAAATTTATCAAAAGTATATACTACTGTTAATAACTCTTTCTTAGTTCTAGTATAATTAATTTGAGTTTCATTAAGAGTTCTACTAGCATAATAGATAACTTTAAAAATATTATCGTGCTTTTTTACTAAAACACCTCTAATAGCATAATCACTAACATCACACATTAATTCAAAAGATTTTTCTAATCTGGTGGAACAATAATTGGTGCAATGACTAATTTTTCTTTTAATATTTCAAAAGCTTTTGGGCACTCTTTATCAAAGTTAAAAATTGCATCTTTTTCAAGTAAATGGCATAGAGGCTTCACAATTTTTGAAAAGTCTTTAATATATCACCTGTAGAATCCATCAAGTCCTAAAAAAAATCCTAATTTCCTTCACAGATGGGTAAGGTAAATTAACAATCACATGAATTTTTTGCAGGGTCTGCCTCCGTACCATTTTTTGAAATTTGATGTCCCAAAACTATTCCTCCTGCTACCATAAATTGACATTTTTTCCAATTAAGGACTAAATTTATTTCTTCACTGTGCTTAAGAACTTTTTATAAGTGTTCTAAACATGATTCAAATGAAGTTCCAAACACTGAAAAATTATCCATAAAAAACTTCAATTCCTTTTTCAATTTAATCACAAAAAATAGTCATCATACATCTTTGAAATGTGGCAGGTGCATTATATAAACAAAAGGGCATTCTTTTAAAGGCAAATGTACCATAAGGACTGGTAAAAGTTTTTTTCTCTTGATCCTCGGGAGCTATTTATATTTGGTGATAACCAGTACATCCATCCAGAAAACAAAAGTTTTTATGCCTAGCTAGTATATCCAACATTTGATATAAAATGGGTAGTGAAAATGATCTTTCTTAGTGGCGAGATTTAATTTTCTATAATCAATGCATATTCTCCATCCTGTGACTTATTTTGTTGGTATTAACTTGTTATGTTCATTTAAAGTCATAGTCACTCCTCCTTTCTTAGGAACGCAGTGAATCAGATTAACACATGCACTATCTGAAATAGGTTAGATAATTCCTAATCTAACCGCTTTAAAATTTCTTTCTTAATAACTTCTTTCATAATAGGATTCAATCTCCTTTGAGAGCCCTGGGTTTGCAGTTCTCTTTCATATGAATTCTATGCATATAAATTGATGAATTGATTCATTTTATATCAACAATTGTCCATCCAAATGCTTTCTTATAACTCTTTATGGTTTTCATTAAACTCTTTTCTTCTTTTGTAGTTAATTTTGAGGAAATTATAATAGGTATTGTAGAGGAATCACCTAAAAAGGCATACTTCAAATGTTAAGGAAGTAACTTCAAATCAAGCTCAAGAGGATTTCAATTGATGGACAAAATGATTTATCTTTTTCTGTTGTGTCCAAAACTTCAAAACTTTCTCGAACATAATTTCAATCTTCCTTATATAAATCTTCATATTCATATAATTCCTCTTCTAGCTTGTGTTACAACTCTTTCATTTCAGATTTCTCTTCATAAGTTGTTTTGAAATAACATTCACTTAAATATCTTATCACATCCATTTTATAACATTCATCTTCTTTACCGTTTGTAGGGTAGTTCATTGATTTAGAAATATTAAAAGTAATTGTTTGATTATTGACGAGCATAGTTAATTCTCCTTTTTGCACAAATATCATTACTCTTCCTGTATCTAGGAAAGGTCTCCCCAATATGATAGGTATCTCCTTATTTTCCTCCATATCTAGTACAATGAAATCAACAGGAAAAATAAATTGATCCACTTTCATTAGGACATCTTCTATAACTTCTTTAGGATATGTTATTAAATGATTTGCTAACTAGAGAGTTATAGTAGTATGGGTTCTTTCTCCTAATCCCAATATCTTAAATATTGATAATGGCATAAAATTGGTGCTTGCACCTAAATCATATAATGCTTTCCCATAAAATTTGTCTCTTATTGCACATGGAACTGTAAAGCTACTATGATTTTTAAGCTTTTCAGGGAGCTTTTTTAGGAATTATAGCACTACACTTCTCACTAAGTGCAACAATTTCTTTATCTTCAAACTTCATTTTCCTATTAAGAATATCCTTCATAAACTTTACATAACTTGACATTTGTTCTAGAGCTTCAGCAAATGGAATATTAATTGTGAGCTTCGTAAGAATTTCCAAAAATTTTGGAAATTGCTAAGCTAACTTTTGTTGTTGGAGCCTCTGAGGAAATGGAGGTGGTGGTTTTTCCAAGTCAACTTTAAGTGGAGAAATAGGTCTCTCTAAACCTTTCATAGCTTCAACTTTTGGTTCTTCAATCTCTTCTCTCTCTACTTTAGTCTCTTTTTGAACTCTACCTTCTAATTCTCTTCCACTTCTAAGTTGAACGGCTTTTACTTGCTTTTTATTTTGGTCTTTTGGATTTATTTCTGTATTACTAGGAAGTGTTCCTTGAGATCTATTACTTAATGAATTTTTTATTTTCCCCAACTGATTCTCAATATTTCTAATTGTAGCTCACTGACCTTGTAATTAATTTCCCATTTGTAACACCACTTCTTCTATAGACAACTTCTTCTCCTTAAATTGTAGATTACTGTTAAAACCTGATGGATATGTAGGTCTATAATTACTATTCCCTTGGTTGTTCCAGTTTCCCAATGGGTTTACTTGGTTGTTCCCCATTGCTGATTATTACCACCCGAAGTATTATTCCATTTAAAGTTAGGATGGTTCTTCCAACTTGGGTTATAATAGTTTGAATACGAGTTATTCTGCTTATTATTTATGGCATTCAAAGTTTCTAATGGTGCTTGAGAATCTACCATTTGACCTAATGAATTCGCTTCAATCATGAAAATTGGTTGAGAAAAAATCATTTCAAATTGGTCTAACTTCCTTGAAATTGCATCAACTTGATTTGCTAACATGGCAAAAGCATAAGTTTCATGAACATTGGCTACTTTCTTAAGATTTACCCTTTCAGAAGACCATTGAAAATTATTTATACTCATTTCTTCAATTAAAGCTTAAGCGTCTTTAAAGGGTTTTGACATCAATGAACTAGCAGCAGCGACATCAATAATAGATCTAAGAGATCCAGCAAATTCATTATAAAATGTTTGAAATATTAATCAATTTGGTATAACATAGTGTGGACACTTTCTGAAGAGTTTTTAAAATCATTCTTAGGATTCATAAATAGATTCTCCTTTAAATTGGAAAAAAGATGTAATATCATTTCTAAGTTTCATAGTTTTTTTATGGTGGAAAATATTTTGCAAAGAATTTATGTGTTAAATCACCCCAAGTTCTTATAGATCCAAGTGATAACAAATGTAACCATATCTTAGCTTTATCCCTTAGTGAGAAAGGAAATACTTTAAGTCTTATAGCATCATCTAATACACCATCTAATACACTATCATATTTAACTGTAGCACACAATTCTAGAAAATTGGCAAGATGTAAATTTGGATCTTCACATGGTGCTCCCCCAAATTGATTATTTAATACCATTTGGATAATAGCAGGTTTAAGCTCAAATGAATTAGCCACTACAACGGGTTTTTGAATACTACAATGAAGTTCATCCACTATAGGGTTTGCATAATATCTTAAAAATCTAAACTCTTCAACATTTTGATTTCTTTTTATTTTCCATATCTTGAAATTTTTTAGAAATTTTTAATTTTTAATTTTTCTAATAGCTCTTTCTAATTCAGAATCGTAAGACACAAGTTATGTGGAACCTGAACTACGCATACATTACTATAAAACACATAAAAAATAAAATAAAATAAAAATGAAATCACACAAACAAGAACTTAATATAAAAACAATGCTATAATATTCCTATAATAAATCTTGAAGTGTAAATAAGACTTTGTAAAATAGAAATTTTTCTTTCTAAAAACTTCTTTTTGAAAATTTTTATAATTTTCCTTCGTTTTGGTTCCCTGAAAATGGTGCAAAAAACTTGATCCCGACTTTATATACAGATGTAAAATGCAATGTATGTGATTATAAGCTTAATTTCCTTAATAGAGATTCATATTTTGCAACAAAGCCAAAAACTTGATACAAAACAAAAGCTAGGCAAAATTTTAACTATGAAGCAATTAAGATTACAATTATAATACTTAAATATGGGATACTACGCAAGTATACATATCATTATCAAGTAATATAAGACTTTTTGATTAAGCCTCGAACATCAAACCCACAGACAAACTGACAACATGCTCTCTATAAAGCTAGAAAGTTTAGATAACAAAAATCTACTTAGCAATATATTCTTACTTAAACTTAAGGTGTTATAATAGGAATAGAAATTTGATTCTTTTTGTAATTTTTGATTTATGAAAATAAAATAAACAACTAATTAATTTAACTAAATATTTGCAAGAAGAAGGCAATATAAGTAAAATATCTTTTTCCTTATCATGAATCAGTAATAAGTATATAAATTATGTTGTGGAAGTATGTTATATGTGTTATGCAAAATAGGAGCAATAATATTGTTTACCCTTACTAGAGATGCTATAAAGAACATTGGCTAATCTATAGCTTGAATAGACTTGAAGACCTGTTATGTAGGGAAGATACTAGCTCTTACTCTAGAGTTCCCTCTTCTCCCTCCACCTGGGGGACAACATCTCGTATTAAAACCTAAAATTATAAATCAAATTGGGGGCTTTAGTTTGTCACTATAAATTCCTCTAATTCTACACCCTTGAAAAGTTTATTTTCCTATTTATTTGTTCTCAACCCCATGAACTACATTCTCATCCATGAAATCAATATGTGATTCTAACCATTTATTGACTTAGACAATACCATCTCAAATCTTACATGTTCTCACAATAGGTATTAACATCTTAATTGGTCAAATCAAGAAGTAAATAAAGTAGAAGGTTTCAAATCATCACAACTTCTTCCAACATTGAAGTCTAATACTTCACACAACTTCCTTTAAATACTTAATTACTTATCATTTTAAGGAAAAAGATAATGAAAACTACTCAGAATCCATAGAGAAAACACAACTACACATGAGTTTAGAAGTAGAAATCATGCACACAAACAAGAAATCTAAATTAAAGCCAAATTTACACATAAAGATAAACACTTATCTCAAATCCTCTCCACCAAATGTCTTGAAGTTCCTTAAATTCTCTTCCTTCACTCACAATACAAAGTAACACTCAAAATTAAATGAAAAGTGGCTGGCGGCGGTGGTGGTGATTACTAAGGGTGCCTTGGTGTCTTTTCAAAATGTGTCTCCATTCAATGAATCTTCTAGCAGTTGCCTCCTTTCAAAAGCCAATTGAGTGAATTTTCGTGTTCATGGGCTATTTCCCACATTTTTACTAAGGGTTGCTTCAAACACCTTTTAAAAAATTCGTCTAAATTCAATGAATCATCAAATAACTACCTCTAATGCTTAAATTTGGGGTACCTGACACTTAGATGTGTCTCTCTTTGAATAACTCGCGCTTAGGCGCCCAGTTCATTTTTGCACCTTCATCTTTTTTGCTCCAAATTTGACCCTTTTTCACTCCTTTTAGCATTTTTCATCCATTTGATTGTACCTGAAAGAAAAACACACAAATACCTTTCATTGGAGCGCAATATCTCAAAAATAAGAATAAAATGTGTATAAAAATACTATATGTTTTAGGAGTATCAGGTATCTAAGAGTACAGAAAAATCCTTTGTTGGGATCTTGGTAATGGATAATGTTGTTTTTGGTTTGATGATTGGACGGATAAAGGTGCTCTTGTGGACCTTTATGGTGGTCTATTTGATATTAATATCAAGACAAATTTATTGTCTAAGGTTAGTTGGATGTTTGATATGCTTTCCCAGTTAGTTAATCTTACCAATGCTAAATTCATTCCTTCTATTCCTATTTCTAGAGATAAGAAGGATACTTTGATATTAAAAAAATAGGGAGGATTCAATTTCTAAAATTTTTTCTATATCCTTTAAAAATTTTCAAGAATTGAATCTGGATTGGATTTGGAATCCTTGGTTAAAGCGTTCAATGTCTTTTTTATATGGCTTTTTTTAAATAATATCAATCAAACTAATGATATTCTTAAGATGAAAGGGTTGAGATTATCTTCTCGTTGCATTCTTTGTAAGGCTAAAGAGGAATTTATTACTCATATTTTTGGTAATTGCAGCTTTATTTAAAAAATTTGGGTTATGCTTAATGAGATTCTTCTTAATTTTTGAATGGATCATTCTTATAGTTCTCTTCCATATATGTTTATCAGATGGAGGAATATTTAAAATAAGGTTTTTAATATTTTACCTTGTGTGGTCTTGTGGTTTGTTTGGATATCCAGGAACAATGCTCTTTTTAATGATGACATTCTTATTGTTCCTCATACTCTGGGTCTCTTTTTTAGGTATCTGTGTAGATGCCTTACTCTTAAAAAATTTAAAGGAAAAGGTTGGGATAAGTAGACCGGATATCTTCAGCAGGTTGTTATGCAGAATAGCTCTATATGCTCTTATACTTGTGTTACCTGCTGTAAACCTAGTGCTCCTTATTTCAAAATCAAAACTAATGGTTGTTAGAAACCTAATTCTGCTAGTATTGGTGAAGTTTGCTGTGATTTCATTGGTTCAATAGTTTTTTGGTTTGCAGCTTTGGTTGTACCTTGTTCTCCCTTATCTGCGTAAGCCGATGCAGTTATTTTTGAGCTTATGATTGCAAAGAAGTTTAGATTGTGAGATATCATTATTGAAGTTGATTCTCTAATTCTTTAGAAGTGTTTCAGATTTAATTTGAAGTTTCGTTGGAGTATTTTGTTGCAGATGAAAAGAATTAAAGCTTTAACAAAGCATTTGAATTTGATTTGGTCTCATGTTTGTAGAGAAGGCAATTTTGTGGCTTATTGGGCTACGTATTTCAAGTTTAATCTATCTTCTGCTAAATTTTTTTCCTATTTCCTGATGAATTGTTGGTTTTAGCCTTTAAAGATCTTACTTAGTTGGTTTTCTTTTATGTTTTGTGGTGGTGTGTGAGTTGTATTTTTTCTTTTCTTTGGATAGGAACCTAATTTTTTTTTCTTGTGTGAGTTGTATAGGGTGTAGGTTGGATTCCTGTCCTTACTTTTTTAATTTCTTTTTGTGGTAATAAATTAGAGCTGTATAATGCTCTTTAGCAAAAAAAAAAAAAAACTCTAATTGAACCTTAAGCACACATGTGGTTGGAGAATGAATAGAAGGAAAGATTAACTTTATTAAATTCAAGTAAGAGAAAGTTTGGCAAAATTAAAATATATAAAAAAAGAAAAGGGTTTTATTTTTAAGTAAATTAAAGCTTTCTCAAAAGTAACATATTTTTAAAATATTTAAAAAATAACTCATTGAAAAATTAAATGTGTTCCAAAGTTTAAAATTTAAAAATATAATCAACCCAAATCAAAGTTTTCTACTCTAACTAAAAGTTCTCAAATTTTCTTAAATTTAAAAATTTAGAAAAGCTCAAGTTGAATAAATAATTTCTTTCAAAAATACAAGGAAATTAAAGCTCAAAGGTAAGCTTATTTTCAAAATCCTTTAGAAAAGTCTTTTCTTGAAGATCTTTTCAAAATAAAGAATATTTTCAAAATTTAAAGAGTTTCTTGCAAATATTTCCTTTTTAAATTTGAACTATTTTAAAAAAATTATTAAGATTCAAATTTCTTTTCAAAACTCAAATCCAAACTTAAGGGCCTTTTAAAATTAGAAACTTAACTTTTTAAAGGGCTTTTTTAAAGCCAAAACTTTTTAAACCTACAAGAATCTTTTTAAACACTGTACTAAAAAATATAAGACTTTATTAAAACTTATATTAACTTAGAAAGAAATTCATTTTCATTGATATTTTCAAAACAACACTTGAGCATAAAAAATAAAATGATTTATAAGCTTGTCAAGCTCTGTCAGATGCTTAGCTTAGGCAAGATTTATATACTCCCTAGCTTGAGTGATTAAAAAAATGAATATTGTTTCTTTATAGAAACATATGATTTTTGTAATCTTGGCTTATGATAGTATGAGTCTAAGGCCATTTTGAATCTAGATATATCTTATGAAAGTTAATTCATATTTTTCATAGAATTTTTAGTTGACAAATTACTCGTTTGTAAAATATTCCATTTGCTTTTCAGCTTTTTATAGCAAATGCTCTTGTTTACTTTCCTGTAATTTACTTAATTTTTCTGCAAATATATTATGTTTTATGAGACTAACCATGGAAAGGTAGAAGAGGAAAATGTACACATTTACATTTTATGGTTTGCAATTTTCCCTATTTATGTTACGACATTTTTTACCTCCAATTATTTACTTTACATGCAAAACTAAATGAGGAACTAAAAACCACAAAAACACATTTTCAAAGTTAAACTTACACTTTTAAAATAATAAACAAACATAATACACTCTTTTTGGGTTTATGAGGATTTCTAAAATGAGGTAACCTATGGTTGCTAACGGGAGTTCTTGAGTTTTAATGAGATTAACAACTCAGTTAGACTAAGTAAAATCAAGAGAAAATAGTGGTACCAGGATGATGGAATTTGTAACTCTAGTTGAATTAGACACCCCTGACCAATCAAAAAGATCTTGAGATTTTCATACCTATTTTAAAAAGTTTTTAATAATATTGCACTTTAAAGAAAGACATTTTTTATGTTTTGTTGCAAGAACGATGAATTAGGGTTATTGGAGCAAAAAAAATGCAAAAAAGAGCAAATTTGGAGTGAAAATGACGAAAAATGTGCAGATTTGAACTAGGCCACCGACGGCGCCCTCAACCCGACCGACGGCGCCCTCGACCCCGCCGACGGTGAGTTTTTACCGAGGCTACAAAATAAAATTCTTCAGAAGTCCGTTGACGACGCTCTCGAGGCCACCGACGGTGCCCTCGATGGTTATGCCTACTCAAGCTTTGGATAAGGCCAAATTTTGAAGGGATTCTTAAGCAACTCTTGGGAAAGCTCATCCACAACTTTAAAAGACTATTTTGGCCGAAAATTGGAGAGCCTGGAGAAGGAGGGAAAGAATCTAGGGAGTAAAGGAAGTGCTAGAGAGAGTTCCTAGAGATTAGAAAGGTTCCAATATTGTGAGGAATTCTTCGAGAGATCGGAAGAGTGGAGGAAAAGTGAGAGATTTCTTCCTCCTTGCTACTTCGAAGAGGAATTTTGTGTGCTGCAAAGAAAGGAAGAGATTCAGAGGAACTTTGAGGAGTGTTCTTGGGGAGAAACTAGAGATAAGTTATTTACTTATTGTAGTTTGTATGAATTTGATTTTATATATGAATTCCGAGTTTTTTTGTGTTTTCCCCATGAGATCTGAGCAGTTCTCTCTGTCTTTCTCCTTGTCTTAAATTTGTGAAATGGTGATTTGAATTGGCGAAGCCATAAAAATATTTAAGAAATTGTGATAATTTTTTCACTTTGATCTTAATTTACTTTCAATCTGGTCAATTGATTTGTTAAAATATGTTGAGTTTTACAACTAAAGAGAAAATTACATCCAAGATTCAGGGAGGTCATAACCCTGGGAAGTTGGGTGCAAATAAATAGGGAAATAATATTATTGGGCGTAGAATTGGAGATATTAGAGTGACAGACTAAAATCCTTAATTTGGTCCTATCGTTTGGGTGCTTAAGTGTAGATGTTAGCCCTCAGGAGAGGGGAACGTGGGAGCTCCGAAGTGAGAGCCGATAGCCTCTCAGCCTAGTCGCAGATTCAGTAAACAAGCGTAGGATTAGTCAATGTTCTTTATGCCTGGACCAAAGGGTAAAGAATAGGTATGCTCCTATTTGGCACAATATAAATTGAACTAATTCATTTTATCCATTTACTATTATTTCTTGACAAGAAGAAGAATGCTTTCTTATATATTGAATATCACAATTAAACTCTCCTTAATATCATTAGTTATTTAATAATTATTAAAATTACCTATTTATTTCAATTGCCTATTAGTGATTAATAAGCAAAATGAACTTTGTTGTTGTGATTAATGTATTGCTTTTCTAAAATCTTAGTTCACAGTTCTAAATAACTCCCTATGGGATCGATATCTAGGACTCCATTGGAGCCCTATATTACTTGAGAGATACTTATACTTGCGTCGATAAGTGTGACTTAATAATTATTGAATATTTATTATGTCTATATTTATCTTATATTTTAAGTATATATAAAGCCGCGGTCAAGATTTTTGGCATCGTTGCTGGGGAGTGATTGAGTGAGTGAGTCAAATCACGATAAGAGTAACTGAAAAATTAGGATTATTAGAAAATTTTTACTTGAATTGAAACTTATTTTTATATTTTGTTAATTCTATTATTGAGTACTGATTTCAAATTGTATGCATAAATTTGGACCTGAAAATCTTATACCCTATGATTCGGAATTAGAACGCATTGTTAGAAGGATTAGAAGATTAAGAAGAGAATCTATAAATTCTGATACAATGGAAAACAACCTGAATAATCAAGGAATAGAGAATGAACACCAACCTAGACCCCTAAGAGATTATGCAAATCCTACAGCAGATGAAATTCACTTTTCTATCCAAAATCCTATTGTAGCTGCTAATTCATTTGAGCATAAACCTGCTATTATCCAAATGGTACAAAACAATAAATTCGGAGGTACACCAAATGAAGATCCAAACTTACACCTCGCTAGCTTTTTAGAACTATGTGCTACTTTTAAATATAATAGAGTCTCAAACGATGCTGTGAGACTTAGACTTTTTCCTTTTTCACTGAGGGATAAGGCTAAGATAGGGTTAAATTCATTAGCACCGGGATCTATTAGAACTTGCGGAAAAATTTCACAGAAATTTCTATCCAAATGTTTCCCTCCATCCAAAACTGCTAAAGTTAGAAATGACATAACATCGTTCTGTCAGATTGATGGAGAGTCAATATATGAAGCTTGGGAGAGATTTAAAGATCTTCTTAGAAAGTGCCCTCATCATTCGTTACCAGATTGGTTAATAACTCAAACTTTTTATAATGGATTAGTGGGATCTCTTAGATCGATTATAGATGCTGCGACTGGTGGTTCTTTAATGTCAAAACCTTTTGATGAGGCTTATTCGTTAATAGAAGAGATGGCTACCAACAATTTTCAATGGCCCTCTGAGTGGGTAAATCCTAAAAGAGTAGCTAGTTTCCATGATTCTAATGCAATATCTTTGTTAGCTTCGCAGATTACTACAATATCAAAGAAATTAGATCATCATGGGATGAATTATTATCCAACACCTCCTATGATGGAAGAGAATTCATCGGAGCAATTTGTAGATGTTCAACCTTCATATGAGACCTTAATTGCTATTAATAGACCCAACAATCCTTATTCAAATTATTACAACCCAGGTTGGAAGAGTCATCTAAATTTTAATTAGAATAACAATTCCGCTACAAATCAACAATGGGCAAACAACTCAGTGAACCCATTAGGAAATTCATCCAACCAAGGAAATGTTAACTATCGACCTTCTTATTCTCCAGGATTTAACAGTAATACTCAAATTAAGGAGAAGTTGTCTATGGAAGAACTGATATTAAACATGGGCCAATAATTACAGAATCAAGGAACAACTATTAAGAATATTGAAAACCAATTAGGGCATATCGCTACTATGCTTAGTAACCGAGCATTAGGAACTTTTCCTAATACTGTGGTACCAAATCCTAAAGACCAAGGAAAAGAATAAATTAAAGCGATACAATTATAAAGTGGAAAAGAATTGGAAACAAGGGTGCAAAAAAAAAATAGAAACTGAATAAAGAGAAAGTGGATACCAAAAAAGAGAAGGATCATAAGTACCCAGATTTAGAGTATCCATTTACACCAATTAAAATTACTGTGGAGAAATCTCCACCACCGTTTCCTTAAAGATTGAAGCAACACAAACCGAATAAACAATTTTCCAAATGTTTAGAAATTCTTAACAAATTAACAGTAAATATTCCCTTCGTAGAAGCTTTAGAGCAAATGCCCAATTATGTGAAATTTATGAAAGATATTCTGAACAAGAAAAGGAAGTTCACGGATAATGAAACTGTTGCACTTAGCAAAGAGTGTAGTACAATTATTCTAAAAAAGCTGCCTAAAAAATTAAAAGATCCTGGCAGTTTCACTATACCGTGTGTTATCGGTGAAAAATTTTATGTAAGAGCTTTATGTGATTTGGGAGCCAGCATTAATCTTATGCCTCTATAAATTTTCAAAAGATTAGGATTAGAAGAAGTTTCACCTACTTCTGTAACTCTACAGTTAGCGGATCGTTCAGTTACATATCCTAAGGGAGTTATAGAAGATGTGTTAGTAAAAGTGGATAAATTTATCTTTTCTTTGGATTTCTTTGTTTTAGATATGGAGGAAGATAAATAAATACTCATTATTTTAGGGAGATAATTTTTAGCTACTGGAAAAGCTATGATAGATGTTCAAAAAGGAGAATTAACTATGAGAGTTAATGATCAAGAAGTGACTTTTAACATTGTGAAATCTATGAAATACTCTAATGTTGAAAGAGATAATGAATGTTTTCACATGGAAATTATTAAACATCTACTGAACGAACAATTTAAAGAACATTTTGAAGATAAAAAACATTTTAAGAAGAAGAACATTTTGTAGAGAAGGAACAATTTGAAAAGAATGATGAAGTTATTCTGGGCGAATTAGAAAATGAAGAATTAGATTATGTTCAGGAAAGATTTGAGATGTTGGACATTACATAAAATGCCCATAAAAATCAATTTCCATCAATTATAAAACCACCTGAACTTGGATGAAAGTATTGCCTAGTCACTTGAAGTATGTATTTTTAGGAGACTCATCTACATTACCTGTTATTATATCTTCAGAATTAAATGATCTGCAAGAACAAAGACTGTTAGATACATTAAAAAGATATAAGAAAGCTTTTGCTTGGACCTTAGCTAATATTAAGGGAATTAGTCCTTCAATCTGTATGCATAAAATTATATTAGATGAACAATATAAACCAAGAGTTGATCCACAAAGGAGATTAAATCTGATAATGAAAGAAGTAGTTAAGAAGAAAATTTTGAAATGGTTAGACACTAAAATTATATATCATATTTCAGATAGTGCGTGGGTAAGTCATATTCATTGTGTTCCTAAGAAAGGAGAAGTGATTGTTGAAACAAAAGAAAATAATGAATTAATACCTATCAAACAAGTTACTGGGTGGCGTATTTGCATTGATTATAGAAAATTAAACACTGCCACCAGGAAAGATCACTTCCCTTTACCCTTTTTAGATCAAATAGTGGATAGACTTGCTGGGCACAAATATTTTTATTTTTTAGATGGATATACCTGTTACCATCAAATTCCTATTGCTCCTAAGGATCAAGAAAAGACAACATTTACTAGTCCTTTTGGAAATTTTGCTTTTTGAATAGTGGCTTTCAGATTATGTAATGCACCGGCAACATTCCAGAGATGTTGATGTCCACATTTACTAGTCCTTTTAGAAATTTTGCTTTTTGATGATGGATTGGAAGTATTTAAGGATGATTTCTCTGTATTGGGAACATCAGTTGATGTATGCTTAAATTACCTTGAAAAAGTTTTAGAGTTATGCGAAAGAACTAATTTGGTTCTGAATTAGGAGAAATGTAAATTTATAGTTGCAGGAGGAATTGTGTTAGGGCATAAAATTTTAGAAAATGGTATGGAAGCAGACCCTGTAAAAATTCAAGTTATATCTAAACTAACACCTCCTACTAATGTAAGAGAGGTTAATAGTTTTCTTGGACATGTTGGATTTTACAGTCTTTTTATTAAAGATTTTTCAAAAATTACTAAACCTCTATGTCAACTTTTAGAAAAGGACAAGAAATTTGAATTTACTGAAAGCTGTTTAAATGCCTTTGAGTTATTAAGGAAAAAATTAATCACTGCTCTTATTATAGTTTCACCTAACTGGGAGAAACCATTTGAACTGATGTGTGATGCTAGTGATTATGCTATTGAAGTTGTTCTTGGACAAATGTATGAAAAGATTTTTAAAGTTATATACTACACTAATAGAACTCTTAATGATGCACAAATTAACTATACTGTTACTTAAAAAGAGTTACTAGCAATTGTGTATGTTTTAAATAAATACAGATCTTATTTAATTAGAGTTAAATGTGTTGTGCATACTAATCACTCTGCTATTAAATATCTGATGCAAAAGAAGGAAGCTAAACCAAGGTTAATTAGATGGATACTTTTGATGATAGAATTTGATCTTGTGGTTATTGATAGAAAGGGAACTAATAATAAAATTGCCGATCATTTGTCAAGATTAGAAAGTCAAGAATTATCCGACACTCACAATGAATTTACAGACAGTTTCCCTGATGAACAACTTTAAAATATTAATGAGTGGAAAATACCATGGTATGTTGATATTGTTAACTATATTGTAAGTGATATTTTGCCACCTAAGCTGACACTGCAACAACAAAGGAAGTTCATTCATGATGCGAAAGCATATTTTTGGGATGAGCCTTATTTATATAAATAATGTAAGGATCTTATTATGAGGAGATGTGTACCTTATGAAGAAACTGAGCTGATCATTTAGAAATGTCATGATTCTGAATTTGGAGGACATTTTGGGATTGATAAAACTGCTTATAAAATTTTACAAGCTGGATTTTATTGGCCTAATATCTTTAGAGATGTTTATAGATACATAAAAACTTGTGATCGATGTCAATGAGTAGGCAATATATCTAGAAGAAATGAAATGCCTCTAAATTTAATGTTAGAAGTTGAGATCTTTGACGTTTGGGGATTAGATTTTATGGGACAATTTATTCCTTCATTTGGGAACTTATATATATTAATTGCAGTAGACTACATTTCTAAATGGATTGAAGCACAAGCTTTACCTCATTGTGACGCTAAAAGTGTTTCAAGATTTTTAATGAAAATTATTTTCCCTAGATACAGAATGCCTAGAATGATTATCACTGACGGAGGATCCCATTTTAGAAATAAGTACATTCAGAGATTGACAGAAAAATTAAATATTATTCATAGAATCTCTACTGCCTATCATCCTTAAACCAGTGGGTTAGCTGAAGTTTCTAATAGAGAAATTAAACAAACACTTGAAAAGACTGTAAACCCTAGTAGAGTAGATTGGTCCACTAGATTGGATACTGCATTATAGGCTCACAGGACTGCTTATAAAACTCTTATTGGAATGACTCCTTACAGACTGATTTTTGGAAAGACTTGTCACTTACTAGTAGAATTGGAGCATAAAGCATATTGGGCGATTAAAGAATTTAATTATAATTTGAAAGATGCTGGTAAGAAGAGATTGTTACAATTAAATGAATTGGAAGAATTAAGAAATGAGTTTTATGATAACGATAGAATTTATAAGGAAAAATTAAATTTATGGCATGATCGAAAGATTAACCAAAAAAACTTTGAACCAAGACAAGAAGTTTTGCTTTACGACACTAGGCTGAAGTTATTTCCTGGAAAATTGAAGTCTCGTTGGTTAGGACCATTTATTGTGACTCAAGTATATACTTATGAAGCTGTTGAAAATGAAGACCAGAAGATGGGAAATAGATTTAAAGTAAATGGACACAGATTAAAATCATATTATGAGGGTAAAAGATCAAATTTTAAAGAGGTTTTAATGAGCAGTCAACTTGAATAACACCTAAATAGGTCGGGCTGACGACGTTAAACCAAACACTTTATGGGAAGCAACCCATGTTTATCTTTACTTTTATCACAATTATAGTAGTTTTTATTTGAAATTATTGTTAGTTTGTGGTAGTATTAAGCTTTACTACTCTTATTTACCCTTGAAACTTCTTAAAAATTGGATCAATGAAGAAAAATTGGAACGCATTCGAACCAGAGCAAAACTATGAAAATTTTGCCTTGGGTGCCGACAACACCCTCGACGCTGCTGACGGTGGGTTTTTCCCGAGAGTCCAGACAAAATTGACACAGAGGCTCGCCGATGGCACCATTGACCCCGCCGATGGTGAGACTGGTGAAATGACGGTTACTTGGGTTCAAATGGCAGTTTTTGGCAGTTTTTGGGCGGGAATTGTCTTTTTAAACTCAAAAATTCAGTTTCTAGTTCATATTTTCCCTCCAAAAATGAAGTGAAACTCTACCAATTTCATTCCTATGGCGTCCAATTCCCCTGATAATCCCAGAATGCGAATTTTCAATCGGTGAAAGTTTATTAGTGTTGAAGAGCAGCGAATCTTCGACAAGTTGCTGACGAAGAAAAGATTAATCAAAGAATGAGGATTCGTAAATCACAGATTGAATAATCCCACGACGGATATAGAAGAAACGATAGTGCAGCGAAGATGGGAAGTGTTGCGCTACACTACTGCCGCTGTGGTGGCTCCAGTGGTAAAAGAATTTTATGCAAATTTGCATGGAATCAACCAAGGAGTTGTTTATGTGCGAGGAAGATGGATCACTTTCATTCCTGCATGGATTAACGAATTATATATGATTGAGAATGTTCCTGTCCGCCACTATTCCAATTTCATCCCAACGAGAAACTAGATGAATAAGATTTACCAATATTTAACGGATGAAACTGGCAGCTGGGAAACAAGAGAAAACGGGTATGTTAGTTTTTCTGCAACACTCCTGAATCCCGTTTCAAAACATTGGCACTTTTTCTTTCTGCAAAACTGTTACCAATAATGAAAATCGGTAAAGTTTCTAAAAAAAGTGTCATTTTGAATTACTGCATCAAAATGGGACTGTCGATCGACATTGGATCTATAATTGTGAAGTCAATTTTGGGCCTGATCATTCATGGATCAACTTATGAGCTTGGACACCCCTCCACAATTTTCTCACTCTGCAGCCAGTTCCAAGTGTCCTATGAAAATTGGGAAAAGGTACTGCTACCTTGGAAGCCTTTGGATCCAACTGAAAGATTCCCAGTTTTTGAAGATTAAAATGACATGGCAATTATAGCAGATCAAGCATCTCAGAATTCACTGTCAGTTCAACCCTTAGTCCCTAATAAGTCTCTGGTGATCCTGCGCCGAATCAAGAAATTGGAAAAAGGAGGTACAAAATGTCATGAATGCGATTAATAATATCTCTGATTTCTTCAATCATCTAGATTGGAGAATGAAGGAACATTTTGAGCACTCTAGATATTTAGAAGATAGCTTAATATGACTAATGAGGAGGATGAAGTTAATAGAAGAGGAGTCCACGAAAGAATTTCCATTCTGACCCTTCTACAACCTCTTTGTTCATGTGCAATCAATGGGCGATCTCAAAGGAGAATCGAGTACCGAGTCTGAAGATTAGTAGTATTATATTACTACCTATCTGTCTATTTATGTATTTTAATTTGAACTTTGTATTTGCTTTGCTTTAGAATTATGCTTTTAGATCTCTGTATAGTTAGACTAAGCATAAGATTTTTTGTATTCAGCATTTTGAGTGTTGTGGCTTGGATTGCGACGCTGAATTAATGTATTGAGGTTGAGAAAATATCAAACTTATGTGTGTTATGTAACGTATATTGTACCCCTTGGAATTTATATATAAATGTGATGTCTTGTGTTGTGAAAGATTATATGTGCTAAGTACATCATTTAGTCACTTAAAATTATGTCT
>NEWO01000094.1:147953-178624 GCA_003013225.1 Phalaenopsis aphrodite
CGTGATTTTGACCAGTCAACCGCCACTATTCATCATCCCCTTCCTCCTAAAAACACCATTTTTGACCTAGGGCTTGAAAGATCTTGGATTAGGAGGCAATTTCAAGGCTTTTTGACACCAGATTTGATCATATTTAGGTAAGAGCTTCACTCTAAACTAAAAATATTTGATTTTCACCATGGATTTCTTCCACATTGAGGATATCCGAAAAATTTGAGAGTGTGAAGAAAATTTGGGAAGAAATTCTTGGATCTTAATGTTAAACTCGTTAAATTACCATTGGAAGCCATGATCTGCATATTTGAAGTAATTTTTGGAATTTTTCTATAAATTGATTAGATTGAAATGGCTCCTCATCAAAACAGAAGAGTTGAGTTTGACGAGTCTCGCTTCGTCAATGCGATAGCTCAAACAAAATACACTTACATATTTAAAGGAAAGAAGTGCATACAAGATCGAGTTTTTGAAAGTCCGAGAGGAGAAATCGAATGAGTTATTGCCGAGCGGAGGTTGGAAAACTTTTGTTACACCACCAATAAAGCTGATGCAAATGTTGTAAAGGAGTTCTACGCCAATGTTATTTATTCTGATGACGGAATTTTTCAAGTACGGGGATTCCCTGTTGAGTTTACTGCCACCCGCATCAACACTTTTTACGAAGTCCCAGACTCTTATAGATGTCAATTTGAATCCTTTAGTACAATGGAAGGCCCCCATAATGATGTGATCAAGTTTCTCTCTGATGGGAAAGGAACATGGAAGATAAAGCAGTGAAAAACGGGTAAATTTTTCTGCTTCCATGTTGAATGCCACCTCTAAAGCGTGGCACTATTTCATTTCCTCTACTCTATTACCAACCTATCATCATAGTGATGTAACTAGAGATAGAGCTATTCTAAATTTATGTATTCAAAATAGTAGAACTATAAATGTGGGGAGAATAATTCTTAAGAATATATTTACTACGGCGAGGAGTGAGACAAGTGGAGGTCTAGGACATCCTGAACTTATTTATACAATTTACAAACTTTATGGAGTGGAAAGTGGAGATGAAGAATGGGTTTAACCTATGAAACACCTTAGTAAAGCTAATTTAAAGACTTATGAATCCCATGAGAAATGGAGAACTGGGAGTAGAAGTCAAGAACCTTCTACTAGTAGAGATGTCCCCTCTACAAGTTATGACATTACACCTTCTAGTTCCCCTACCCTCTCTGATTTGATGAATGAGTTGACCTTGCAACATAAGAGCATAGAATTGATAAGGGAAAGGATTGGAGGTTTAGAACGTCAACATGATTATGATAGTGAGTACCTTCAAAGGCATTCAAATTTTTAGGTAGCCTATTATGAAGCTCAAGCTCGACACTACAGAGGTGAGCATGATGTTACGTTTCCTGAGTGCCCTTGATATACTCAGTATCAACCCAATCCACCTGCTAATCAAGACAATGAAGACATAGTTTGGGATTTTGATATTGAATGAATTGATGTACTTATATTTTTACTTTTATTTCTGTAATCTTTTTGTAATATAAATGGATGTTTATGTATTTGGACTTTCATTTTTATTTTGTGTACTTGGATAATTTTAATTTTTGTTATAAAGTTGGTGTTATAGTTAAAAGTGCATGTGTAGTTTAATAGATATTGAGTAGAATTGTGGATTGTAATGTGATTTTTATTCTGCATTTTAATTTTAATTTTAATTATTTAGTATTATGGTTGTGTTAGGAAATGTTGTGCTTGTTTAATGTTTTAGTTTTATACTTATTTCAAAATTTCATTACCCAGAATTCCTCTAATGAGTTATATGTGTAGAAAGCTCCTAATATTACAGACCAGGTGAAGTAAAAATTTGAGAAGGCCTGGAAAAATTTTAGAATGATGAAAATGCCTACAATACTGAGGTATAATTTACATTTATAGTTTTTCTTTCCACCTGAATTATTTCATATTTAAAAATTTAAGTTTGGGGGAGGAAGAAAAAGATTAACTATTAAATGTCCTCTATTTCAATATTTTCAAAAAATATTTATATGATTTTATGTAGTGAATTTAATTCAGGTAACTATTTTTTGTAACTTTTTAAATATTATGGTAGATTTAAAGAAATATTTTTGTAATGAAAATTAATTTTGTAACTTAAGATATTTAGTATAACAGAATAAAATTATAGTTAACTATTTAAAGTAAAGGAAACTATATTTTGAAGTATTAAGAATGTGGAAATTCATTTGAGAAGAAAAGATTGGGGCTCAACGATGTAAAAACTATGAAACATTTAGAAGGTAAAGAAATGCTTTGAGTTTAAAATTTAGGGAAAGAAAAGTGAAGTTCAAAATCATTAAAGACTATCCAGATATAGTAATCCTCACTTGAAACATGAAAAAGAAATGAGTGAAAACAATCCCTAAAAAGAAAAGAAAAAATATGTAGGATTGAAAGCAATCCAAATGAAAAAGAGAAAAGAAAGAAAAAATTATTGAAGTGAGGAAAATCTTGAGGATATGCCTAATAAAAAATTGGCTTCACTGGACCTACCTAAAGGGAAAACTTAAATACATTCCTAAACTTATATTTATAAAATAGGTTTTTTACTAGTAAAGTTCTCATGAAGTTCTTATCTTTTGGATACTCTAAGTGACTTAATATTGCAACATATATCATTCTTGAAATAAAAAGAAGACTAGAACTCTTAAACTTGATGACTAGATAATTTTGTTGCTATAGAGTTAGTTCAATTACTTGAATTCTTCTGAAAATATCACTATGATATTTATTTAAGTCAAACATATAGTTTTTCTGAATTAAAACTTTACTGCAGTAGATCATAACTTTTTATATAGTATTAAAATTACTTGAGGACAAGTAATAGTTAAGTTTGGGAGATTTTGACCAAAGAAAAATATGTTGAGATTTTCATACCTATTTTAAATTGATTTTAATGATATTGCACTTTAAAGAAAGGTATTTTTTATGTTTGGTTGCAGGAACGATGAATTAGGGTCATTGGAGCAAAAAGATGCAAAAATGAGCAAATTTGGAGTGAAAAAGACCAAAATGTGCAGATTTGAACTAGGCCATCGACGACGCCCTCGACCCCGCCGACGGTGAGTTTTTACCGAGGCTACAGAACAAAATTCTTCAGAAGTCTGCCGATGGCGCCCTCAAGGCCGCCAACGGCGAGGTTGATGGTTATGCCTACTCAAGCTTTGGATAAGGGCAAATTTTGAAGGGATGCTTAGACAACTCATGGGAAAGCTCATCCATAACTTTAAAAGACTATTTTGGCCAAAAGTTGGAGAACCTAGACAAGGAGGGAAAGAATCTAGGGAGTAAAGGAAGCGCTAGAGAGAGTTCCTAGAGATTAGAAAGGTTCCATTATTGTGAGGAATTCTTCGAGAGATTGTAAGAGTGAAGGGAAAGTAAGAGATTTCTTCCTCCTTGCTACTTCGAAGAGGAATTCCATGTGTTGTAAAGAAAGGAAGAGATTCAGAGGAACTTTGAGGAGTGTTCTTGGGGATAAACTAGAGATAAGTTATTTACTTGTAGTTTTTTATGCCTTTGATTTTATATATGAATTCTGAGTTTTGTTGTGCTTTCCTCATGAGATCTGAGCAGTTTTCTCTGTCTTTCTCCTTGTCTTGAGATTTGTGAAATGGTGATTTGAATTGGTGAAGCCATGAAAATGTTTAAGAAATTGTGATGATTTTTTCACTTTGATCTTAATTTACTTTCAATCTGGTCAATTGATTTGTTAAAATATGTCGAGTTTTATAACTAAAGTGAAGATTACATCAAAGATTCAAGGAGGTCAAAGCCCTTAAAAGTTGGGTGCAAATAAATAGGGAAATAATATTATCAGGCGTAGAATTGGAGATTTTAGAGTGACAGACTAAAATCCCCAATTTGATCCTACTGTTTGGGTGCTGAAGTGTAGATGTTAGCCCTCAGGTGAGGGGAACGCGGGAGCTCCGAAGTGAGAGTTGTTATCCTACCAGCTTAGTCGCAGATTCAGTAAACAAGCATAGGATTAGTCAATGTTCTTTATGTCTGGATCAAAGGGTAAAGAATAGGTATGCTCTTATTTAGCACAATATAAATTGAACTAATTCATTTTATCCATTCACTATAATTTCTTGACAAGGAGAAGGATGCTTTCTTATATATTGAATATCACAATTAAACCCTCCTTAATATCATTAGTTTTTTAATAGTTATTAAAATTACCTATTTATTTCAATTTCCTATTAGTGATAGATAAGCAAATTGAACTTCATTGTTGTGATTAAAGTATTGTTTTTCGAAAATCTTAGTTCGCAGTTCTAAACCACTCCCTGTGGGATCGATATCTAGGCTCCATTAGAGCCCTATATTACTTGAGCGATACGTATACTTGCGTTGATAAGTGTGACTTTACAATTATTGAATATTTATTACGTCCATATTTATCTTATTTTTTAAGCATATATAAAGTCGCAGTCACCCCTCTAAAAGACACTGAGGATTTACAGAAGAACAACTTTGAGAGAGCAAACAAGTCTACAACAACAAAATTTCCTTAGAATTGAACAACAAGTCATATGATTTTGAGATAGCTCATCTAGTATGACATAACTCCTCAACTTATCTTTAAGGCTTTGCACAGTCGTGCTGTGCAATTTAAGCCCTAATTCGCTTTAGGCTCTGAGGTCGTCGTTCGTTACAACATAAACCCTTCTATCTTTCAGGCTATTTGTATGACCGTATCATGCAAGTGTAAGCCCTAAATAATAAAATTGTTAGGATGAAACTTCTAATAATATTTCCTTAAAATTAAAACCAAACCATAGTTTAGCCTGGAAAGTCACTGAGGTTCTCCTCAGAACCCGTGACATCCCTTAATTTTCTCCCTTTAGATTCTGAAAATAATTATTCCTATTTGGTCTTTCCCATTTGATATTTCTTTGTCCGACCTTGAAAATCCTAAACTTTGAGATTCATGGAGGCAAATACCTCTGATCTAAGTCAAGAGTTTTCTTAGATGACTTCAGTTATTTAAGATGTAACTAAATATAGGGGCTTGCCCTTATAGGAAACTTTGGAACCCATGTAATATAAATCCTATCTAATCTTTCATATTGATGGCACTTTTTCGTCAACATAAAGGTTTCACAAACTAAAACGGATGTCGAAATTTTATTACTTTATTTAATCATGCCTCACTATCAAATAATGTGTCTATTCTACGGGATAGATGCATTGCTTACAATGTTGTGCTTGTTTATTTAAACTACTGACTGTATGAGATCAATTAAGTCTCAAATTTTTGAAATTTAAAATGTAACTTTTCAAAATTATATATATATATATATATATATATATATATATATATATATATATATTTATATATATGTATATGTATATAATTTAATTAAATATATTCTCCCATGTTGGTGACTGACAAGTGTGTCCATGTGCCTTGTGGGTCAGACTACCATTCTTTCAATGGCGTACTTCACTCAATTCTTTCTTGAGCAAGTATAGTCAACTCTCTTTCGAATTTAAGAACCTTCTGTTTAGTCACGCCCAAACAAATAGGGTCATGAATCTCTCGACCACTAAGGTGGGTCAGATTCCGAATTGGTGCGAATTGATAAGTGGGCATGGTTTGAAGTGAATCCTTATCAAGTTTAACCTTCTCGTTCCTTTGGAAATGGTCTTAAATTTCAATCTTGCTTCCCGTATCCTCCAAAATTCTATTCAACTTTAATAAAACATGATGTTCATAATGACAACAAAACATGACAACATAAAAAAATAAATAAAAATAAATTGACATACACGAAAAATGAAATAAACACCCAAAATAATAAGACTGAAAAGACAACAAAAAGAAACTAACTTGGATAAGTTGCAAAAGAAACACCCAGTTATATAGAAAATTAATTTCAACACGTTTGCCTATGTACATTTAGAATGGAACACAATATGTTGTTGACACTTGGAACTTCTTAACTGACAGAACAAATGTTGACTCCCACTCTTACCTTTTTGTTCAACACGCCAACTAACCGGGCCACTTGTTACAAAGTTTCAACGATTCAGTTTGGGTCCGGTTTCGAGGAGTTTAAGGTGCTTCTTGGGAACGCACCGTACGTGATAGCCATGATGATTCCCCGGGACGTTCAGGAGGCATCTTGTGCTTTTGACTTAAACTTGGGAGAGGAGTTTCTTACTCTCAAGAAAGTCAGAGCCGCAGATGTTGCGGTTAAGACCATTCTACCTACTACTACCAAGGCCATGAAAACTGCTACACCTACCACCACTGAATACATTGTAAAAGAAACTATGCCCCCCTGCAGTCTAAAGGAAGGAAGGCAGTGTATGATGAAGAATCAACAAAAATGTTTGGCCAAATAAAACCTGTGTTTGAGATTAGATCTACTTTAAAGTTTATGTAGCTCACTAATGAGCAGAAGAAGAGACATAACTGCAAAGGCAAGAAAGTAAAGTTATTTAAGCCAACTCTCACTAAGGAGACTTCTCTCCCATAGGAGATTCAGCTGCCTGAGACCTCACCCCTTCTAAGGGGTAGTAGGTTTAACCCACTCTCAATGAGAGAAAAAAGTGTGTATCGGATTGCCGCTGGACGCCCTCTTTACTTCGCCAAGATGATTGATCCCAAGAAAATATAGTTGTGTAAAATTTATAAAATTGACTCCGCTTTATAACAGTGCTAAGAACTTGATGTGGTGTTTTATGAATAATAACGTTAAGCACTTAATGTTGGGATTCTACGCAAGTATACATATCATTATCAATTAATAAAAGACTTTCTCTTTAATTCCCAAATATCGATCCTACGAGGAAGGTTTAAATTTGAAATGATAAATTAACTAGGAAAATCATAAAAATAAAATGAAATTACTGTCACTAATTTTGAATGTTTGAGATACTATCCAAACTAAATTATTAACTACTAGCAAAATTTTAATGCAAAGTTTAAAGTAGTAACTACTAAACTATGTTTATGTGATGAAGTTTTCTAATATGAAAAAACATCTTTCCCACTGTAATGAGTTTTTGGTGAAATGAGATGAGATAAATGGATTAAATATGTATTATGCCAAGTAGGAGCAATTTTAATTCTCTACCCTAATTCAGTGTTATAGAAAATCATTGGCTAATCATAGGTTTAGTCCCTAAATCTGTGGCTAGGCTAGGTGGATATTGGCTCCTGATCCCGGTAAAATATAGTTGTGTAAAATTTATATAAGTTTGACTCCACTATGTAACGATGCCAAAAGCTTGATGCAATATTTATGATTAAGAAATTTAAGCGATTAATGTTGGGATTCTATGCAAATATACATATCATTATCAAGTAATAAATAACTTTCTATTTAAGCCCCGAATATCGATAACAGAGAGAAAGTTTAAATTTGAAATGATAAATTAACTAGAAAATTCACAGAAATCAAATGAAATTACTGTCACTAATTTTGAATGTGTAAGATGCTAACAAAACTAAATTATTTAACTACTAGCAAAACTGAAATGCAAAGTTTAAAATAGTAACTACTAAGCTATTAAACTATCTTTATGTGATGAAGATTTCTTATGTGAAAAAACATATTTCCCACTACAATGAGATTTTGGTCAAATGAGATGAGATAAATGGTTTCAATATGTAGTGTGCCAAATAGGAGAAGTTTTAATTCTCTAGCCTGATGCAGTGTTATAGAAAATTATTGGCTAATCCCAGGTTTAGTCTCTAAATCCTTGGCTAGGCTAGGAGGATACTAGCTCCCACTCCAGAGCTCTCACTTCCCTTCACTTAAAGGCTAACTCTCACTTTAGTTTTTAAACACTAAGACCCAATTGGGGATTTTAGTCTGTCACCCTAAAATCTCCAATTCTACAACCAACAATGTATATTTTCCTATTTATTTGCACTTAATTCCATGAACGAAATACTCCTTCCTGGAATCAAATGTGATCCTCACTCTATTGTAGAACTCATAGTTCATATCCGGGATCATATATTTCACAACACATTTTAACAATTCATTTGGCCAGCTCGAAAAGTAAATTAAGTTCAGAGTTGAAAAATCATCACAATTTATTTTATATTGTAATATTGGCACATCAATATTATCTCTTCATTTCACCATATCTCAGAGTAGGGAGAAAGATAAAAAAAATGACTCAGACTTCATGAGAAAGATACAACAAAATAAAAATTTCATATATAAAAGAAAGTTCATACAACACTAATAAACAAACAGTACTTATCAGAAACTCTTTCTCCTTGTAGCCTCTTCTAGGAAATGTAGAAAGAAGAAATCTCTCAATTTTCTCCTTCTATAATACTCTTAGAGAAGAATTCACACTTAATCTCACCACAAAAACTCTAAACTCTTAATGAAAAATCACTAATAGACTCCTGAATGGTGGTGGAATGAAGATGGAAAAAGTGTATGACGGCAAGGTGTGGCGAAAATGAGCAAGTAGGAATGAGGATGAATGCCTTTTTTGATCAATCTCAGCCCCAAATAGAGCCTAGAGTTGGTTCTCCAATAGGTGCATCCAAAAAATCTTCAAAAAGCATCCAAATTCATTGAATCTTCTAGAAACTGAGTTTGAACCAACATTGGTATTAAATCTGCCCTCTCTGTCAAAAGGTGTCGTCAGCACTGAGTAAAATTCATCATATGTTAAGTAAGTTTGCACTGTCGGTGCTGCTTCTGGCGCCGTCGGCACTGAGAATTTCTTCAAAAACACCATTTTGACTCCCAATTCCATCCTTTTTGCTTCCTTTTTTCTTGAAGTCCTAAAAATCAACAACCTACAAGAATACATAAAAATAGCTTCCATTAAAGTGCAATATTCTAAAAAATGAGTATAAAGTATAGGTCTAAAAATGTACATATTTTTTGTGTATAAAAATCCCCCAAACTTACATGTTACTTGACCTCAAGTAACTGCTCTACTACATAAAAATATGACTTATGGTAAAGAATTTAACTTCTAGATTTTCATATTTTAGTCTACTAAACATAATAGCATAACTAAAGAAAAATTTAAAAAAACTCCAGTTAATACTAATGTATAAGAATATTTAGTAATCAAGTCCAAGATTTCTGATTCTCTATTCTTTTCAAGAAAAACTATAAATTGTCATATTAAAGTCACTTAGAATATTTATATGAAAAAGAACTTCATACAACTTTACTAGTAAATAAACTGATGCTCAAATAGAAGTTTAGAAAATGTAGTCAACTCATCTTCCTTACGTTGATTCAAGTGAAACCAATTTTTACTTAGGTATTTCCTCAAGCTTTTCCTCACATCTCTTTTTTTTCTTTTCTTTTTATTTTTATTTCAGGATCATTTTCAATCCTTTTTCTTTTTTTTTCTTTTCTTTTCTTTTTCTTTTCTATGTGAGGATTACTATATCTAGATAGCATTTAATGATTTTGAACTTCGTTATCCTTCTCTTAAAGCTAAAAGCTTTTCACATTCCTTCACTTAACAAATTTATATTAGTTTAAAGATTTCATAAAGTTTAATTCTTTTCATTTTAAATGAATCTCTAAGATTTTTAATACTTCAAAAATATAAATTTCTTTACTTAAAATAGAAAAAGATAGTCTTATTCTCTTATACCAAATATCTTAATCTCTAAAATTAACATTAATTATTAAAAATTTTTACTTAAGCTTACTATATATTTAGAAACATAAATATAATTATCTAAAGTTAACCTCTAATACTAAATCTCATGTTTAATTTAAAGTTTTTGAAAATATAGCTAAGTGAGGACAAATAAAATTAATTTTATTTCTTTTTTAAAAAAAGTTTTCTTTCTCCCTAAACTTAAATTTTTTAACAGATTTAGTATGAAGAACTGAAAAAACGAAGGGTGAAAGAAAACATTAATAACATAAGGAAAAGACTTACCTGTGAAGGTTTTGATTTTTGAAACTTAACTCTAAAATATTACAGGTGCTAATATGAAAAGCTACAAGACCTAAAACAATAAATTGCACATAATACATATAAAATATGTTGAGAAAGAGATAATTACAACACATTTAACAAAATACTAAAACTAACAACTAAACAGAGTTTCAAATAACAAATAGTTTTACAATTCTACAGTTCACAACTTAATATCTAAAATAAAATAGAGTCTCACAATCTAATAACAAACAGTCTCAACAACATAATAACAACAAACAATAAAATAACAAGGTACAATCAGACATAAACTAAAAGAAAGATCAAACAACAAATCACCAATCATCGTCTTCTTCTTCTTCTTCTTCTTCCACATTCAAATTCTGCTATTGATATGGAGTAAAGACAAAGTGCGTAGGAAACTGAACTGAGTGATCACCCTTCGTAAATCTGACCATCGCATCATCATAGGCAGCATCATATTCGAACTTTTGTCTAATCAAATCATCAGTGTGTGAATTCCTGGCCTCCAAGTTTGCCATTCTATGATCCATTCTCAAGATATCTCCTTGTTGGATCATCATCTAGTTCAATAATTCTTGAAGAGTAGGTCACTAGAAGTAGGGGTCCTCGAAGTAGAAGGAATATCCCTGGTCTTACTTCCGGACCTCCATCCAACATGAGATTCATATGTCTTTATATTGGTAGGCCTTAGATACATTTCTTCCTCAGGTCTAAAACTCCTGCGTGTTCACTGAGTGTGAAGATCAGGGCAGGGTGTGTTAATCCACGAGTGGTCTCTCCCAAAGAATTAGATCTAGTGTTCATATAAATAATAAAGCCTACATTTATCCTCATCACTGTTGGATACAGTAGTTCAGGATAGCTTTATTCTTTGTAACCTCACTATGATGATTTGTTGGTATCATTCTTCCAAAAATAAAGTAGTGTCGGGCCTTACATACTACATTAAGCATAGAAAGAGGAAATTTTATCTTAACTCTATTTTTCACTTTCTAGGTTCCTCTTCCATCAGTAAGAAAAGAAATAACCTCATCCAAGGCCTCATTCGTAGCAGAAAACGATTTATACTGACAAGTGTACATGTCTTCTAACTAATAAAATTCATTAATCTTACTTAGAGTAAGCTCCATCATTTTCCTACGAACAAAAACAAAATCATCAGAAGCCTCTAGAACTCCATCATTACACCATCATCAAGTAACATAAATTTTCCCACTATCGAGCATTGATTAATCGCTTGACTTCTCATTCCAGATTTTTAAAACCACACTTTTACACTCATATAGTAAACTAAATTATAAATCAGCTTCGAAATCAAGCCATAAAACTAAACACTGACACAAAACTATACACACAATAAAAGTTCATAATTCTAAAGCAAAGCAAACTAAATCAAATTAACACAATAACATTAAATGCATAAGCATTTTTAACTAGTAGAAAGTCCAAATTCTTCAATTATTCTGCCTCTTCTTCAGTGCTTTCTCCTCCTATAATATCTCCCATAGACTGATAATGAACGTACAGACTGTAGAAGGGTCGATACAGGAATTTATCAGTTGAATTTTCTTCTATCCATTCTTTTTCCTTGAACATCCGAACCAATTCTGCTTCAATTATTCTAGTATGATCAAAATTCTCCTTCATCCTCCAATCTAGGTGATCAAAAGGGTACTTAAGATCTTCTATTGCATTCGCAATACTCTAAAGTTCTCTTTCAATTTTCTTCAATTTCTTTTCCAAAGCAAGTGAACTTCCAACTGTTGGTGGCATCAATGATGTTGAAGCATGTGATGAATGATCTAATGCTTCATTCCCATTCCCAACATAATTATCATCAATAAGAACCATGGGCTCCCAAGGTAATAAAACTTTTTCCCAACTTTCATATGGAACTTGAGATTTACTGCAAAGTAGAAAAATTGTGGAAGGATGTCCAAGTCCATAATTTAGCCCATTCATAATAATACCCATAACAGATTTAAAAATGATATATCATACTTCAATGGGCTTTTCCATTTGAATGCAATAATTTAAAATAGCACTTTCTCTGGTGACTCTACTAATCTTCATAGTAGGGTGTAATTTTACAGAAATGAAGAAATGTCACTGCTTCGATATTGGATTAAGTGATGAAGCAGAGAAACTAACATATCCCTCATCTCGCATTTCTCAAATATCACTTTCATCCTTCAAAAAATTATAGACATCTTGCATCAAATCTCTGGTAGGGATAAAATTTGTATAATGATAGATTGTAACGTTTTCTATCATATACAACTCATTAATTCTCATCGGAGTAAATGGTACAACCTTTCCTCGTATGAGACTACTCCTTCGGTAATTCCATGCAAGTTAGCCTAGAATTTTGTCACAACTGGTACAACAACTGCAGCAGTAGTGTAGAACAGAACTTCCCATCATCTTTGTACAATGATTTTATCAATCGGAGAACTTGGATTAATCAATCCATGATTGACAAAGCCTCTCTCCTTGATCAATCTCTTCTTCATAATAACTTTGTTGTATAATCTTTGCACATCAAAAATGATAAACTTTCTTATATTAAAAACTCCATACCTGAAAGTATTTCTGGAATTGGAAGCCATGAAATTCAAAAATAGGGAGTTTCTAGTAGTCCAAAGCAGTTTTTAGGACTTTAAAAACTCCTCTCGGTAGTTATTACGGAGCGAAATCACGCGAAAGTTTGCCAAATTCTTCCTAAACCATTAAACTACTATCGGCACTATTAACGCTCACAATGGCGTTGTCGGCGCCATGGTCAGTTTAGCAGGCGCCAGTGGACATAATCGCAACTTTTCATTTTTTTTAATTTCACTCCAAATTTTCCTCTAATACCACTATTTTTTTTAGTTTATGATATATAAAATTGTGTAGGATTATTAAGTCCTAATATATAAAACACTTATCAAATAAAATAGTAATGCATATATATATATATATATATATATATATATATATATATATATATATATATATATATATATATATATATATATATATATATATATATATATATATATATATATATATATATATATATATATATATATATATATATATATATATCCTATGACGCGCTTGGTTAACTTCATCAGCACAACATACCATTTATTTATTTGATTTGAATTAACATTAAAACTTCTTTAAATTATGGTATGTTTCTTTCATAATAACGTTTTAATCGATGCCCATTAACTTTAAATATCTTTCCAGTATTATAATCTTTAATAACAATAATTCCATAATGATATACTTTAATTACTTGAAATAGTCCTAACCATCTGGATTTCATTTTTCCTAGAAATAATCTCAATCTTGTATTATATAATAAAATTTATTATTTAGGTTCAAACTTTTTGTTAATAATCTTTCGGTCATGACATATTTTCATTTTCTCTTTATAGATTTTTGCATTATCATATGCTTCATTTCTAATCCCCTCAAGGGCATTGAGTTGCAATAATCTTTTCTCACCAGCATCTTTTAGATTAAAATTAAATTTCTTAATAGCACAAAATGCTTTATGCTCCAATCCTACTGGTAAGTGGCATATTTTTCCAAAAATAAGTTTATATGGGGACATTCCTATAAAAGTCTTATAAGCAATTTGGTATGCCCATAATGAAGTATCTAATCTAGTAGACCAATCTAATTTATAAGGATTTACAGCTATTTCTAAAATTTGTTTAGTTTCATATTTGATATCTCTACTAGACCGCTAGTATGAGGATGATAAGAAATACGGAATCTATGCATAATATCATATTTCTTAATTAATTTTTTGATTCTCTTATTCCTAAAATGAGATCCTCCATCTGTAATAATTACTCTCGGCATTTCATATCTTGTAAAAGTATTTTCAATTAAAAATTTAGAAACACTCTAAGCATCATATTTGGGTACAACAATATCTTCAATCCATTTGGATATATAATCAACAACAAGTAACATAGATAAATTTTCAAATGAAGACATAAATGGTCCCATAAAATCTAAACCCCACACATCAAAAATTTCAACTTTTGATGTGTAATTTAGAGGCATTTCATTTCTTCTAGAAATATTTTCTATTCGTTGACATCGATTACATGTTTTAATATATTCATTAACATCTCTAAAAAGTGTAGGCCAATAAAATCCAGCTTGCAAAATCTTATATGTAGTTCTATTTGTTCCAAAATATCCTCCAAATTCAGAATCATGACATCTTTCAATTATCTGTTGAGTTTCCTCATAAGGCACACATCTTCTAATAATTAGATCTTTACATTGTTTATATAAATATGGTAATTTTGAATCATATATGAGTTTCTTTAATTGTGGATTTTTTATATCAAGTGGTAAGATATCACTTACAATAAAATTTACTATATCAGCATACCACTGTACATTCATTTCATCAATACTATATAATTGTTCATCAGGAAAAATTTCTAAAATTTAATTTGCAAATTTAGTTAATATTTCTCTTTTTAAGTCTATACAAATGATCAGTTATTTGATTATCATTTTCCTTTCTATCAGTTACAGTGAAATCAAACTCTTGTAATAGAAGTATTCATCTAATTAATCTTGGTTTAGCATCATTCTTTTGTATAAGGTATTTGATAGTAGAATGATCTGTATGCACTATACATTTAGTTCCAACTAAGTAAGGTCTAAATTTATCAAAGGTATAAACCATAGCTAATAAATCTCTTTAAATAGTAGTGTTGTTAATTTAAGCATCAATTAGAGTTTTACTAGCATAATATATTACTTTAAAAACCTTGTTGTGTCTTTGTCCTAAAATAGCTCCAATAGCATCACACACTATTTCATATAGTTTTTCCCAATTAGGTGGAATTATTATAGGTGCAGTGATTAATTTTTCTTTCAATAATTCAAATACTTTTATGCATTTCTTGTTAAAATCAAAATTTGTATCTTTTTTTAAATGTTGGCATAATGGCTTAGTTATTTTTGAAAAATTCTTGATGTAGCCCTTGTAGAATCCAACTTGTCCTAGAAAACTTCTTACCCCTCTAACATTAGTAGGAGGTGATAATTTTTTAATAACTTGAATTTTTGTAGAATCTACTTCCACGCCATTTTCAGAAATTTTATGCCCCAGTACAATACCTCCTGCAACCATAAACTGACATTTTTCTCAATTTAGTACTAGTTTGATTCTTTCACATACTTCCAAATATTTTTCTAAATTATTTAAACATAATCCAAACAAAGTTTCAAATACAAAAAAATCATTCATGAACACTTTCATTTCATTTTCAATAAAATTGCTAAATATTGACATCATACATCTTTGAAATGTTACAGGTGTATTGCATGGTCCAAAAGGCATTCTACGAAAAGCAAATGTTCCATATGGGCTTGTAAATGTTGTTTTCTCTTGATCCTCTGGAGCAATTGGAATTTGGTGATACCCGGTATATCCATCTAAAAAGTAATAATATTTATTTCCAGCCAATCTATCCAACATTTGGTCTAAAAAGGGTAAAGGAAAGTGATCTTTTCTGGTGGCCATATTTAATTTTCTATATTCAATACAAATTTGTCAACCAGTAACTTGTCATATTTGAATTAATTCATTTTTCTCATTTTCTTCAACAAGCACTCCATTCTTTGGAACACAGTAAATTTGACTTACCTAAGCACTGTCTGAAATAGGATATATAATTCCAGCATCAAACCATTTTAAAATGTCTTTTTTAATAACTTCTTTCATTATTGGGTTTAATCTCCTCTGAGAATCAGCTTTAGGTTTGTATTGTTCATCTATCAGAATTCTGTGCATACAAATAGAAGGACCCTTTAATACCTGCTAATGTCCATCCAAAAGTTTTTTTTATATCTTTTCATTATTTCTATTAATTTTTATTCTTGAATTTCATTTAACTTGAAAGATACAATAACAGGCAAGGTAGATGACTCTCCTAAACATACATATTTTAAATGGGCAGGTAATATCTTCAGTTCAAGTTTAGGTGGTTTAATACTTGAAGGAATAAGATTTTTATTATCGTTTTCCATCAAATCTAATGTTTCAAATTTGTCCTGAATACAATCTAAATCTTCTTCTATCATTTCATCCTTGTTTTCAAAAAATTCTCCTTACTTTAATTTGTCTTCAAACTCTTCCTTAAATTGCTCATTACTCAGATAATCAGTTACTTTCATCCTGAAATATTCATTGTTTGTTTCTATTGCAGGATATTTCATAGCTCTTGTAATATTAAATTTTACTTCTTGATCATTAACAGTCTCATGATATGTAAAATTCCTTTTCTTGTTTAGTATATCCTTCATAAATTTCACATCACTTGGCATTTGTTCTAAAGCTTCAACAAAAGGAATGTTTATCGTTAATTTCTTAAGGATTTCCAAAAATTTTGTACTTTTTTTGTCTTTATTCTTCTACTTCAGTCTTTGAGGAAATAGAGATAATGGTTTTTCTAAAGGACCTTGTGTTTGTTCATTTTCATTTTTGTCACTTTCCATTTCTTCCTTATCTTCATCAACTTTAGTTTCCCTTTGGATCCTTGTTTCAACTACTTTTCCACTTTGTAATTAAATAGCTTCAATTTGTTCCTTATTTTGATCTTTGGGATCAACTTCCACAGTACTCAAAAGAATTCCAGAAGGTCTGTTACTGAGTGCAGTAGCAATATGTCCTAATTGATTTTCAGTATTTCTAATAGTAGCCCCTTGATTTTGTATTTGATTTTCCATGTTCAACATTTCTTCTTCCATTGTCAACTTCTTTTTCTAAACTTTTGGGTTAGGTTAGAGTTAAATCCAAGAGGATAATAAAGTCAATAATTAGGATTTCCTTGGTTGTTCAAATTTTCAGAGGGATTCACCGAATTGTTATAATTATTCCAACTAAAATTAGGGTAATTTTTCCATCCAGGGTTATAATAATTAGAATAGGGATTATTATTTCAATTATTTATAACATTTAAAGTTTCATAAGATGATTGAGTATCAATTATCTACCCTAATGAATTTTCCTCTAATACTGGGGGTATTCGAGAATAGTTCACTCCAATTTGATCAATCTTTTTCGAAATAGGAGCAATTTGAGATGTTAAAATAGACAATGCATCAGAATCATGAATACTAGCTACTCTCTTAGGATTTACCCTTTCAGAGGGCCATTGAAAATTTTTAGCAGCCATTTCTTCGATTAAAGAGTATGCTTCATCAAAAGGTTTTTACATTAGTGATCCACATGAAACAACATCTATAATAGATCTAAGTGATCCCACTAATCCATTGTAAAATATTTGAATTATTAACCAATTTGGTAAAGCATGGTGTGGACATTTTCTAAGAAGATCTTTAAATCTTTCTGAGGCTTCATATATCGATTCCTCTTCAAGTTGACAAAAAGATGTAATATCATTTCTAAGCTTAGTAGTTTTTTAGGGTGGAAAATATTTAGCCAAAAATTTTTGTGATAGTTCTCCCCAAGTTTTGATAGATCCAAGTGCTAATGAATTTAAACAAGCTTTGGCCTTATCTTTTAATGAAAAAAGAAAAAGTCTAGGCCTAACAACATCATTAGACACTCCGTCATATTTAAAAATAACATAAATTTCAAGAAAACTAGCAAGATGTAAGTTAGGATCTTCAGTAGATGTTCCTCCAAACTAATTATTTTGTACCATTTGGATAATAGCAGGTTTAAGCTCAAATGAATTAGCAACAACATTAGGATTTTGAATAGTCGAGTGAAGTTCATCAGTTGTCGGATTATCATAATCTTTTAAAGGACTTTCTTGATTTTCATTTATTTGATTATCTAAGTTAATCACCATTTTGTTTAAGTTTTTAATTTCTTTTTGTTGTTTTTGAATTTTTTTTATAGTACATTCTAATTCTGAATTGTAAGGCACTAATCCTTCAGATCCAATATTTTACATAAACAAATGTGATAAGCAAAGAAAAATTTCTTAAAAATACTCTTAAATAAAAATATATTTCTTTTTAGATTTCTGATTTTATAATTCTTTTTTATATTTTGTATATTTTATCTCTAAATTTCAAAATTTACCAAATCTATTTAATTTACCGTTACCTTCTCCGACAACGGCGCCAAAAACTTGATCCCGAGGAAAATATAGTTGTGTAAAATTTATATAAGTTTGACTCTACTATGTAACAGTGCCAAAAGCTTGATGCAATATTTATGATTAAGAAATTTACAATTAATGTTGGGATTCCACGCAAGTATACGTATCGTTATCAAGTAACAAAGGACTTTCTATTTAAGCCCTTAATATCGAACCCACGGGGAAGGTTTAAATTTGAAATGATAAATTAACTAGAAGATTCACAGAAATCAAACAAAATTGCTGTCACTAATTTGAATGTGTAAGATGCTAACAAAACTAAATTATTTAACTACTAGCAAAGCTGAAATGTAAAGTTTAAAACAGTAACTATAAACTATTAAACTATCTTTATGTGATGAAGATTTCTTATGTGAAAAAACATCTTTCGCACTACAATGAGATTTTGGTAAAATGAGGTGAGATAAATGGTTTCAATATGTATTGTGCCAAATAGGAGCAGTTTTAATTCTCTCCCCTGATATAGTGTTATAGAAAATCATTAATCTCAGGTTTAGTCCCTAAATTCGTGGCTAGGTTAGGAGGATATTGGATCCCACTATAGAGCTCCCACTTTTCTTCACCGGAAGGCTAACTCTCGCTTTACTTTTTAAACACTAAGACCGAATTGGGGATTTTAGTCTGTCGCCCTAAAATCTCCAATTCTACACCCAACAATGTATATTTTCCTATTTATTTACACTTAATTCCATGAACGAAATACTCCTTCATGGAATCAAATGTGATCCTTACTCTGTTGTAGAACTCATACTCCATTTCCCGGATCATATATTTCACAACACATTTTAACAATTTAAATGGCCAGATCAAAAAGTAAATTAAGTTTGGAGTTGAGAAATCAACACAATTTATTTTATATTTTAATATTAGCACATCCATATTATCTCTCCATTTCATCATATCTCAGAGTAGGGAGAAAGATAAAGAAAACAACTCAGACTTAAATTTCATAAAAAAGTTCATACAACACTAATAAATTAACAACACTTATCTGAAACTCTTTCTTAAAGTAAATCCCTTGTAGTCTCTCCTAGGAAATGTAGGAAGATGAAATCTCTCACTTTTCTCCTTCTCCAACACTCTTAGAGAAGAATTCTCACTTAATCTTGCCACAAAAGCTCTAAACTCTTAAAGAAAAATCACTAATAGACTCTTGAATGGTGGTGGAATGAAGATGGAAAAAGTGTATGGAGGTGAGGTGTGGCGAAAATGAGCAAGTAGGAATGATGAGGAGCGTCTTTTCTGATCAATTTTGGCCCAAATAAGAGCATAGAGTCGGTTCCCCAATAGGTGCATCCAAAAACTCTTCAAAAAGCGTATAAATTTGTCAAATCTTCTAGAAACAGGGTCTGAACCGACATCGGAGTCGTCTGCGCCAGATACCATTTAATTAAATCCGCCCTCTCTGTCGAAAGGCGTCGTCAGCACTGAGTAAAATTCATCATCTGTTCTGTATGTCTGCGCTGTCGGCGCTGCTTCTGGCGCCACGGTGCTGAGTATTTCTTCAAAAACGTCATTTTGACTCCAAATTCCATCTTTTTTTGCTTCATTTCTGCTTCAAGTCCTAAAAATCAACAACCTACAATAAAACATAAAAATACCTTCCATTAAAGTGCAATATCACAAAAAATGAGTATAAAATATGGGTCTAAAAAAGCACATATTTTTATTGTATGAGCTCCCACTTCCCTTCCCCTGAAGGGTAACTCTCGCTTTAGTTCTTAAACACTAAGATCGAATTGGGGAGTCAAGTCTGTTACCCTAAAAATCTCTAATTCTACACCCAACAATGTATATTTTCCTATTTATTTACACTTAATTACATGAATGAAATACTCCCTCATGGACTTAAATGTGATTCTCACTCTGTTGTAGAACTCATACTCCATTTCCCGGATCATATGTTTCACATCATATTTTAACAATTCAATTGGTCAGATCGAAAAGTAAATTAAGAGCGGAGTTGAAAAACCAACAAAATTTATTTTATATTTTAACATTGGCACGTCCAAATTATCTATTCATTTCACCATATCTCAAAGTAAGTAGAAAGATAAAGGAAACTACTCATACTTCATGAGAAAGATACAACAAAACATAAATTTCATATATAAAAGAAAGTTCATACAACAATAATAAACAAACAATACTTATCTGAAACTCTTTCTCATAGCAAATCCCTTGTAGCCACTCTTATAAAATGTAGGAAGAAGAAATCTCTCACTTCCCTCCCTCTCTAACACTCTTAGAGAAGAATTCACACTTAAAACCACCACAAAAATTGAAAACTATAAAGAAAATAAAGTAATAATGGTGTGGAATGGCGTGGAAGGATGCAAAGTGGCACGAAGGGGGCCGAAGAGATGTCAAGCCCATCTTTTCTGATCAATTTTGGCTCTAAATAGATCCTAAGGTCAGTTTTCCAATAGGTGCATCCAAAAACTCTTCAAAAAGCGTTAAAATTTGTTGAATCTTCTAGAAACAGGGTCTGCACCGACACTAGTACCGTCGACACCAGTGGTCATTTAATTAAATCCATGTTCTTTGTCAAACGACATCTTCGACGCTCATTATGGTGTCGTCGGCGCTGAATAATTTTTTTCAAAAACTCCATTTTGACTATAAATTTCATCCTTTTTACTTCATGTTTGCTTCGTTTTTGCTCCAAGTCCTAAAAATCAGCAACCTGCAACAAAACATGAAAAATACCTTCCTTTAAAGTGCAATATCACAAAAAATGAGTACAAAATATGGGTCTAAAAATGCATATATTTTTGGTGTATCAAAATCTCCCAAACTTAAATGTTACTTGTCTTCAAGTAACGCTTTTACTACATAAAAATATGACTAATGGCAAATATTTTAACTTCTAGATTTTTATATTTTAGTCCACTAAATACAATAGCATAACTTAAGAAAAATGTAAAATAACTCCAGTTTATACTTAAGGTATAAGAATATCTAGCAGTCAAGTCTAAGATTTCTGACTCTCTATTCTTTTCAAGGAAAATTACAAATTATTCATATTAAAGTCACTTAGAATATCCATATGAAAAATAACTTCATGAAACTTTACTAGTAAATATGCTAATATTGAAATATAAGTTTAGAAAATGTTGTCAAGCCTTTTTCTATAAGTTGATTCAAGTGAAGCCAATTTTTAATTAGGCATCTCCTCAAGCTTCTCCTCACTTCTTTTTCTTTTCTTTCTTTCTGTTTTTCAGGATCTTTTTCAATCTTTTTTCTTTTCTTTTCTTTTTTTTATGTGAGGATTATTATATCTGGATAGCCTTTAATAATTTTGAACTTCACTATCCTCTTCTTAAAGTTAAAAACTTTTCACTTTCCTTCACTTTATAAATTTATATTAGCTTTAAAAATTTTTCATAAAGTTTTTTTCTTTTCTTATATGAATCTCTAAGATTTTTAATACTTCAAAAATACAAATTCCTTTACTTACAATAGAAAAACATAGTCTTATTCTATCATACCAACTATCTTAATCTTTAAAGTTAGCCTATATTATTGAAAATTTTTACTAAAGTTTACTATATATTTAGAAACATAAATAAAATTATCTAAAGATATCCTCTAATACCAAAGGTCATGTTAAATTTTAAACTATTTTGAAAATATAACTAATTGAAGACAAATAATTTATTTTCTTTCCTTTAAAAAGGAATTTTTCTTCCCCCCCCAGCCCCAAAACTTAAATTTTTAAGAGATTTATTATGAAGAACTAAAAAAATAAAGGGTGAAAGAAAACATATAATACATAAAGAAAAGACTTTCCTGTTGAAGGTTCTGATTTGAAACTTAACTCTGAAATATTGTAGGTGCTAATATGAAAAGCTACAAGATTTTAAACATTAAATAACACATAATACATATAAAAATTTGCTTAGAAAGAGTGAACTACAAATACATCTGACAAAGTACTAAAAGTTAACAACAGTACTAAAATGGTTCCCAATGGAAAAACAGTCTCACAAATCTACAGTTCACAATTCAACATAACATTTAAAATAAAGTGTTACACTCCAAAAATAAACAGTCTCAACAATAAAGTACAACCAAACATAAATTAAACAAAAATCTAACTAAAGCATCACCAATCATCATCATCATCATCTTCTTCTTCTTCTTCTACATCCAAATTTTGCTACTAATATGGGGTAAAAATAGGGTGAGAAGGAAACTGAACTGAGTGATCACCTGTCATGTATTTGACCATTGCATCATCATAAGCAGCATCATATTCGAACTTTTTTCTTGTTAAATCATCATTGTGATTATTTTTTGCCTCCATATTTTTCATTCTACTCTCCATTCTCAATAGATCTCCCTGTTGGATTATCATCTGCTCCATAAGTTCCTGGATAGTAGGGGTACTAGTAGTAGTACTTGAAGTAGAAGGAATATTCTTGGTCCTACTTCCAGATCTCCATCCAACATGAGATTCACAAATCTTTATATTGGCAGGCCCAATAGGTTTTAGAGGTTTAATCCTCTCGTCATCCACTCTAAAATCAACTTCTGCCTATTCAAGATCAGAGCAGGGTGTGTTAAACCACAAGTAGTCTCTCCCAAAGCAATAGATCGAGGGTTACTATAAATAATAGAGCCTACTTCTATCCTTCTCATCTGCTGGATACAAAAGTTCAAGATGGCTCTATCCTTTGTAACCTCACTATGATGATTTGCTGGTATCATCTTTCGGAAATAAAGTAGTGTCAGGCCTTATTTATTAAATTTGACATAGAACGGGGAAAATTTACCTTAACACCATTCTTCACATTCCATGGATGAAGAGTTTGCCAAAATCAACATGGTCGAGACCAGAGCCTCGGCATCCTTACAAGATGTCCCATAGGACGTTGAGGAGGATGTTACCGACATGTTGTGATGTGTCATCTAGTAGAAAGATGAACACATCCGTCAAATCGAAAAAAGGGTGGAGGAGCTCAAAGTCAACTACAGTCTCCTCATGTGCCTCCCGCCGAGGCAAAATAACCATAAATTGTTCAGATTGTTGACAACAAGAAGTATTCTACCACATTGAGTAAGGAAGAATAGATGATGAAATAACAGTCTCAAAACGTCGTCTTAAAAAAGGATATACGGATGGTGGAGCAGCAAGTTTGAGAAGCTTTAGCTCAAATGAAGAAGAGCAAGTTGGTTCTAAATGATAGACCCTACCCGGTGGAGTTTGGCACAGTGTCATACCCCAGAGGATTTGTTTCATCTATATTTAAGACTTTCGATGGGACTGGCAACCCTTTCCAACGTGTCGCACACCTTAGAGCGAGTTGTTGCTGCGTGGAAGCATTGAGGGATTGTTGTTCTGCTAGTTTCTTAACAGCCTTTTGGGTATCGCTTTTGAGTGGTGTGTTGATTTACCCAATGGTTCTATCAAGACTTTTGTAGAGTTGGATGGTTTATTTCTTAAATGGTTCACTGGAGCTTAGCACCACATCACTACAGGTGATCTTGTGATAGAGCGATAGAAGTCCAGCGCAACCTTAGTGGATTATATTTTGAGATAGAGGAAACCTCAGAATGAAGTATGAGCCTCAACCACATAAGAAGCGTGACATATAAATCCTACTGAAGAGTATCCACAAACCAGTATCTTTTTTGCTTAAAGGTTTCCTATTAAGACTTTCAAAAAGTTATTGAGTAAAGCCGCGAGCCTTCATGAGGAAGCTAAATAGTTTGGGTTTTCAAGAAGGCAGATAAGTCAAAGCCATTGAAAGCATTCAAAGAAAAGTCTGGAATAGTGACAGTAGTGGAGAAGGAGAAATAGTTGATTAGTTGATTAGGATATAGCCTGAGCGGTCATCACAGTAGCGTCACCAATGACCGTCACATCTGAATCAATATTCTTCATAGCATAAGCCTCAGTACACAGAGAGGAGGTCATCCTATTCCCTCCAAGAATGTTTGAACTGAGAGTACTCCTTCAAGAGTGAGTTTGTGAGCAAGATGTTCTGTAACTGGTTGAAGAAACCAGAATTCAAACTACCAGAACCACTTAAGCCGGACGAAGTCGACAAAAAGGATCATCCCCAGTTCTTTCCATATCACAAATTAATTGGTCACACGATAGAAGAATGCTTCACCTTCAAGTATTGGCTCAAAAGGAACGAAAAAATGGGAACATTACAATCCAGAAAGACTATTTATGAGAACTTAAGAAAGGTTCTGTAAATATAATTTCAACCGACCCGGTTGTTTCGATCGACCTCTACAAGACTGAGGATGGATGGAGTAGCTCTTGGATGAAGTCATCAAAGAGGATGTTAAACAAGATCCGAGCCACTTCAGTACAGGCTTCCACTTAGGGTCCCGATCACGTCTAACCAACGCTACCAATCACGAAGTGCCTCTAGAACTGACAAAAGAGGTAGTTCAAGTGACAAAGAGCGACAATTCAAGGGTTAGAGTAAGGGTTATACCTTTTAGACTGGTTGTTTACAATTTGGGGGAGAAATTCATCTAACCTTTAATTGTGTACGATCATTTCTTTGTTCCACTGAGAACATATAATGCGAAGAGTTTTGATTTCGGGTACGTTTTGATTATTTCTAGCACAAACGTAAATGATAACAACCAATTTAACTCGATTTTCAATTCTAATAATGATTATCAAATCATGAAAATTTTCAACATTTGTCTCAATGAAAAATCACAAGACATGTACGACATGGGATATAATAGCTTGGACAGCGAATCACCTGTACTTGAACTTCTGGGGGCTCTGATCGCTATTGACTTGGAATCTTCTGATTCAGAGACACCTTCAGAAGAGCCAGCTGCAGTCTCAGAAATGGTACCTTCAGACACAACTCGAGAATTGGAGGAAATAACAGAAGTTAATAAGTGGAAAGGTATTGCATCCAAGGATAGCTTCGAAGGATAAAGGAAAACAGATGGTCGCTCAAGAAGAGCCAGCTCTGCCAGTAAAGGAGATGGAAATTCAAGAGGAAGCCAACTGTCAGAATAATAAAGTGGATGACAATTTGAAGCCCATCTTAGGAAGTTACCTGTCATACTAAGTATTTATGATGCTCTCATTGTATGAAAGAAGATGAGACAAACTCTATTTTAAGTCTTGCTAGATTTGAATTTTGTTTAGTAGAGTTGGCGAGTAGCTCTTTAGATGAGGTCTGTACATTGAAAGAACAACCAAAAGTAACCTTTAAAGATGAAAACTTGTTGCTCAACACCAATGACCACAACCTTCTATTGTATATCTTAGTTGTCATAGACAAGTTCACACTCTCTAGGTTGTTGGTAGATCCAGAAGCATCAATCAATTTGATGAATCTACGGACATCGACATCCGAATGATAATAACCGATAAAATGATGTTGAGAGCTTTGGACCAGCAGGGAGAGAAAGCCCTCACATCGATCACCCTATCAATGAGGATTGGTGAATTAGTAACAAAGACAAAGTTCCATGTAATCGACTCAAAAACTTCGTTCAACGCTCTATTGGGAAGACCCTGAATTCATGAAAACACAATGGTTCCTTCCTCCTTATACCAATGTATAAAGCATTACGAAGATGACTAAGAATGTTGCATAAAGAAAGATTTACAACCATTTTCAAAACACGAAATAGTCATTCACAAAGACGCCGCTTACTATGCTCCCGTAAAGAAAACAATATGTTTCAGAGATGTCATACCAAAAAAGGATGAAAGATTGAAGGAAAGATGAAAGAACCATCTCGTGTCTGCACAATGATCTCCTGCCATTTCTTCACAATGAAATGATGAAAACTCTTCTAATTCTCACATATGAGTTAAAGCCAAGGACAAGGGCAAGGAAGAGGAAAAGAGATCATTGGATGGAAGAATCCAGCTATCAACATTAACTTAGAAAGCAACTCTAAGGATGAAAACAATGAAAAGAACGCAATGATGATAAGCCAAACGAAACCTCAACTCGAGATAACCATAGAGAATGAAGAAGAAGAAAAGTACAAGTCAATGTACGATAGGATTAACCACAATATAGAGGCCATGACCTTAACCCCGGTTCAACCTCAAAAGGTTGATGGTTTGGTGGTTAAGGAAGTACGAAGTAAGGGTTCAAAACAATAAGATTCCATCTTGGTTCTTCTTCTAGCTCTGCAACTGATGTAAAGCTAGAAGAAGAGAATTCTGTTTAATTAATGGAATTACCTGTTGATTGGTACTTCCCTTATGTTAAGAAATTTGTTGAACAGGGTCTTGTGCCAGCACGACTATCAAAAGATAAATTACACCTTTTTGATGAACTTTGGAATAACAAGAATAGATCTTTTAGCTTGAAAGAAGTTGTTGGGTTCGGCACAATATGGCTAGTTGACGACACAAAATTTTGCCTGGTTGTTACTAATGAACCAAGTGAAGATTGCCTCGAAACTACAAATGATGTTAAAGATACGAGAATACAAGATGCAACACCATAATTTAAAGAGGAAATCAATACGATGATTGTTAAAATGAAAGAGATCAACTTGGGAACAGAAGAGGATACCAAGCCTATCTTTATCAGTTCTTTCATGGATGAAAAAGAAGCCATAGAAATGATTGAGTTATTGAAAGAGTACAAAGATTGCTTTGCTTCGAATTACATGAAGATGCCCAGTTTAGTTCTTTAAGTTGCAGTCCACAAGCTTGGAATAGACCCTCCAGTTAAACAAGCTCCCAGGAGAATGCGACTTGAAATCAAGCAACAAGTTACATACAAGGTTAGGAAATTGATAGACACTAACATTGTGCAAGAAGAATAATACCCGACATGGTTAGCAAACATAGTTTCAGTCAAGAAGAAAATTGTCAAAATTTGAATTTGCAAGGACTTCAGAGATTTAAACAAAGCGTGCCCAAAAGATGAATTCCCATTGTCGATCCCAGAATTGATGGTGGACATTGCATCATCCCATGCAATCTTCTCTTTTATGGACGATTCATCAGGATATAATCAAATAAAGATGACACTAGAAGAGGCAACATTTGCAACTTTCAAAATGTCGGTTAGAATATATTGCTTCACCATAATGCCTTTCAGACTAAGAAATGTCAGAGCGACGTACCAACGTGCAATGATGAAGATCTTGGATGACCTCATTTACAAATAAGTAAAATGTTACATGGATGACTTAGTCATCAAGAGCAAACATAACGAAGACCATTTGCATGATTTGAGAATTATTTTTGAAAGGTTGTGACAATTCAATCTTAAGATGAACTCTCTAAAGTACGCCTTCGGTGTCATTTTTGGGAAATTTTTAAAATTCGTTGTTTATCATCAAGGAATTAAAATCAATTGGAAGAAGATTAAAGCAATCTTAGAAATGCCACCTCCCAAAGCCTTGAAACAATAAAGATCTTTTCAAGGAAAGTTGACGTATCTAAGGTGCTTTTTCTCCAATCTGTCAGGAAGCTGTCAACCCTTTTCAGCATTACTCAGAAAGGATGCCAAATTTGATGCATGAAAACAGGCCCTTGAAGATATTAAATAATATCTAATAACACTACCTATCGTAGCAGCCCCTAGCCTGGGAAGACCTTTGATACTTTATACCACGACTTTAGACAACTCTCTCATAGCCCTGTTAGCTCAGGTCAATGACGATGGTAAGGAAACACTCTCTGTTACCGAGTCGACGTCTAATTCTGACGGAGGTAAAGGACCCTCCTATTGAGAAGCATTGCTTGGCTCTAAACTTTGCTACGCAAAAGCTTAGACATTACATGCTTTCTCACAAGGTCAAACTTATTTTGAAAGTTAACCCATTATAATATTTTATGACCCGACCGACGCTTTCCAGTAGGTTAACTAGGTGCTCGATAATTTTACTGCAATTTGATGTAACTTCCATACCCCTTTGCGTTGTTAAAGGGCAAATCTATAGCAGACTTCCTCACGGCTAACCTGCTACTAGCCGACTCTCTGCTCAACTATGAGTTGACGGGTGAACAAATTATGAGTTTAGAAGACCTCGATAGCCCACGTTGGAAGATGTTCTTTGATAGAGCTTTGTCAGCACGCAAGGATAAATACTCACAAACAGTGGTACCTGGAAAAGCTGGAGTTGGATTAATCTTCATCACACCAGAACGAGGGATGTAAGGTATTCCTATCACTTAACAAAGTCATGCACGAACAATGGGACCGAATATGAGGCCTTGATAACCGGATTGGAATTGGCCATATTAATGGCTATAACAGACATCGATATCTACAAAAATTGGCAGTTGATTATCTAATAGGTACCCAGACAATACAAAACTCTGAAATTGAAATTGGAACAATATATGCAGTATACGATGAAGCTATTGGAACAAATTCCTAACGTGACGTTATACAAAATTCCGAGAGGAGAATTCCATCAATGTAACGGTAAATACATGATATGTCCTAAGGAATTTGTCTTTCTGCAGGAGGATTCCATCGATGTAACGACACAGACATGACAGGTCCTCTCACAGATCGATATAGAAAGTCTGCACAAGTTAAAGAATGAAGAGGCAGTTACAGTAGTCATAGAAGATAAAGAAAATTGACGCTAGTTGTTTGTAGAATACTTGCAGAAAGGAAAGTTGTTGGATGGCAATTCGACATCCCACCTAATAAGGAAGAGAGTGTTGTCCTAAGCTTTGATAAAAAATGTTCTGTACAGGAGGCCCTTCGACCAAATGTGGCTAAGATGTCTTAGTAGAGTAGAGGCCCAAGAAATTGTCAGAGGTGCACTACAGACTTTATGGCGCTCTCCAGTCGAGCCAAAGATGAAAGCGAAGATCAAGAGATTAGGGTCCTACTGGCCGGAGATGATAATAGATTGCATGAGGACAGCGAGGAATTGTCACAAATGTCAGATACACAGTGGTATTACATCAACTCCCAAACGTGATACATCCAACAATAGTGTCTTGTTCTTTTGAGTGTTGGGTCACAGATGTCGTGGGTCCACTGGATCCTCCATCTTCTAGAGGACACTCGTTCATAATTGCGGCAACATATTACTTCTCCAATTGGACAGAGGCAACGCCGCTAAAGGAAGCTAAAACACAGCACATCCTGCATTTTTTCAAGATTCAAATCATATATAGATTTGACGTACCATGAAGTATTATCTCGATAATAGCTCCGCTTTCAAAAACACTAAAATAATAACTTCGTCTGATGACACATCATAAATTAGAGATGCTCTACAATCTATTATCCCAAGATGAATGGATTAGCAAAAGCGTTTTTTTCTAAAGAGATTAAAAAGTCACAAAAGTCCCAGAAAAAAAAAAACGCAACCTCAAATTTACATCTAACTGTAAAGCTTTCAGAGTAAACGAAGATATTTAATGCTCTTAACATCCTACATCCAAATCTATAAATATGAAAAGAATGCATCAACTATGAAGATCAGTTCTACTTGAATCAGTTGAAAACCTAAGGAAACAAACTGCAATATAAACAACCACATATTGCATGAATCCCCCTAATTTCCTGCACAAACAAGATAAATTAAACCGTCACAAACTTTGCTAACAATTAACCTACAGTAATACAGCTTACCACAATTCAAAACACTCACACAAGCTAGCACAAAAACATTATCAAATAACTACAAGCTACATTCTGGTGATTTCACTGCATCCTCCTATCAAGACCAGCTTCCATTTCATCGAGAACTGGAGCCGAATCTCGCAAGGCCAAATGGTTTTGGCCCGCAGATTCAATATATAACGGGTCAGTTGTCATCGGCACCATGTTCACGTTCTCTGTAGCAACCAAAGTTGGACCGTCTTGTGACCGTGACTCAGCGAGCACTCGGAAATATGCATGGGGGCCCCAACCTGCAAGGCAAGTGGTTCTGTTGATTCACTGGGTGTTTCAAGTTTTGTGATTTTAGTACAAAAGTTTTTGCTACAATTGTCAAGAGTTAACAAGTAAATCTATGCACCATCAGAAATTACTGTTTTCCACAAAATGAACAAATGTTATAAATACTATGACTAATCAATTTTTTCACAATTTCTAGCTAATTGAAATATCATAAAGAAAGTTTTAATAATTAGGCATATAGGCATATAATTTATAACCATTCCTCTTAAACAAATAGCATCTATCCCGCCTTACTTTTTCTTTGATTTAAATAATGGTGCAGTAGGCAAAAAATGGTTCTGTTCGCTTAGACTAAAACAAGGCTAGAGCGAAAATTAAAGGGAACTGTTCTTTCTGATCATCAGAGCAACTGATAAGCTTGAAGACGAATACTTTATCTAATTTCATTAACAAAATATATAGCTCAACATTTCAAAGCTTCTCTAACTTCTCTACTACCTCTTACTATCTATTTTGGAAAAAATGAGATAAAAAAAAAGTAAACATACCATCCACATCATAAGGAGGTGGGAAGAACTGCAAATAACAAAATGAAGCAACCACCAACCCTGAGAACAGAAAAAGATTAACATTAAAAGAAAAGCAGCAAATTAGAATGGAACTTCAGAAAAAAAAATCACATATATATATATATATA
>NEWO01000094.1:178731-191735 GCA_003013225.1 Phalaenopsis aphrodite
ATATGGTACCTAAAAGACCCCCAGCACAGACATCTTGCCAGTGATGCCAATAGTCATCCACTCTAGAAACTGCAATAAGTGCAGCACATAGGAGAGGAAGAAGCACTATGCAAAGTTTCGCTACATGGCCCCTTCGATCAAATGCTCTGATTTTCCCAGCCAAATACCATGAAAAAAAACCGAGGCCAGCAAAAGACCCTGTATTCATAATGGATCATCTTCAGAAATATTCTCACAAATATTAAGACGTATGAAATATAAAATAAAAAGCTGAAATGAGGACGAAGTCATTATTATTATTCTTGTTCTCTTGGTCTTGAGCGCTCCACCTGTCAATGGGTTGAGCATGGTATAGTTTGGTCCCAAACTGACAATAATTAAAATGAAACTAAAACAACCCATTTAATCAGTATAGAACAATTAAAACGGCTCATGGCAAAGCAAACCAATAGGCATGGTTTGATTTCGATTTGTTTTTTAATTTAAGAACTTTAAATTGTAGAAATCAATTTTTATGGTTGCAGCTTTAGTTCTGTTTGGTTAGTTTTCATTTTAAATGATTATTAATAAATTGGTATGAGTTAAATCATTTTTATAGGCTTCAAAATTGATGGATCATTAATGCAAAAAATGAAGTTACATAGTAAATAAAAAAAAAGGCTATGACTCCAACAGAGAATCAGATTACTACTAGAGAATGAAAATTCACTAAATTATTTATAATTATATATGATGTTTAATTGGTGCAGTTTAGTTTATTCAGGTTTTGGAGAATCACAAAGCAAAACCATGCTTCAAGCATCGGAAGGATTATAGCAGTAGTTTGATCAACTGTAGAGCCCGAATAGGCAAAACACGTTCACAACTTACATGAAGAATGGCCGCTTGGAAAACTTTTGTGCCCTTCTCTGATTTCTTTTTTATTCCCATGACATATAACCCCTGTAGTTATGTTATCATAAACCTGAGGGAAAAAAAAAATTCAGTATCTGGGAAAGCAGCCTGCTGATGAACGAAAATTACTTGTAAAAGCAGAACCAGAATTTAAGAAGAGTGGTGCCGCATATTTAAGTTAAGACTTTCATCTCCTAAGAATATTTTTAAAACTATTATAAATATTATTAATAGTTAATATTAAAAGATTATTAAGTGCTTACATTTATAGGATAAAATTTTTAGTGTATAATATAATATTAAAGAATTTAGTAAAAATCTAGGGGCGGCGAACGTCTCTCCCAGCCAATTCCTAGTTCCATCACAGTGTAACAAGATGATATTATAACAAAAAAGAATAGTTATCCAGTTGAGCACTTACATCTTTTCCATCAGGGAAACATCGCCAAAAGAAATCCGGTCGTGGTCGACCAACCGCATCCTTAATCGCATCGGTTAAAACCCCAGTAATAAGCACGGAAAACAGAAGACCTGTCCCAATGTACCATTAATAAAAAGCTTGCTCATATCAGCTCATTCTAAGAACGGGGATGAAATCATTACCTAATATGGCATTGTGGAGATCATACACATTCTGTTTTTTAAAGTATATGCCGATGGTGATAAGAACTGGTAACAAAATCCCAATGATCTGTTTTGAAGAGAAAAGTTCTGAGTTTCTACACCTTTATGCAAAGAAGCCAATTGAAGCGCAAAGATTAATTACCGGGACAACCCAAAAAGGTATAGTGTTACTCTTGAATGGATATCTCAGATCTGTCAACATCTCTCTTCCCACAAAACGATGAAAAGGTTCTATAACGTTTAATATGATATCTACAATGCCAAGAAGTACAAGTATGATCCAGTCATGCATATGAAATTTTGCTATTGTGGTTCCATGGGATCTTATAGTGTGAACGCCAAGCTGAATATCTGCCATTTTCTCCTAGTTGAGGAAGAAAGAATTATAAGAATAACCACCACTGCAATTATTTGTGTTGCATAGAATGACAAGGTCATTAAAAACTAAAAATAAAAACAAAAATGAAGAAAAAAAAAAAAGAAAAACCAGAATTTACCAAAAATGATAATGATAGAAGTCGAGTTGAGTTCACTAAGAATTTTGACTGTCATATAGGGTTGTTAGTTAGAGGCTTTGTTCAATGCACATAACCCAGAATTCACCAAAAATTTTGATTAAACCCTAGGGTTGTTGGTTAAGGATTTGCTCAATGATTATAAACTAGAATGAAAAAAAGTTGAGCGAATTCGATCAAAGAATTTGACAAGCTGCTTGGGATGTTGGTTAATGCCCAGTCGATGACCATAACCTAGTTGGAAGCATTCAGGTTGAATCCCCCAATAATTTTTTACTCTCGTGGGATTGTTGAAAAGCACTGTTTTAAGAACAGAACTCATAATGAAAGATGTTATGTTATACATGATAAACAGAAATTTAAACCAAATTTACACAGTATCGTTCATCAAGGAAAAGGCTAATAAAGAGGCTTTTTACTATTAAGCTCACTAAATGAATAAAAAATTATGCAAAAGAAAAACAAATGAAAGCAAAAATATAGACTTACTTTAAAATAATTGATAATCATAATCCAAACCGGGAAAATGGTTCAATGGTAAGGAAGCCTCTTGGCAGGAGAATCTAATTGAGCTTGGAGAAGCATGCTTAAATGTATTGTGCTTCAATTTTTAGGTGGAGCCAGACTGAATGATCAAGGAATTGATCTTCTTGTGAGATAAGCTTCTTTTTAGGATAAAAGCTTGAATCATTTTTTCATTGTAGAGATCAAAATTGTTCACATTCGTGGATTCCACTGAGTGGGGCTATTTGATAGTCATCGAAGTTGCATAGAGGTTTGATGGCAAGTTAAGCTCTCTCCCTAAAAAGACCAATGCTAAAGGTGGAGTAAAAGAGGATATCAGCAAAGCTTCCACTATTGATGAGGGCTACACCACTCAAATCCTGATTTTGACCACTGATACATCCATACATGAACAGTGGATCATATTAAAGTGCAAGTCAATGAAGCCAACAAAACAGATTCAGGAAATGTTGTTTGAGTAAGGGTTCTTCTATGGGGGTGAGAATGATTTGACTTAACAGAAGATATCTTCCATAAATACTGTCAATTTCTCCACCACCTATCGATTTCCATGGCATGTTATTGTGGCCATTTCCCTTACACTGCAAACTGGAAATTCCTAGGATGAAAATTCTTATGCTGGAGGATCTGATTGAGATAGCCTCACTGTAAGTCTCTAAATCAATTCCCAAGGTGATGTCAAGCTTTTATGGCATGTCCATGAAAAAGATAGAAGTCACAATAATGGACTGAATTTATGAAGTTTGGCTTGAATGAATTAGATCATTTAACACATTTATCATTCTATAATACCAATAAAACAATGAATCGAGAATTGTCAAGTGGTGTGTACTCGCATTCTCATTGTTTCATTTTTTAGTTCAAGTGATAGAGATCTTACTCTTTAAATTGCTCATTCATTCTGCATTACTTATGTTAAGTCGAACCCCCTCGAAGATCCTTCTTTTGTTTGAGCTTTATGATTATTATATATGAATGCATTTAAAAAATAGACGCACCTCATAATTTCTCTCTACTTGAGACTTTACTTACAAAATTATTTTGCTACTAAAGATGTACTTTCAAATTCAAGAGGCTTCAACGTCTGAAATAGTGTACAATTGATACTTTACCAAGAAAATCCCATTATCCAGCATTATAACATAACTACAGGGATTCAAAGCTTTCCAAATCAAATTAAGGATCATCTATACCCATATTTATGTAAAATTAAAACAAAAAATTGGAAGTTTCCACAAGATGAATCAAATGATATTAAAGCGATCTGATCTGAGTCCAAATGAGCCCAACTCGTGCATTATAATCATAATATAAAGTTTTGGAATTAGAGAACAAATGATCTTCAAATTTGATAATCTTAAGCATCTTGATGAGACAAACCCAAAAACATAAGATCACTTAAGCCTAGCATTATTATGGGACTCAAAGATTCAAAAAACACCGCATGATCAAGAGAATCATTTCATGTCATCCAATAGAGTGGTCTGAATTCATGTAAGGGGAAGGAACCTGGACTCAAAAGTGAAAACTCAAAGGCTTTGAGGCCTAGAGGATTCCTGAGTGCTACCCACTTATCATCTTCAAAGTACCGCTATCCGGCCCCTACTGCTACCAACCTGTTGTTGTCCAACTATTTCCACCATTGGAATATCACCTTCATTAGACCACCATCATCATCACCCACACTTAATCACCCACCATCAGACCTTGGCCCCTATTGGACGACCAAAAACATTAGATCACCACCATGCCCCTTCCACCTCAATCGTTGGTGATATCAAACTGCCATCACCACCGCCGCCACCGAACCGCTAACATTGCTAGATCACGGCCATGTCGTCACCATTGCTTAGCCATCACCGCAACTAGACCACCATTGCACGATTTTAACAGTCAACTGACCTCCATCATTGTCAGATCATTGATAACATTACCAAAGCGCCATTACCATTATCAGACCACTATTATTGCACTAATGCCTGATCGCCACAGTCAAGCCACTGACATTTGACTACTATTATCGATTTATCACATCTAACCATGATCGTTGGACCACCGTCGTTAATCCATCGCTATTGAATTGTTGCCATGGGACCACCATTGTCAGAACATTGCTCACCTATCAACCTCCATTGCCTGACCACAATTGTCTGGCTTTGGGTGCCCCTATGGTCGCTTAACAACGATCACCCTTTATAACTTCCTAACCTCTATCACCAAACTATGGTGCATTGAAATATGTTGCCCAACTATAACTACCTGACATTTGGCACCTTCCTAACATCCATTGACAGACTCTACGGTCCACTTGTTTCAATCAGCCAAATACAGTTGTTTGACTAATGTCACCCAACTACATCCATTTGATCTTTGTTATTTGTTTGTAATTTACGGATCATTGTCACTTAACAATGGTAATGTGACCTCTGTCACCCTTCGACACCAATTCTGACATCATCGCCAAAAATATCAATGCACAGAATCATTGATATGATCAATGTACACCATTCACATTAAGATAACACTACAATTCTTTGTCTCTTGACTCATTTTCTCAAAGAAAAATGATGAGTAATCCTTGAATGATCTCTCGAAGGCAACTCCAGAGCCTCAAGCTTCTCGAACTTACATCATTAACCGAACCTTACATAATTAATGTCTATTATATGTATCAAAGCCTAGCCAAAATACAGGAAAATAAATCTTTTATATCCCAAAATAGATATTAGTGCAATCTTATAAACAGAACAGATCATGTGGTTTCTTCCTTTCCGGGTATTTCACGTCAAAACTTGTGTATTATCTTTCAACTATTCTTTTAATTATGTATATTGAATATTCATGTAATTCTAAAACGTTAATCTCTTACATTACAACCGCCAATTTTCATGCAAGTAACAAAAATACCGAGTAGCAAGCCTAATCCCTACTGCTTAACCAACACCTCTTCTCTATGCATAACAGCATGTTCTACATGAAGAATTCATCCTCGTGATCCAGCCATATTTGCCAATGGGAAATATTACAGAAATGCAACTTAATCCACTCTTCTTTAAATTCAGTAACTAAATACGAACAACAAAATATATACAAAAATAATAAAAAAAACGAAAAACAAGATTCCGGACTGTACCGCCTGACTTCTGTCCAAAAGGCACACTTTTTGAAAGGTAACTTGGTCAAAGCTTGAAATTAAAAAAAAAAAAAAGAAAAGAAAATAAACCTGCAACAGACGCACTATTTAGAAAATTGTAATATTTCCAAAACATAAAATATAAGGAGGGCTTACGGCTGCAAAGCTTAAACACAGCCAGAAAAACGACAGAAATGGCTCAATATTGCACGACGGGGTATTTCTTCTTACCCTAAACCTCTTGTCACGGAGGAGCAGCGGCCTTTCGTCCTCGTCTGCGACAGAAACGCGACTATCCTCTGCAATAAGCACGTCAATCAGCAGACTCCTATCCTAATACTTCTCCACAGAAAATAAACCAAGACATAAAGAGACAGGAATCCTAGCCATACCAGGAAGGCGGAGGCAGACCTCCGCCGACGGCCGAGCCAAGACGGAGTAGACAAGCGAATGGAGACGAAGCAGGTAAGATAATGGGATAGACTCCTTTCCTTTTTACAGAAATCGACAAATCACATCGGCCGATAACGACAATCCATCAAAGAAAACTTGGTTGTGGAAGCAAGAGGCGAGGAGTTGGGAGGCACAGATTCAATTTGAATTCGCGAATGGAAGATAAGATATTCCGTGTTTTCTGTGATGCAGCGGATCTAAGATGAATAGTGCAATTATAATTACTGATGGCGACCAGTGCTCCGCAGATTAAAAAAATACTGGGAACAATAATAGCAAGAAATCGTCGGTCTACTGGGCCTACCTTGCTCTGTAGTCAGACACTTATAAGGAGGTAATTTTTACAGATGGCCACATTTTAAATTTAAAAAAATTACATTTATATTTAATAATTTAATCATGAATTTTTTATTCACGATTGCCTTTTCATTCTTTAAAGTTTTGTTCTCTTTCTAGATAGAGGACAATTACCCTGACAACTGAAGTACTCCGGCCTGAGTTTTTTTTATCTTTGTCTCAGTAATAGTCACAGCCATCGCACCACAATTGCCACAACCCCATCCTTATTCTCTGCCCATTGATCCTCTAATTCCAATCAATCATCAAAATCCTTAAAAACGGCCATGGATTGGAAATGAGAGGCTTCATAGGCTATAATGTAGTAACAGCCAACTAACTTCCATAGCTCATTATAGCTGACAGATTGATGAACCTTCTCAAAGGCAAGGGACCAGCATACCTCCATGAGGGTGGAGGGGTACTCAACTGTAGTAGCAGAACAGATTTATCGATCTTTCTTTAGGTAGATCATGCTAAATTGACCTTCAGAGATGGTGCTAACCATCACAACTTAGTTGAATCCATGTAAGAGGGGAACCCATTCACCATTTCCTGGGAGGGTGCGGAGGTAGAACACATGAGGATGGGGTTGTGTTGGGCTGTCCCATCCATGAGAACACATGAGAACAGATGAGCCAACTACCTTCCATTAGCTTGGTTGGCTTTTGTTTTTTTACTATTTTATTGAGTTGGGTTGTCCCTCTTTAATGGTAGATTTTAATATTAAGATTTTTTATTCCTTGATCTTATATATTTGTTTAGTTTCGTTGGTGTTGTGCTGATCTTCGATCATTAATTTAATTCAATCAGATCTGAATATATTTTATATATTTTTAATCTTGGATGGAACTATAATATTTCTTTGCAAGTTCTGAGTTCAGGTTTGATGGCCAATTATTTTCTACATATTTGTACTGATTTTTACCTCTTGTTTTCTTTGTGGTTGTTTTCAATTTAGTTATTTATTTATTTATTTATTTATTTTTTGTGCTTCTATCTTCTTTCTATTATTTGCAAGCTTAGAAAAGGGTTATTGATCCATGAAGCCTCAGATATGTTTTACTGGTTGTTGTAGATGGTGGATGTCTACTTCTGTTGATTGTGGTTGTTTGTTGTTGCTGAAGTTTATCTAGTTGGAGATGAACTTTTGACAGTGTTGTTTTATTATTTTGATGTTATTATGTCTTCTTTGTTTTGTTTTGTTTTTTTTTTATTTATTTAGTTTGTGTTGTTGATATGTTGGGTGTTTTCTCTTTTGTTGCAAGCTTTATTGAGAAGAATTTTTTTATTCATTGATCTTATATATTTGTTGAGTTCGGTTATAGCTGTGATGATCTCCAACCATTATTATAATTTAACTAAATCTGAATATATTTTATATATACTTAATCTTGGAGAGAATTATAATATTTTTTGCAGGTAAGTTTTGAGCTTAGGTTTGCTGGCCAATTATTTTTTACTTAGTTATATTGGTTTTTACCTCTTGTTTTTTTCTATAGTTGTTCCTAGTTTAGTTAGTTTGTTTCTTTGGTTTTCGTTTTGCTCTCTTGTTTGTATTCTTTACAAGCTTAGAAAATGGTTATTGATCTTTGAAGGTTTAGAGATGATTTACAGGTTGCTATCTATGGTGGATGTTTGTTTTTGTTCTTAGTGGTTGTTTGTTGTTGCTGAAGTCCTTCTAGTTGGTGTTGGAGTTATTGGCTTTGTTGTTTTATTATTTTGATGTTTTTTCTGTAATTTTTGTTTTACTTGAAGCAAGTTGTAATTTGAGTTGTCAAGTTTGTACCTCTTTTTTTTTTTAATATAGTTGGTCGTGGCCCTCACCTTCTTACCAAAAAAATGAATTTTTAAATTTATATTTAATGTTATAAATTTATGTACAAAAAATAAATTTCATTTTTAAAATAAATAATAACAATATTTTAATGTGATATTAAATATTTAAGTGGCAAGTCACTTGAAGAGTTTTTATACTATTAATTTTAAAATAAATTTAATAGTAATTTTTTTATTAAAAATTATATATGGATACCATAAGAAATATTATTTCTCTATTCAAGTTCATTAATGTAAAAAAGCTAAAAGTTTGTGTTTTTTAGATAGATAGTTTATTATATTATTTTATGTCAAAATGGATGTAGTTTTTAATTCTATATTTTAACTCTACTATTATATATGATTCTAACTCACATATCACTCATGAAGGCTATTTAATTAAAGCTAAGTTCATCAAATTTTCAAATGATTTAGGGTGCATTTAGCATAGTTTTTTTGTTGCGGCACAATATAAAAATGTGGAATTAGTTGTTTGTTTTTTGCGGTGCGACAACTTATAAGGATAATATTGTTATAATGATGTCGTTGGCTCGACTCTGCAACCCGTATTTTATTGCGAGCAATTAGACAGTGTTGCCCATCCTAGCATTTGCATCTCTACCGTAGCGGTTCATTTTCCCTGCTATGTTCCCCTTTCTCCTTTCCCGCGTCTCTACCTTATTGGTTCCTCCTCTCTCACAGTGGGAGAATGGTTGATTTTTCTTGTCCTCTGGTATATTCTAACCTCTCTCTTTGACCTTATGCTCTTTTTCCTTGGTGTTTTGTGGCTCTCGTTTGTTACTTGTTCTTTAAAATATGTGGATTTGCTCATGTAAAAATGGATTTTATAAATTTTTCATTACAATTCTTATTCATTTGTGAACTTTTCGATTTTTGGTTGCCATGTGTCGCTTGGATTTTGTTGTTTCTAGCCTTGGTCTATGGAGAAATTGAGAAGTTAGGGAGGGGGAAACACCATATTTCATTTCCACTTTATTGTGAAATTTGGATGTCATTAGGTACTTACGGTTTTGGCGGTTTGCTCTTTGCCGTGTTTTGTTCACTGAGGTTTTTTGCTTGTTCATTACGGTTTGTGGCTTCGCTCTATGGATAACTAGTCACTGCAGGGGTGGCATGCAGGGATTTTAGAAATTCATATAGCAATTGCATTTTCCATTTTTCTGTGGCATATGAAGGTTTTTGGAAGGGGTGTTTCCTATTAGTATTTTGTGGGAACTATGTATTATGGGATTGTATTCTTTCTTTATGGTCACTACGTATGATGAGTTTCTATTGTTGGTTTAGATCCTCTGTGTGTGACCAATGAATTATATTGGTTTGTTGCTCGATTTTTAATTTGAGTAGTGTGTTTGTTGTGATGGTGGTGGTTGTTGTGTGTTGGTGGTGGTGTCATGGTGTGGTGGTGTTGGTGGTGGTGGTGTGGTGGTGCGGTGATGTTGATGACAATTGTATGATGGTGGTGGTCGTCGTGTTGGTGATAATTGTGATGTAGTAGTGTGGTGGTAGTGGTTGTAATGGTTGTACTGGTGGTGTGGTGGCGATGGAGTGGTGGTGGTGTGTTGGTGGTATCTGTGGGATTAGTGGGGGTGTCGTGGTGCTGGTGTGTTGGTTGTAATGATGCGGTGCTGTGTTGATGATAATTTTGTGGTGGTCGTCGTAGTAGTGATAATTGTGTGGTGGTTTTCTTGGTGGTAGGGTGAAGGCGTTCTGGTTAGTAGCGGAGTGGTGGTGGTTTTTTTTCTTATCTGTTACCTTTCCAGGTGTGGTTTTTAAATGATACCATTTGCTTTCAGAAGATAAACTTTTATTGTCTGAAATGCGCAACCAGTACTGATTTCGTCATAAACAACACTATATTATAAGGTAGAAAGATATTTTTTTGTTATACACAGTTGTGGCCAGTTGTTGCATAATTGCGCAAAATAATAGACACGCAACTTCCTTGCAATAGCTTCCTAGCACAGCTGCTACGAAATAGCATTCTAATAAGTTACAGCTGTCCCAAACAAATCCTTCAATAATTATTATTTTAGAAATTAAGATAGGAAGAAACAATGACGCTTATATAAATATAGTTTATTTCTAAATTTTAAGAATCAAAAGTATCAAATAAAGTAAAAATATCATCAATTTTTTAATTTGATTTCAATCAAATAAATCAAATCAAATTCGTTTGTCCACTCATTAAGACTTCTCCATAGCCAAAATTGATATTCTAATAATAGAAAAAAAAAGTTTAACTTCAGTATCTTGTCAATTACAAAATGTTTACATGACATTGTTCCTATATTTTGACACCACAATTACATTGATTTTTCACTAATGTGGAGTCATATGGCTAGAAAACTTTGATTTTATATATCTCATGATGGTCATAATTGAGAAATAAGTTTTTATTTATTTATTTAAGAAAATGTATTTGAATTTTTATTTTAGATTAAAATGCTCACATTTTGACCTCAAACTACATATTTATAATTTGCCTTGAATGAAATAAGTTTGAATAGAACTATGAATAGATAATATTATAAAATGAGTCTACGCATAATTTGTCCTTACAAAATTATATGTAATGATTAATTTCTTTATTTTTTTTGAATTATGCATTGTACAATATAAGCTCAATGACCATCTCTATAATATGAAATAAAGCTCTTACTGGATAATACTTATAAAAATGACTTGAATTACTTTTTTTGTTAAATCCTAATTGACTTAACTTACCATAGATTTAGGGATGATATTATGCATCTCATCTTAGGCCATGCCTTCTTCCCAAAGTTGGATAACCCTTTTCTTGCGCCTTTCTGCGACATATTGTCAGCAAACTATAAGTACCAAGCTTTTGATTCAACTCAAATCCTTTCATAACCGTCCATCAAACTAAGATCATGAAATTTCACTTTTCAAGACACTTACAATATAATCATGTCTGATATAAGCTAATACTTTAATTGAGAGTATACTCAAAAGTCGCAACTCTCTAAATTTAATTAAATATAAAGGCTTACCCTCACAGAGATACTACGTGCTAGAATAAAATTAAATATTTCTTGGCCCCCATAAGGTCTGTCGAGGGGGATGCTACTTAACATACACCCATAAATCATAAATACTTTCCACATTTGAATAGTTAGATCTAGGTAATATTTCTATTTCTTAAGATAATATATTATTCTTCAAATGATGCAACTGATCATTTAGATAGAAATCTTCCAAGATCTATAGTGGTTGCCAATTACAAAAAAATATATCTCATCAAGGTTTTTCTAACAGCTGTTGTTGATGGTTCATCTCTCCATCTGTAGTAATATCTTATGTTATTTTTTATCAATAATGTGTTCGTACCTCTCACAAACTTATATTACCCATCCTTCTCATTAAATGTTTCCATCCCTCAATTCATGAAATGGGTCCATCTATGATGTTGTAAATCCTTTAACTTCTCATTTAAACCTTCTTTAATGAGTATGTTTAAAGACTCTCTTCAGTTGAACTCATTACTTCGATTCAATTTTCTTTTAAATAAGTTCCTTCTTAAATTCATTAAAATTTTTAGATTCAAGCATAGTCTCTCTTCTATCATCCTTCATTATTTCCTTATTACAGGAAAGATGTCATCCCTTAAACTGATATTCTCCTTTATAAATGGAAGAAACTATCACTAAATCCAATTCATATTAACAGTAGGTCTATTGTGAAGTTTGGACTAAGCTTTGATTACTTCAAGATGACTTATGATGATCTTAAATTTTCCATGATAGTTTGTGAGAAAGAACCCTTGATGGAATTCAAGTCAGAAGATAATTTTTCCCCCTTGATGAAGATAGTTACTTGAAGTTCTTCTATTGTGACTACAATTTTCATTATTGTTATTAGGATTCAAAGTCCTTCTGAGAAGGAGAAACTCACCAAGTCTTAGAAGTATTTGAAACCCTTGACTCTATTGAAATTATTGGCAGGAAATAAGTTGAAGTCTTAGGTGAATTTTGCAAGGCCCATTCAATATTTGAAGTTGGGTCACCTTCCAAGATTACTACTGTGTTAACCAAAACTTAATGAAGGAATAAGAATAGGAGGCTTCGCAAGAATACATCTAGACTGATGAGAAAAGGAATTTCAAAGGGTAAGGCTCTTCAACAAAATCAGACATAGAGGTGTGAACGGGGATTGGTTTAAATTTGGAAAATTTTATTGTAGAATCCAAAGGAGGAAGAACTAGGGGATGTCAGGGATCTAGAGGCGAACCTCGGTGACTTCTCAAGCTTTCCTAATGTTTGGCTTAAATTTAGAGGAGAAAAATTTAAGTGTTTCATCCTGCAAATTTCATTTGTTAGGGCTTATATTCGTGTGAAATGATCACACAAATAGTCTGGAAAATGTGAGGATTTAGGTCGTGACAAAGGACAACCTCGGAATCCTAAGACAAGTTAGGGATTATATTGTATAGCAGGGCTATGCAAAGGCCTAAAGATAAGGTGAGGATTTATGTTGCATAGGCAAGCAACCTCGAAGTCCTATGACTTTGTTGTTTTAAGTCTAAGGAAGGAAGATTGGTTTAGCTGGGGAAGACAGGTTTTGCTGTTGAAGATGGTCGTGCTGCCCACCATGCTAGCCCCAAGCTCCTTCCCGCGACAAGTTTGAGTTATCTAGTGTGTCAAGTTATAATGTCAAATCAGGTGGCC
>NEWO01000094.1:197783-227190 GCA_003013225.1 Phalaenopsis aphrodite
GAATCAAAATGTAAGTATCGATTCAAAGATGTAAGAATTGAAATGTAAGTATCAATTCCAAGATGTGAGAATTGAAATGTAGGTATCAATTCAAAAATGTGAGAATTGAAATGTAGGTATCAATTTAAAGATGTGAGAATTGAAATGTAAGTACCAATTAGAAGATGTGAGAATTGAAATGTTGGTATCAATTCGAAGATGTGAGAATTGAAATGTAAGTATCAATTCAAAGATTGTGAGATTTGAAATGTTAGTATCAATTCAAAGATGTGAGAATTGAAATGTAAGTATCAATTCTGAAGATGTGAGAATAAGGATTTAGGTACTGATTTGAAGATGTGATATGAAATTTACAAAGAGCTTGTGATGTTGAATTTGCAGTAGTGTGTTATGTGAAAATGTTGATTTTAAAGAAGATTTGTATAGCTTTGTGGAGTTATGTGCAAAATGTGAAACTCTGTGAGGATGTGCAGAGAGTTAGTGTAGATAACGATGGTTGTGCTGCGCGCACAAAGAGTAGGAAATTCCGAAAATGGAAGTATCCACTCAGCAGATTTATTTTATTTTCTTGTTGTTTTTATCACAGTTGATTTTTCAAAAATGTGTTTTTAAGGTTTTAATTTTAATTGGTTGATTTTTAAAAGAAATTTGTTTTGTTATTTATTCATTTATGATTATCTTTCATTTGTGTTTTGTTACGTTGTCGAAGAGTTGTTGCTTCGTTCTTTGTTCATTGGAACTTTGAACCATCGCATGGTTTGCGACTTTCATCCATCGCACAAAAAGGCAATTGACAAAAAAGACACAATTTGATAGAAATTTCCATTAATATGCTTCAATAAAGATGCTACAGATCAAACATAGGCTAATGCCTTAAAAAGGTACATCATGTAATACATGCTAAAATGCATTGAGAGTCATCTCATGTTATGAGTACATCATAGACTGATTACATCAAATACATGTCATGCTGTTAAAAGAAAACAAGTGAACCCTCTGTGCCTGGTATGTTGAGCTCCTGATCAAGCAGACCTTCTAAGTCATGATCCAGGATAAGAGTTCCCTTCGCATGTACTTAGAGGTACAACCTTCTCATAGCTCATAAGGAAAAAGCTCCTCCAATTTCGGGTCCTGCTGGAATCCATATGGTACTTTACTGTCATCCATTCTGCGGAAGGTTACAGACACCCTACGGTGTCGTACTCCTGGAATGCAGTGTTTGGCAACGTCTGCACCGTTGCCCTTGAGAAAAAGTACTAAACCAACTGGAAGAGGAATCTTCACAGCTCCTTTGAATTTTCCATGGTCGACTATATCGATTTCTTTTCCAAATAGAATATTGCTCTTACTCATGAACGAGACCATGCAGAAAGGCCTCACAAAATCATGATGGTAAATGTGTGGGGAAATGCAGTCACCTTCTTCATAAATGTTGATGATACAACTGTTGGTAATGCAAGTAGCGGGTGGAATATTTCACTTAACCATTCTCTTGATCATCCATTTTATCATTTATGGTAACAAATCCACTTGGTCGTACCTGAGGATCCCAGGCGGATTTCCCAGTCTGTCGTTCGTAAAATTGTAGCAAGCGCCGCATTGGATGGTGATTCTTCCCTTTTCCCCCATCCATTTCTTCGGCTCGGAATATGTTCTCTCCATGAGAAGGCCTGCTCGACCTCTATCTCTTAAATCGAAGATGTAGTCCAGAATGCTTCTTTCATCAGTTTCAGAGAAAACCCTGGTATATAGCTCAAGGCCCTCCAATATGTTGATAAACTTTCTCTGAACCTCTTCATAGAACTCGAATTCTCTTTTGTTTACTTTGCTTATTTTTTAGTATTCTACCATACCGGGAGTTGGCAGCTGCCTGGGGCATTCCTTCCTCCGGGCCTTGGCGAGAACTCAAACTGGTGTTGGTCGATCCGGAATATGAGATTCGGCCTCAAGTGGGATGTATGATCCTGGGCTCCATGGTGCGCGCTAATCCGTCCCCAGTGGGACATACAGTTCATTTGCCACGAAATCTGGAGTCTGAGACTCGTTGATGCTTGAAGTATATTCTTCTAAGGTACTGAAATGTTGTAGATGTAGAACATTGCATTCCGGGCATTCTACAAATGCGCCTGTGACTGATGTCCCGGCTGGTACCTCAATGTTGCATGTTGGGCAACCTCTGCACAAGATATCTGGGACCGGGGGCACATCTAATCCTGTCACAAATCCTGACTCTTCATCTGTAGTGGGCAGGCTGACAGAAGTTTCTCTCATATTTGGATTGTAAATATGTCCCTCAGGAATGGGGGTAAGAAAATTGCTCACGTCTCTCTGGCACTTGCGCTTCTGTCGCAGAAAGGCTCTCTGCTTCTTTCGAATTGCATTTCTGCAGTGCGTCCTGCGGAGTGGAGTATTTGGTAGTTGTTCACTATGGGCGGTTTGGCCCCTTACTGGACCTACAGTGATCTGACCACCAAAAATGTGCATGATGTACTGGAAGAGGATGACTCATATATCTATGGAACGACCCATCTGAATACATAAATTTAGAACAACAACCTTATCCCTAGTCACATTAGAGAGACTAGTGGTAGGAAGAAGATGAGAAATAATGATGTCCTTACACTGACCAGTGTTTTCAGTGAGGAAAGCTATAATCTCTTGATAATAAGGAGACAAAAACTGCTCTAAATCACAATCGAGAATGTTGGGGACACCAAGAAGATGATTTGTGGCGGAAGGATAAAAAGGGATTAGCTTTCCCCAAACAAAGGTTGCCTGCGACTTTATATATACTTAAAAATATATAAGTATTTAATACTGCTGCTAAAAGATTTAATTCCTCAGCAATTACACCAAAACTTAATAACAGTTATAGATTTGATAAAGATGCACGTATAAAATATTCAATAATTGTAAAGTCACACTTATCAACGCAAGTATACGTATCACTCAAGTAATATAGGGCTCTAATGGAGTCCTAGATATTGATCCCACAGGGAGTAATATTAGAACTACGAACTAAGATTTAAAAAAAAAATAATCAATTACAATAATGAAATTCAATTTGCTTATCTGTCACTAATATGCAATTGAAATAAATATGTAATTTTAATAACTCTTAAATAACTAATTATACTAATGAGGTTTTTAATGTGATACTCAATATATAAGAAAACATCATTCTCGTTGTCAAGAAATTATAGTAAATGGATAAAGTGAATCATTTCAATTTTTATTGTGCCAAATAGGAGCATACCTATTCTTTACCCTTTGGTCCAGGCATAAAGAACATTGACTAATCATACACTTGTTTACTGAATCTGCGGCTATGCTGAGAGGATACCGGCTCTCACTTCGGAGCTCTCACGTTCCCCTCACCTGAGGGCTAATATCTACACTTCAACACCCAAACGATAAGACTGAATTGAGGATTTTAGTATGTCACTCTAAAATCTCTAATTCTATGCTCGATAATTATATTTTCATATTTATTTGCACCCAATTTCCAAGGGCTTTGACCTCCCTGAATTTTGGATCTAATCTTCACTTTAGTTGTAAAACTCAACATATTTTAACAAAACAATTGGCCAAATTGAAATTAAACTAAGATCGAAGTGAAAAGATTATCACAATTTCTTTAATATTTTCATGGCTTCACCATTTCAAATCACTATTTCACAAATCTCAAGACAAGGAGAAAGACAGAGAAAACTACTTAGATCTCATGGGGAAAACACAACAAAACTCAGAATTCATATATAAAATCAAAGCCATACAAACTACAACAATAAATAAACTTATCTCTAATTTTTCCCCAAGAAAACTCCTCGAATTTCCTCTAAATCTCTTCCTTTCTTTACAACACACAGAATTCCTCTTCGAAGCGGTAAGGAGGAAGAAATCTCTCACTTCCCCCCACTCTTACAATCTCTCAAAGAATTCGTCACAATTTAGACTCTCTACACACTAGTGAAACTCTTTGATGTTGTTCTAGCCTTCCAACTCCTTGAACTCCTCTTCCATTTTTGACCAAAATCTTCTTTTAAAGTTGTGGATGAGTTTTCCCAAGAGTTACTTAACCACCCCTCCAAAATTCGCCCTCATCCAATGCTTTGTTGGACATAACCACCGAGATCGCCGTCGGCGGCCTCGAGGGCGCCGTCAGCAGGCCTTCTAAGTGAATTAATTTTGGAGTTTCAGGAAAAGTCCACCGTCGGCGCCGTCGGGCTCACCGTCAGGGCCCTAGTTCAAATCTTCACATTTTAGTCCTTTTCGCTCCAAATTCGCTCCTTTTTTCATCTTTTTGCTCTAATATCCCTAATTCATCATTCCTGCAACAAAACATCAAAAATATCTTTCTTTAAAGTGCAATATCATCAAAAATAATGTAAAATAGGTATGGAAATCTCAACATATTTTTCTTTGGTCAAAATCCCCCAAACTTAACTATTACTTATCCTAAAGTAATTTTAGTACTACAAAAAAGTTATGATCTATTGTAGTAAAGTTTTAATTCAGAAATACTATAAGTTTGATTTAGATAAATACCATAGTGGGATTTTTAGAAAAAATTCAAGTAATTAAATTAACTTTGTAGCTACAAGATTTATCTAGTCATCAAGTTTAAGAGTTCTAGTCTTGTACTCATTTCAAGAATGACTATATGTTCCAATATTAAGTCACTTAGAATATCTAAAGGATAAGAATTTTATGAGAACACTACTAGTAAAAGATCTAATTCATAAATATAAGTTCAGGAATGTATTTAGGTTTTCCTTTAGGTTGGTCCAGTGAAACCAATTTTTGATTAGGCAAATCCTCAATCTTCTCCTCACTTCCATTTTTTTTTCTTTCTTTTCTCTTTTTCATTTAGATTGCTTTAAATCCTATATATTTTTCCTTACTTTTCAGGGATTGTTGTCAATCCTTTCTTCTTCTTTTTTCAAGTGAGGATTACTATATCTGGATAGCCTTTAATGATTTTGAACATCACCTTTCTTTCCCTAAATTTAAAACTCAAAGCATTCCCTTACCTTATAAATATTTCATAGCCTTTACATCATTGAGCCCCAATCTTTTCTTCTCAAATGAATTTCCAGATTCTTAATACTTCAAATTATAGTTTCCTTTACTTTAAATAGTTAACTATAATCTTATTCTCTAATATTAAATATCTTAAGTTACAAAATTAATTTTCCTTACAAAAATATTTCTTTAAATCTACCATAATATTTAAATAGCTACAAAATATAGTTACCTGAATTAAATTCACTACATAAAATCATATAAATAATTTTTGAAAATATTTAAATAGAAGATATCTAATAGTTAATTTTTTTCTTCCCTCCCCCAAACTAAAATTTTTCAATATAAAATTATACATGTGGAAAGAAAAACTCTAAATATAAATCATACCTCAGTATTTTAGGCATTTTCATCATTCTGAAATTTTTGCAGTCCTCAAAATTTTTACTTCATCTGGTCTGTAAAATTAGAAGCTTTCTACACATATAAATCATTAGAGAAATTATTGGGTAATGAAATTTTGAAATAAGTACAAAACTAAAACATTAAACAAACACAATATTCCCTAAGACAACCACAATACTAAACAAAACAATTTAAATGCAAAAATAAAAATCACATTACATTACAATTCACAAAGTACTAATCAACATCCATTATACTACACATACAAATTTAACTACCACACTAACTTTATAAAAAAAATTAAAAATCATCCAAGTACAACATAATAATAAAAATGAAAGTTCAAATACACACAAACATCCATTTTTATTACAAAAGATCACAAAAATAAAAGTACAAGTACAAGTACATCAATTACTATCAAATATCAAAATCCCAAACTATGTCTTCATCTCCTTGATCAGCAGGTGGATTGGGTTGATATTGAGTATATCGGAGGAACTCAGGATAAGTAACATTATGTTCACCTCTGTAGTGTCGGGCCGGAGCTTCGTAATAAGCTACCTCAAAATTTGAATGCCTCTGAAGGTACACACTATCATAATCATGTCGATGTTATAAACCTCCAATCCTTTCATTTATTAATTCTATACTCTTTCTCTGCAAGGTTAACTCATTCATCAAATCAGTTAAAGTAGGGGAACTAGAAGGTGGAAGGTCATAACTTATAGAGGGGACATCTTTACTAGTATAATGTTCTTGAATCCTACTTCCAGTTCTCCATTTCTCATGGGATTCATAAGTTTTCAAATTAGTTTTACTAATGGGTTTCATAGGGTAAACCCATTCCTCATCACCTCCAACTTCCACTCTAGAAAGTTGGCAAAGTGCATAAATAAGGCCAGGATGTCCTAGACCTCCACTTGTTTCACTCCTTATCGTAGTCAATATATTCTTAAAAATAATTCTCCCCACATTTATATTTCTGTTATTCTGAATACCAAAATTCAGAATAGCTCTATCTCTAGTTACCTCACAATGATGAGAACTCTGGAACAAAGTAGATGAAATAAAATAGTGTCATGCCTTAGAGGTGGCATTCAGCATGGAAGCAGAAAAATTTACCCATTCTCGTTACTTAATCTTCCACGTTACTTTCCCATCAGTGAGAAAGTTGATCACATCATTCAAGGGGCCTTCCATAGTACTGGAGGATTCATAATGACAGCTATAAGAGTCTAGGACTTTGTAAAAGGTGTTAATGCGGGCGACATTAAATTCGACAAGAAATCCCCTCACTTGAATGATTCCGTCTTCAGAATAAAATATGTTGGCATAGAATTCTTTCAAAATATTTGCAGCAGCCTTATTGGTAGTGTAACAGAAGTTTTCCCACCTCCGCTCGATAATAACTCGTTTAATTTCTCTTCCCGGACTCTCAAAAACTCAATCTTGTAAGCAATTCTTTCCTTCAAATACTGAAGTAAATCTTGATTGAGCCTTCACATTGACAAAGCGAGACTCGTCAAACTCAAGTCATCTCTTTTGTCAAAGAACCATTTCAATCTAATTACAATTATAAAAAAATCTAAAATATACTTCAAATATGCAAATAATGGCTTCCAAAAGTAATTCTAAGAGTTCCACACTAAGTTCCATGAATTTCTTCCCAATATTTTCTTTACATTCTCAAATTTTTTAGATCTTCTCAATGTGGAAGAAATTCATGATGAAAATCAAATATTTTTAGTTGGAGTGAAGTTCTTACCAAGAGATGATCAAATCCGGTGTCTAAATGCCTTGAAATTGCCTCCCAATCCAAGATCTCTCAAGCCTTAGGTCAAAAATCGTGTTTTTCAAAGGAAGAGTATGATGAATAGTGGCGGGATCTCACCGTCGGCGTGCTCTATTTGAATTATATCCCTTGTCTCGGAAAGTTCGCCTTCGGCGGTGTCGAGGGCGCCATCGGCGGGCTCTATTGATTTGGTTCAATTTCTAGATTTTTGCAATTTTGATCAATTTCAAGTCTCAACGACATCCGTTCAATCATTATAGACAGAATTTTAACTGATTAAATGATGTACTTATCACAATTAAACTTTCACAACACAAAACAATCACATTTATATATAAATTCCAAGAGTTACAATTTAAGTTACATAAAACACCTAAGTTTGGTATTTTCTCAACCTCAATATATTAATTCAACGTTGCAATCCAAGCCACAACACTCAAAACGCTGAAAACAAAACATCCTATGCTTAGTCTCAACTATACAGAGATCTAAAAGCATAATTATAAAACAAAGCAAATGCAAAGTTTAAATCAAATTACATACATAGACAGACAGGTAGTAATATAAATATACTATTCTTTAGATTTAGTACTAGATTCTCCTCTAAGATCACCCATTTATTGCACATGAACGAAGAGGTTATAAAAGGGGCGGTATGGAAATTCTTCAATAGAATCATCTTCTATCATTTTCATCGTCCTCATCAGCCGTATCAAACTATCTTCTAATTGTCCAGAGTGCTAAAAATGTTATTTCATCCTCCAGTCTAGATGATCAAAGAAATCAAAGATATTATTAATTGCATTCATGACATTTTGTACCTCCTTCTCCAATTTCTTAATTTTGTGCAGGATCATCAGAGTTTTGTCATGAACTAAGGGTTGAATTGGCAGTGAATTCTGAGACGCCTAATCTACCATAATAGTCATGTCATTTTCATCTTCAAAATTTGGGAATCTATCAGTTGGGTCCAAAGACTTCCAAGATAGAAGTACCTTTTCCCAATTTTTTTAGGATACTTGGAACTGACTGCAAAGTGAAAAAATTGTGGAACGGTGTCCAAGTCCATAAGTTGATCCATGAACGATCAGGCCCAAAACCGACTTCACAATTATTGATCCAATATCGATCGACAGTCCATTTGGATGCAGCAATTCAAAATAACACTTTCTTTAAAAACTTTACTGATCTTCATTGTCAGTAACAGTTTCGCAGAAATGAAGAAGTGCCAGTATTTCGAAATAGGATTTAGGAGTGTCGCAGAAAAACTAACATACCAATTTTCTCTCATTTCCCAGTCTTCAGTTTCCTCCGTTAAATATTGGTAAATCTCATTCATCTAGTTTCTTGTCGTGACGAAGTTGGAAAAATGACAGACAGGAACGTTCTCGATCATGTATAATTCATTGATATGTGCAGGAGTGAAAGTTATCCATCTACTTTGCACATAGACTACTTCCTGGTTGATTCCGTGCAAATTTGCATAAAATTCCTTCACCACAAGAACAACCACAACGATAGTAGTATGACACAGCACTTCCCATCTTCGTCGCACTATCATCTCTTCAATTGCCATCAAGGGATTATTCAATCCGTGATTTACAAATCCTCGCTCCTTGGTCAATCTTTTCTTCATCAGTACCTTGTTGAAGATTCGCTGCGCTTCCGCACTAATAAAATTTCTCCAGTTGAACACTTGCATTCTGGAATTATCAGAGGAGTTGGACGCCATAGGAATGAATTTGGTGCAGTTTCACTTGATTTTTTGGGGAAATATGAACTTGGGAATCCAATTTGGGAGTTTAAAAGGGGAAAATCCCGCCCAAAAACCGCCAACAAACTCCATAAACCATCATCTCGTTGGTCTCGCCGTCGGCGGGGTCGAGGGCACCGTCGGCACAAAAACTGCCATTCAAACTCCATAAACTGTCATCTCGCTAGTCTCACCATCAGCGGGGTTGAGGGCACCGTTGGCAAGCCTTCTATAATTAATTTCCTGGACTCTCAGGAAAACCCGCCATCGGTGGCATCGAGGGCATTGTCGGCGGTGTCGAGGGTGCCATCGGCACCCAAGGAAAAAATTGCACAGTTTCGCTCTGGTCCAAATGTGTTCCAATTTTTCTCTATGGATCCAATTTTTATGATGATTCAAGGGTAAATAAGAGTAGTAGAGCTCAATACTACCACAAACTAACAATAATTTCATATAAAAACTACTATAATCGCAATAAAAGTAAAGATAACTACGAGTTGCCTCCCATAAAGCGTTTGGTTTAACGTCGTTAGCCCGACCTATTCAGGTGTTATTCAGGTTGACTGATCATTAAAACCTATTTAAAATTTGGTCTTTTACCCTCAAAATATGGTTTTAATCTGTGTCCATTTACTTTAAATCTATTTCCAGTCTTCTGATCTTCAATCTCAATGGCTCCATAAGTATAAACTTGAGTCACAGTAAAGGGTCTTAACCAACGAGATTTCACTTTCCCAGGAAATAACTTCAGCCTAGTATTATAAAGCAAAACTTCTTATCCTAGTTCAAATTTCTTTTGGTTAATCTTCCGATCATGCCATAACCTTAGTTTCTCCTTATAAATTCTGTCATTATCATAAGATTCATTTCTTAATTCTTTCAATTCATTTAATTATAACAATCTCTTCTTACCAGCATCTTTCAAATTATAATTGAATTCTTTAATCACCCAATATGCTTTATGCTCTAATTCTACTGGTAAGTGACAAGTCTTTCCAAAAATTAGTCTATAAGGAGTCATTCCAATAGAAGTTTTATAAGCAGTCCTGTAAGCCCATAATATTGTATCTAGTCTAGTGGATCAATCTACTATATTAGAGTTTACAGTCTTTTCAAGTATTTTATTAACCTCTCTATTAGAAACTTCAGCTAACCCACTAGTTTGTAGATGATAGATAATAGAGATTCTATGAATAATATTAAATTTTTCTGCCAATCTCTGAATCTATTTATTCCTAAAATGGGATCCTTCATCAGTGATAATCATTCTAGGCATTTCGTATCTAGTAAAAATATTTTTCATTAAAAATTTTGAAACACTTTTAGCATCACAACAAGGTAAAGCTTATGCTTCAATCCACTTTAAAATGTAGTCTACTGCAATTAATATATATAAGTTCTCAAATGAAGGAATAAATGGTCCCATGAAATCTAATCCCCAAACATCAAAGATTTCAACTTCTAACATGAAATTCAGAGGCATTTCATTTCTTCTGGATATATTGCCTACTCGTTGACATCGATCACAAGTTTTTATGTATCTATAAACGTCTCTAAAGATAGTAGGCCAATAAAATCTAGCTTGTAAAATTTTATAAGAAGTTTTATCAATCTTAAAATGTCCTCCAAACTCAGAATCATGACATTTCTGAATGATTAGCTCGATTTCATCATAAGGTACACATCTCCTCATAATAAGATCCTTACATTGTTTATATAAATAAGGCTCATCCAAAAAATATGCTTTCACATCATGAATGAATTTTTTTTATTGTTGCAGTGTTAGCATAGGTGGCAAAATATCACTTACAATATAGTTAACAATGTCAGCATACCATGGTTTTTTCCACTCATTAATATTATAAAGTTGTTCATCAAGGAAACTGTCTGTAATTTCATTATCGGTGTCAGATAATTCATGATTTCTAGTCTCGACAAATGATCATTAATTTGATTATCAGTTCTCTTTCTATAAATAACCACAAGATCAAATTCTTGCATCAAAAGTATCCATCCAATTAACCTTGGTTTGGCATCATTCTTTTGCATCAGATATTTAATAGCAGAGTGAACAGTGTGCACAACACATTTAGCTCCAATTAAATAAGATCTAAATTTTTTTAAAGCATACACATTGGCCAGTAACTCTTTTTCAGTAATAGTATAAATAATTTGTGCATCATTAAGAGTTTTACTAGCGTAGTATATAACTTTAAAAATCTTTTCATACATTTGTCCAAGGACAGCTCCAATAGCATAATCACTAGCATCACACATCAATTTAAATGGTTTCTCCCAGTTAGGTGAAACTATAATAGGGGCGGTAAGAGACCTCGAAATCGAGAGAATTCACTCAATTGATTTATTTTCTTTTCTTTTTGTTTTTACCATTCTTAATTTTCAAAATATGTTTTCAAAATTTAATTTTAGTTGGTTGATTTTTCAAAAGAGTTTTGTTTTGTTGTTTATTATTTTTTTTTTTTATTTAAATTTTATTATCGTCAACTTTTTTGTTGTTGTTTTGTTCTTTATTCTTTATAATATTAAACCAACACATGGTCCATGGCTTCTATCCATCACACAAAAAGGAAATTGAAAAAAAATAAATTTTTGAGAGAAACTTCATTAATTTGTTCCAATAAATGTTACAGATTGAATGTAGGCCAAAGCCTCAAAAAGTACAATATGATAACTGCATCAAAGTACATCCACAAATGTGTTATGCCAAGTATATATCATAAGCTGAGCATGTCTAATACATATCATATCTGCTGTAATGTAGTGTAGTAAAATGGAAATGAACCCTCTGAGTGTCTGTTCCTAGTGTGACAAGCTCCTGATCGAGCTGGCCTTCTAAGTCACGCTTCAGGACAAGAGTTTCCTTTGCATGTACTTATATGTACAACCCTCTCATAGTTCATATGATAGCAGTTCCTCCAATTCTGGATCTGGTTGAAATCCATATGGCATTTTACTGTTATCCATTCATCGAAAGGCCACGAACACCCTATGGTGTCGCACCACTGGAATACAGTGTTTGGCGACATCCGCCCCATTTCCTTTAAGAACTAGCACTAAAACTACTTGCAGTGGAATTTATACAGCTCCTCTGAATTCGCCAGGACCAATCATATCAATTTTTTTTCAAATAGGATGTTGCTTTTGCTCATGAATGAGACCGTGCAGAAAGGTCTCACAAAGTCATGATGATTAATGTTTGAAGGTATGCAGTCTCCTTCATCATATATGTTGATGATGCAACAGTTAGGAATGCGGTTAGCTGGTAGTATACTCCATCAGACCATTTTTTTAATCATCCACTTTATCATTGGAGATAGTGGATCCACCTAATCGCGTCTAAGAATCCTAGGAGAATTTCCTTATCTATCGTTAGTAAAGTTGTAGCAGCAGTCGCACTGGATAATGATCCTACCCTTTCCTTGCATCCACTTTCTTGGCTTAGAATAGGTTCTTTCCATAAGTAGGTCTGCTCGACCTCTATCTCTTAGGTTAAAAATGCAGTCGAGAATGTTTCGTTCATCACTTTCAGAGAAGACACTAGTGTAAAATTCCAATCCCTCTAATATGTTGATGAACCTCCCTTGCACTTCTTTATAGAATTTAAAGTTTCTTTTGTTAACTTTTCTCACTTATAGTACTCTGCCGTACTGAGAATTGGTGGCTGTCGAGGATATTCTCTCATTTCGACATCGGCGGGAACCCAAGCTGGTGTTGATTTTGGCACTAACGGAATGTGTGACTCGGCATCCAAATGGACATATGGCTCTGGACTACACGGGACATGTTGATATGTTCCCAGCAGGACATACGACTCCCTAATCAGGCAATCGTCAGTCTGAGACCCATCATCGGTAGATGCATACTCCTTTAAGGTACTGTAGTGTTGTAGGTGTAGGACATTACGGTCCGGGCATTCCACGAATGCCCCTATAGCTGGTGCTCGTGCAGGTATTTCGGTGTTGCAGGTCGGGCAACCCGTGCAAAGAACATCTGAAGCTGGTGATATTTCTGTCTCTATAACAAACCCGGACTCCTCATCTGTAGCAGGCAAGCTAGAAGAGGTTTCTCTCATGCCTGGATCATAAATGTTACCTTCAAGAATAGAGGTAAGTAAATTCTCTGCCTCTTTCTTGCGTCTTCTTTCTTCTCGTAAGAAAGCCCTCTGCTTTCGGTAGCTAGCATTTCTGCTATGAGTTCTTCATAGCGGAGTGTCCGGTAGTCTTTCATTATCGGCAGTGGCTAGGCCCGCAGTTGGCGTAGCTATCATGGGTGGTAGGCAGCTGGGCCCCTCCATCGTGTCTTGTTGTGCCATCACATTCTTTCTCTTCAGTGATGAATTTTCTTTGGTAGTCAATCTCAGCAGTGAGGGTAACCCTTCCTTTCCCTGTCAGTTGACGACATCCATTAGAGGCCTATCATAATCCATGTTGACGTGAATAAATTTCATGTTAAAGTCTATAGTGCCACCCGACGGCGTCATTTCCTCATTGAGTGTGAGGTTCCAACCATCTTTAAAGGCAAAGATCAGCCTCTGGCCCAACATTTCTCTGCAGACGATAGGAAAAATGTCAGTGAGCTCAAACTTAGCGTGAACAAGAAAAAACAAAGTATTTACTAAAGAGAGATTTAGTGTATTTTGGTGAGAAAAGTCATTTATTTGTGTATGCATTTTGTTTAAATTAGTAGAATATTAAGTTTAAAAAGAGAAAATTACAGTGGGTAATTTTCAAAAAAATTTATTATGTTGAGTTTAATCTTATTGCAAACATTTTGGACCACGATCACAGACATTTGGCCACATAGATAACCCCAAAAAAACCCAAATTTCAAAATTTCAAATTAAGTGATGACAAGCAATGTCAGGTTGCGTAATATGTCTTCAGGTATCATTCATTGATGGGTAGCTGGGTCTTTCACCCCAGAAATCTATTAACTGGTAAGCTCCTCCTGCATAAACCTTTTCAATGATAAATAGTCCCTCCCAAGTTGGCTTGAATTTTCTACCTATCTTGCAGCGTGTAAGAATGGGCCTTTTGAGCACGAGTACGGGGTCACCAACTTTGAATGTCCTTGGGCGAACCAATTTTTCATAAGCTTATACTATCTTTACCTGGTAAAGTTTGAGGTGTTATTGTGTTTCAAATCGTTTTCCCTCAAGACTCTCCAATTCTTCAAGTTTGAGTTTTGCACTTTCTTCTTTCGTGAGTTGGTTGACAACAACAACTTTGAGAGACGGCGTCTGAATTTCTAACAGTAGCACAACCTCAGACCCGTACACGAGCATGTAGGGTGTACACTGAGTGGGAGTCATGAACGTCATCCGGTAGGCCCACAAGGCTTCTAACAGTTTGTTGCGCCAATCCCTTTTATTTTTGTCTAGTGTTTTTTTTAAAATTTGTACAAATGTCTTGTTGAAGGCTTCAGCTAGGCCATTTGCTATAGGATAGTAAATTGTAGAGTATCTCCGATCTAACCCTTGTCTTTTGATGAAATTGTTGATTTTTTTGCATTTAAAAGTTGTCCTATTTTCAGAAATTATTCTTAACGGAACTCCGAAATGGTAGACAATTTGGCTTTTGAAGAATTGAATAACGTGTTGTGTCGTAACCTCTTGTAACGGTACTGCCTCTGCCCATTTAGAGAAGTAATCCTTAGCGGCAAGTATAAACCTATGTACTTTAGAGGATAGAGGGTCTATCGAGCCTATTATATTCATGCCCCAACACTCGAATGGCCACAAGGTGATAGTTGGGTGTAGCACATTCAGAGGCTAGTGCAATACAACCCCACACACTTGGCACTGGTGACATCTTCTAGCTGTATCAGTGCAATCGAACATCATTGCCTACAAAAAATATTCGAGTCTTTTGATTTTCAGTTTCATCTTCGGCCCTGACTGGTGAGCACCACACAATCCAACATGTACTTCTTTGACAATATTATGAGCCTCAGCTCTGCTCAAACATTGTAGCCACATCTAGTCGAACGATCTCCTGTATAGGACAACACCTACTAGAGCATAAGACATAGCCCTTTTTGTAATGTGATGTGCCTCAGACTTGTCCTCTAGCGGCTTTCCAGTATACAAATATTCTATTAATGGCTTGCACCAATCTTCATTGATATCCATAACCACATTTATTTCTTCTTCTTTTTCGATCTTGTGTAGAGTTTCGAGGCCGATTCGAGACAATACTTTTCTTCCTTATACTGTGATTTCAATGGAATCATCCAGGGGACACGCCAGCTCCTTAGCGAGTTTTGCTAGAGCATCGACATGGGCATTATCTCCCAAAGGAATCCAGTAGAAAGTCACATTGGGGATCTGCTCCAGCAGCTTCATCGTGTACTGATGGTATTCTGCTAATCTCAGTTTAAAAATTTTGTACTGTCTGGCGACTTGCTAGATGACGAGCTGAGAGTCGTCATAGATGACAATGTTTGTTATATCCACTGAGATTGTCAATTCCAATCTGGTGATTAGGGTTTTATATTCTGCTTCATTATTGGTGCATGGCTCTGTTTGGTGGTATAAGAACCTCAACATAACCTCATATGGCGTGATAAAGATCAAACTGATCCCTGCTTTGCCTGGTATGACTGTGTCTGATCCTTTGTCTTTTCTGGCAGATGAAGCACTGTAGAAGTACATTTCCCAGTGTTACGCGCTGGAGAATTTCATTTATAGTACCTGTTCCTCTGGTAGTTCGTCGTTGAGAGGGGACCTGGCTGGAAGTGGGTGTGCAGTGAGAAAGTCTGCTAGAATTTGTCCCTTGATAGCACGGAGGGGAATAAAAGTTATATCAAATTGCAATAAGATCATTGACCATCTTGTTAGACGTCCAACGAGTGTTAGTTTGGTCATCAAATATTGCAACGGGTTAACTTTTGAAATTAGGGTAATCTTACGAGAATGCATGTCATGTCTAAGCTTTTAGGCGGTAAAAATTAAGGCTAGGCAATGCTTCTCGATAGGTGGATACTCTATCTATGTCGGTATTAGATGGCGACTCAAATATTAGAGTGCATTTTATTTACCCTCATCATTGAATTGGGCTAAGAGGGCTCCAAGAGAGTCATCTAAGGCTGTGGTATAAAGTATCAACGGTTTCCCTGAGATAGGGGCTGACAAAACAGAAGGTGTCATTAAATATTATTTAACGTTCTCTAAGACCTGCTGGAATTTCTCTTCCCAAATGAATTTGGTGTCCTTTTTAATTAATGTCGAGAAGGGCTGACACCTACCTGAGAGATTAGAAATAAAGCTTCTCAGATATGCCAACTTCCTCTAGATAGAATGTAGTTATTTTAAGGTTTTAGGAGGAGACATTTCTAGGATAGCTTTAATCTTACATTGGAAGATCTTGATTCTCCGATGACAAACAACGAATCCTAGAAACTTCCAAGAGGTAACGCCAAAAGCGCACTTTAAGGGATTAATTTTTAGGTCATATCGTTGTAACCATTTGAACACGATTCTTAAATCGTACAAATGGTCTATTTTTTGCTTGCTCTTGATGACCAAATCATCCATGTAGCATTCCACTTGATTGTGAATGAGGTCATAAAAAATCTTCGTCATTACATGCTGGTATTTTGCTCTAGTGTTCTTTAGGCCGAACAACATCACTATGTAACAGAAAATTTCAATCGATGTTCTAAAGGCTGTAAGTGCTACATTCTCGAGAGCCATCTTGAATTTGTTGTATCTGATCTGTTCATGAAGGAAAAAATTTTGTGTGTTGAAGTGATATCCACCATCATTTCTGGTATCAGTAACGAGAATTCATCTTTTGGATATGCTTTGTTCATATCCCTGAAGTCGACACAAACACAGATTTGTCCATTTTTCTTCTTGACTGGAATAATATACGTGACTTGAATTGGTTGATTTCCTTTAACTCATCAACATTTGACTTGATTTCATCTTCAAATTATAGCGGAGCATCTTCTATTAGCTTATCAGTAGATTCATCCTCTATGTCGAGGCAATCCTCTTCTGATTCACTAATACAACCATGCAAAATTTTGAATCATCGACTGGCCCGACAATACCAAATCTTAGACCCTCTTTTGAGTTTTGAGTTCAACTTTTAACATCCCATAATTTTTGAAAAAGTTGTAATTTATCTTTTGGTATTTGTTTTGGTAAGTGTCCTTATTGAATTAATTTATGTACACAATGCAAAAAAGTAACCAAAAGGCAATTCCATTAATTCTTTAGGATTATCATCCAAGTTTACATGATTTTCAAGATAAGTAGAGGTAGAAGCACGATAAAACTTGGTCAGCTTTGAATCAATGCTACGGACTTCCTTGACCTCTAAACTCTCAAACTTCTGAGGGAGAATCAGAGTAAGGGTCATAGCATTCACATGGTGCTTTATCTGATCATACATCGTCTCATATTTGCTTTACTCTGTATCTTCTAAGGATATCGAGTACTGAGGTTTCTTTTATTTTGTCATCATTATTTCATCTTCAGAACTGTCCTCCTCACTTAGCTTGATGGTTGGCCCAATCCGTTCAACAACTAAGTTGATTCTTCCACGTCCACGTCCCCGACCTCAATCTCGGGTGAACAAACTAAAGGAACCTCCACCAACTTGTTGTAAAGGAGTGGTGGAAGATCGTTAAAGTGGAGTTGAATGGCTTCCTCTTTGTGATTTTTTTGAATCTTCACTTTTATTTGTTGTAATTTCGAGAGAGAAGGCAATTTTCTTTGGAGGTGCGTAATATACGGCATCTTCATGAATACCAACTTCATGAACTGAAAACGGTTGTAAATCTCCCTTGATGTAATGTTCTTGTCCTTCTTTGTAATACTTGATGCACTGGTGTAGAGATGATGAACCATGTTATGTTCATGAATCCACGGTCAACCCAGTAGAGCATTAAAAGATGTATGGGCGTCGATGATATGAAATTTAGTGGTTGTTTCTAGTTCTCCAACCTTTATAAACAGTGTAAGAGATCCAAGGTCTCTCTCTCCCTATTGGTTGAATCTTCTTAGCATCATTTTATTGACCGTAAGCTCCTGAGCTTCAATGTCTAAATAGGCCAATGTTTGTAGACTCATCAAGTTTAAGGATTCTCCTGAATCAACTAAAACTATGGACAACACAAATCTGTCGATGTTAATGAAGATGTAAAGTGGTCGGTTGTGATCAGCTGTACCGAGCAGCAAATCTTCATCTGTGAAGGTTACAACAGGATATTTTTTCAACAAACAAACTTCATCTGAGGATATGTTGGCCAACTGAGCTAGGCAAATCTCTAGGTCAATTAAAGTTGTAACCAAAGGCTCTCTTATCTCCTTTGATAGGATCAGAGCGTCGTAAATGCTCAATCTAGCCACCAACTTCCTAAGATGAGCAGCATGTTATAATACACTTTTTATGATCCTCTAATTTTCTCTTGGTTATGTGGTTCTTCCACAGGTGGAGGTGGAGGTAGCTCTTCTCGAGTTACTATTTGTTTTCCTTTATGTGTCGGAGCTGTTCTTGGGGGTAATACTCTCCCGCTCCTTAAGTTCACTTTTGTAATTTCTTCTTCTTGTGACATCATTATTGAATCTTTCGGTGTTTCTTCTTTATCGGAAAGATCTAAGTTGATTGAAAGAGGTGCACCGTGGTACTCGAGAATTGGCTTCTTACTCCCGGTGCTATCGTAAGCGGTATCGTCAATGTCTTCTTCAGTTTTGTTAGCGAGTTCATCGGAATCAAGTATGATTTGAGGATCATTTTGGGAATTGAGATCGAGGCTAGATTGGTCAAAATCAGTTACATTATCACCAAAAATAGTTAAAATGTAGTCAAAATCACAATCATTATATTCATAAGACCAAGAGGGGTAAAAAGATAATCATACAAAGTTAGGGGTTCGAAGACTTTCTTTCCCGATTCCGAGCAATCTAGTAGAGGCAACCCCTATCCTAACCCCCCATGCTATCAATCTTTGTAGTGGTGTTCTTCTTCTTCTTTGTCCTTGACGATGAATCTCCTGGTGAAATCTTTGTCTCAAGTTTGGTAGGCTGAAGATTCTAAAAGGAGGCTTATTTTGAAGCATTATGGATTTGATTCAATATTTTCTTGGATGATTTGCTCCAAACTTCATTCTATCTATCTTTTTTGGTATATTCAGAAGGTTGTTTTGATGAATCATGTATTTGTTTTCGAACCCTATTAAGCTTATCCCAAGTCATACTCCATCCATCTTCTCCAGTATATAGATCAATTGAAGAGATTGGCTCAGCCGAAATCATATTTATGGAACCTCTTTCAAGTTCTTTTAAATATTCTTTCAGGATCGTTATATTCCCTTCTTTAAGATTCTTGTTGAGCCAATTCTTAAAGATGAAGCATTCTTCTATAGTGCGCCCCAACAATCTGTGATATGGGCAATAATTTGGTTATCTTTCTTATCGACCTCTTCGAGCTTCTTTGGATCTGGTAGTCTGAATTCAGACTTCTTCATCAGACTTCTAAACATTTTGGATACAGCTTCATCTTTGAAAGAATACACCATTTTTTATCGTTCTGCCAGAGATATTCTTGTATTGCCTGTTCGAGGTGATCCTTCTTGAGGCGGTCGCTGGTTAGACTGGTTACTCTATTTTTGTGCATGTTGTGATGAAGATTAGCGAGGATTTTCTTTATATATTTTCATTGGTTGTTTTCTTTTATCAATAGTCACTACTATTTTTTTACTTCTTTTTAAATACTATGGTTGCCTTGGACTTCTCGTGAGAATCCATATGTTTGATTTCCTCTTGAAGACTACTGACTTTACTGAGTAGCTTCTCAAAGAATTTGATGGTAAGTCCCTTGAGCACGAAAGCTACTGGCCCATGAATACTTTTGAGTAAGATCTCAAATGCGTGATGTTCCTGTAGCTGAGATTCACATTTCATGCTAAGGTTTCTTCACCTCAGGATGTAATCGACCAAAGTCTCGTTGAACTTTTGTTTTTCCATCAAGAGCTCTCCTATAGAGACATGGTGTTGCGCTCCAACAAATCTTTTCACCAATAATTATTCCAGCTCGACAAATTTCTTAACTGATCTGTTGGGTAAATCATCATACCAATCAAAAGCAATCCCTAATAGGCTACTGACAAACTGTTGGAAGAGTAAAGCTTTGCTATTTCTTGTGCTGTTACAACTGGCTTGGAAGTGAGCTATATGTTGTCTGGTATTTCCAATTCCATCAAATATCTTAAAGTTTGGGGCCACGACCTTAGGGAAGGGTACTCCATCAAATTCTTCCAGGTAAGGTCTACCCTTCAAAATCAATGCACCACCCTTAGATTGGATTAAGGCCTCCCGAACTTGCTCGACCATTTGCTTAAATTCCTTCTCCAGCATGGCGCTCGATGGAGAATCCTTCTTTGGTTGCTCATCCCTATTTGCTGAGGCAACTTCTCTTCTTTCATCTGTGATGTGTATGATTTCTGGTTGGTTGATCTATGGAGAGGATAGTTGTGGTGCTCGTGATTGCCTATAAATGGTGGCCATGGAGGTCATGGTCGCGACCATTTCTTCTATTCTTTTCTCCAGTTGGCTGACCTGCTCATCCCTCAGGAGGATAGCCCTGCGTAGCTTATCTACGATGTTCTCTTCAACAAGAGGTTGAGCCTCGCACGCAAATGTAGCGGCTCTGGTTTTGATAACATGGACATCCATGAAATCCTCTTTGAGGTAATCATTATAGTCAAACTCTTCATCATCATCATCGATGAAAACTTCGTATTCCCGGGCTAACTCAAAAATCTCGACTCTGAGCTTTTCAAGTGTTTCTTCGATTATTGATTCTTTGATTATCTTAAGATTTGGAGGACCTTGCTGGACCTCCTCTTCTTGCTCTTCCATCTCGCTGGCAATAGTTGCGACGATGTCAGATACTTCAGACCCTAACTTCATTCCATGCTCTTGCCCTACAGGCTTAATGAACTGTATCGGTACAGCGACCTTGGATATCCACACCTTTTTCTTTGATGATGATGTCTCAGGACAGAGTGCCCTAGCAGAAACATCAGTATGTCAAAGGGAAGTATGCTCCCCATGGTGCAGACCAACTACAGTACTGGGCAATTTTTTCATCTTTTCCTTTGAAATTTTAGGAATGTCTTTAAAGTGGGTGATCGGTGGGATTCTCTGACCCAGTCTCGACTTAACTGGTCGATGGCCTGTGGTCCTGATAGCGGTAGAATATGTGGTGACAATAGCAGTATCAAGTCTGCTTCCTAAGCGGACCAGACAAGAATATGAATAGGCAGATTTTCAGTTTACTTTTGAGACCGTTTGGTAGATTTGACGTCCCTTAAAATTTCTTTCTTCATATGAGGGGAAATTGCATGCCCCAATCGTTTAAGTAACTCATTAACTGAGCAACCCTCTTTGGTAGCTAGTCTCTGAAAAACTAAACTGACTCGGGTGACTAGAGTTTGTTTCTTTTTCTCTACACCCTGTCCATGAAGTGTTGGTAATGCGAAGGCGATTTTCCAGATACTCTCGTTTCTATCAGTATCCATTAGAGGATGGAATCTGCTTCCTCGCAGAAGTGGATATGTTTCCAGTAATCTTGGTTTGTCTTGGTGAGGATCTTCCTTAACGGGTATCTCCTCAGGAGCCTAGGCTTTCATGGCCCTCCGAACTCTCCTGTTGCAGTTTATTCTTTGAGTTCGGGTTAGTGGTGCAGTTCTTGAACTCGATTCGATTTTGAATACTAATGGTGGGATAGCTAATCTTTCAGTCAGATCTTCAATGATCATTACTTCTTTTCCCTCAGTAGCAGCGGGGATAACAGGCTTGGTAGGTGCCATAATGGCAACAGTAGTCTTGAACTTCTTATAAGAAGGAAAGTCCTGAAGATAGTTCAGTTTGAACTCAACAAACGACTCCAAAACTTCTGGAGCGGTGACTTTCATTATGACAAACGGCGCTTTCCCGAGGATGACCTTGAGATCTTCAAATCCGGCTCCAAACTTGATGGTAGGAGCAACATTGCGGGCTTCATGGCTTGTTGTCAAGTTGCAATAAAAAGTCAGCGTTGGGTAGGCCATTGCAGCATCTTTAAAATATAAAGCTCTAGGGTTAGCTATATGGCCAAAACCTTGTAATCTTAGTGCAAGCACTGAAAATTAACAGAGGTTGATCTTTAAACCGGGTAAGTCTTAGTTTGTGGGAATTTTAAAATTTAGTAAAAAGGTGATTTAAAAGTAGAAAATTTTAATTAATTTTGAAGAGTGTGCGGTCTAACGCAATTTAATTTAATTTGCAAAATAGCAAGTCAAACTTGAAACGGAAATGTGAAGTGTTTAGGACCCAGTGCGGGACCCATTTAATAATGCACAATGCCCAGGTGGAACTAGTTCACCAACACACTTATTGGGGTTCCGACCCCACATGAAGATTAAAAGAGTCCTTAATGGCCTCATGAACCCCTCTGTTCAAAGGTGATTGAATAAACAGTCCTGAAGTCCAAAGAGTTGGTCGTACTTTCTCAAGACAGAAATGGGTAAAGTATGTTAACGGAAGAAGAGTAATTTGGTCCAACAGGGACATGGACACATTACCAATATGTGAAGTTAATATTTCCTTATTCAAATGAAGAGAAAAGCATGTCCCCAGTGGGGTCGCCAGAAGCTGTCGACGCTATTTTGGTTAAAGGAGTTGCCCATAAGAAGCTGTCGGTCACCAGAATCGAAATCTTATTGCCCACTTCGGAAGGACATTTTAATTTATATATAGATTTAAGTTTAGAAAATAATGAAATCAAACTGAACCCATATTTTTCATAGTTTAAATGAAAGTGCACTATACCTCAAACCCTAATCTATCTCAAAGGATAACCATAAGACTTGAGGATGAGGCTAGTTTAAATAAACTAAGAAATATATGACATCTATTTAGTTTGTGAAACTATTTTATTTGGTAACAAGTTCCCTTATTTAATATAAATAATTAAATAGGGTTTATATTAAGCTGAGTTAGGACAAGATTCCTATAAGGGCAAGCCCCTATAGTTAATTACATCTTAGATAACCGAAGTCACCTAAGAAAACTCCCAATAAAAATAAAGAAATATTATCTTCAAGAAGGTCAAAGGATAGGACTTTTCAATGATATCGGACAAAGAGATGTGAAAAGGGATTGGTTCAAATTTGGAACATTTATTATAGAATCCAAAGGAGAAAGAACTAGGGAAAAGTCATAGATCCGAAGGAGAACCTCAACCTCAGAATGTTTCATCCTACCAATTTTATTAGTTAGGGCTTACATCTATGTGAAACGATCACACAAATAGCCTGAAAGATGTGAGGATTTAGGTCATAACAAATGACAACCTCAGAATCTTAAGACGAGTTAGGGCTTAGATTGCACAACATGGTTGTGCAAAGGCCTAAAGATGAGTTGAGAATTTATTTTGCATAAGCAAACAACCTGGAAGTCCTATGGATTGGTGTTTAATTCTAAGGAAAGGAAATTTGTTTAGTTGGGGGAGACGGGTTTCGTTGTTGAAGATGATCGTGCTGCCCACCATGCTAGCTCTAAGCTCCTTGCCTTGACGAGTTTAAGTTTTCTAGAGTGTCAAGTTATGATGTCAAATCAGGTGGCCCTATGGTTGTAGTTCATTAAAAAATTTATGGGGGCATGTTAAATTGATTAGAGCGACACTGATTAGGAACCTACGCTTCCCTCGTTCAAGTACCACTATTTTCTATTGGATTCACTTAGTCCAAATGAATTTACTAAACTCAACTTAATGAGTTCCATACTTTTATTTAGACCGTGGGAAGCCTCGTTAGCAATCGTAGGTTACTTCCTCTGATTGAGACGTCTTAATTTAGTTGTAGTTGTGGTTTTTCTGATGTTTGTGATTAAATTTTGAGTTGTTTTATATTTTGAATGTTGTGGTGTTGAATTTTATCTTGGTTGATTTTAATGCTGGTTTTGGTTTTATGACTATCCTAGCTGTTTTGGTTTTCATGTAAGCTAGCATCGTTGTTTAGAATGCAAGTTTTGTAAGCATAAAAAGTACAGTATGAAAGTACAAGAAAGAAGACACTACAAACTATAAAAAGCATACCTGATGAGTCTTCTCGTTCCACCACCTGAATCTCAAAATGCATGTGAGAGCACTTTATATAAAGCAGAAAAGTAAGGTTTTAGTGATCTCCCAACCCTAGGTCATATCTTGGTGGGTCCCTATTAATTTGATTAATTATGATTTTTTTGTTAAGTAAAACATATTAAGTTTAGTAGACCTTCGAGGTATCCAACAGATCTGGAGAAAGAAGCGGGTTCATGCTTCCCTCTCACTACCTGGTGAAAAGTTTTGAGCTTGTTTTAAACTTATTATGTTGCTTGATAACCCATCCTGTAAATACCTTTAATTCTCAATGAACATTGATGTTTCAATTATCCCTAAGAGTAGGGTAATTATCACTTATAATTTAATTTGAAAATTATGCAGGTGAAGACCCATAAAGGGGCAAATTAGTGTTATTAAGACACTTAGCCAACTTTTTAATTTGGGCTTTGTAGTGTTTTAAATATGTTCAATTTTTAGTTGCATTTACTTTTTAAATCTTCATTTAACCAAATTTGATTTAGCCTAGGTCACTACTAAGCTCTTTAGACTTTTGATAGATGTCTTAGTTATATATTTTTTCTTAAAAAAAGTTAAATTTTAAATGATGTGATGATTCATTTTTTAAAAGTTATTTGAACATCAAATAGGGGTGTTAAATTAGTGAGTTATCAACATCCAAAATGGTACCCCTAAGTCTAGGATCATTTACTTGACTAGACTTCCAAATTTTAATAATTTAAGGAAATTACAAATTTATCCTTTAATTGAAAGAAGTGAGATTGATTTCTACAAATTAATCCCTTGTGTTTCAATCATCCAAATATGTTAATTAAGATCAAAGGTTTCACATCTCTCTTTCTTGAATTAAGCCTAAATGTTAATTACGGCTAAATTTTCAAGGGATTTATTTGAATTATTAGAATTACGACCACAATAAACCTTTCAAAATTTTCTTAGAATAAATCATGTTAATAAAACTTAATAAATAAATCATGTTAGAAAAACTTAATAAATAAATCATGTTAAGAAAGGCTCAAAATTTTGAAAGGTTTATTATGGCCATAATAATTAACATGATTTATTGAGTTTTATTTGAATTATTAGAATTATTTTAATTTTTAGAGAATTTTTTAATTATAAAATATTTTAAATATGGAAAATTAAGTTTCACATTTTTATTAAATCTCTCAGAGGTCAAGGTACCCAAAGAAATAAATTTCGCATTTTTTTTATTTTTCTTTGAATTGTTAGAATTATTTTAGTGAAAATCTATTTTTAGCCATTAAAAATTATTTTAAGCTTCAAAATCCATTATCTTCACTTAGAAAATAAAGAAAAAATATTCCAAATTCCTAAGTGCTCAAGAAAAAAATTAGAACATTTCCATGAATTTTATTTTTTTTTTATTTTTTTTATTTTTTAATTATTTAAATATTAAAGAAAGGCTTAAAAATTTATTTTTTATTTTAATTACAAATTTATTTTTAAAAAATTCATCTGATCACAAAGAACTCCAAAAACTAAAATTTATAATTTTTTGAGTTATATTTTAATTGTTAAAAAACATTTTAGTGTTAAAAATGACATTTAAGTTAAAGTTTTATGAACTTCCAATTATAGTGGAGATTAAAAACCAATTCATTTAGATGTTTATGTTTCCCAAAATTAATTTTCTATGCATTTTAGGATTTGTGAAAATTAGGTGCAATCTTAAAGACATAGATCATGAAACATTTTCTAAAAGTTTCTTTGGCCATAATATACCTTTCAAAATTTTCTTAGAATTTTCTAAGCAACATGTTAATTATTGTGATTAATGTATGCAAATAATAGACATAAACTTGAAAAATATGGATCTTTTTCTAGAGATCTCCTCTAACTTTAAAAAAATCAGAGAATGTTCCCTAAGACAGAGGCAACAACATACCAAAATTTCAATTCATGGTGATATGTCTACATGCATAGAGAATCAAAAGACTCAAAATAGTATTTAATTAATTAAAAATAAAATATACATCACATAAACTTAAAATTATTTCCAAATTGTTCTCCTCTATTCACTGAACAAATGAGTATTTTTATTTTATTTTTGTGATTTTTATACACCAAGATATGGATTTTTTAAGTTAGGGATCATTTTCTAATTTATTTAATTCCTTATTTATCTATTTAAATGTGCAGTGCCACATCATCCTAAGCAGCTCCGAACGACGATGCTTCACGCTCCCATTCATTGTGCTTTCCACCTTGGCATGCCACACGGCCCGCGGTTCACGCATCGAGAGTTCATCCGCTAGATCTCGTCTGTTAACTAGATAAATGCCTGATTGGACGACTCTCCATCATCGTCCCAAAATAGGCTAACCCATGACCGTTAACATAAAAAACCTAAGATCTCACTCATTTCTTAACCAAATGACCTCAAGTTTGGTCCTATGGACTCGCCTAAGTGTGACAAACATATTCATATGGTAAACATGTCATTAAATTAACCATAATCAAATGGAGAATCAAAATAGGCTCAAGAAGAGGAAAACTTCAATATATTTGCTCTGAGAAGGGAAGCTTCAATCAGAGGTGCTTGGTACATTTTTATAGGTCCAAGGAGGCTAAGGTTTGAGCCTTTGGTCGTGGTGAAAGGTCTAGATCTGAATTCAATCAAGGCCGAATTTGGGTGTTGGCCTTGAGCTATCTTAGAGGCTCTGTATGAGGGGGATTTGATAAGGCTTTGTCTTAGTTCAGTGTGGTGATGGTGTGGGTGAGTTTAATTTGAAATTGGTGCATTGTGGAGCTGTGGTGGAGAATTTATTATCTCTAACAAGGATTTGAGCTAAAAATTTGAGCTCCAACAAGGGGAATTAGGGCATTGAAATGGTTGGGTTGCACTGTGGAGGTCTCAAGGAAGCTCAGGGAGTGATTTCAGAGGGTATCCTTAAGAAATTTTCAGCACACCTTCCATGGCCATGGAGGTAGAGCTTTTATAAAAATGGGTTAGGGTGGTTCTGTGGGCCAATGTATGGGTGCAAAGTGTTGCCTATGTGGAGGGCAGAGAGGCTCTAAATTTCAAATGGGATGAGGTGGCCTCCAAGTTTGAACTGGGTTTAGATTTTTTTAGTGTGGCTCACAATTTTGGCTCCTCAGGTGACTAGGCCGGCCGACAACGCTATGGGAGGTGGCCAGGAGGTCAGGAGAGCCAGGGGAATCTGTCACAACAATTTATTTGGGCAGGTGTTTAGTTTTGGCAAAAAGCTCTTAAGCTTAAGCAACTTTGGAAATAAATCCCTTGATTTGGGGATCCTTTGGTCCATGGCTCATTTGGGTGATTCCATGGGGTTTAGTCTGGTCAATAAGGTCCAAACTTTGGCTGTGGTGTTTTTTGGTTGGCCAATTTGGCTAGATTGGGTCAACTTTTGGTGAAGGGGTCCATGTAGGTCAATTTGTCTAAAGCTTTGGTTTGGGCTAGGCTAACCATAATCTTGAGCCCCATTTATTGATCAACATTGTGTAGATGATTGTAATGAACATTTTTGGTGAAGGATTGAAGTGATTTTGAGTTCAATTGGGGGTTCAATTTGAGGGATTTTGAGATTTTGGTTAATTTGAGCATCTTAGACTAGACTTGGGCTTAAATTGATCTAAGCTTGGAATTTGGCTCAATTCAATGGTCCAAATGATCAAGGGAGATGTTATGAGGATTTTTTTTATGAAGGAATAGAGTGTAAATTTTGGGACTAAGGCAATCAATTTGGTGGAATTCAGAAACATAGCCAATTTGGGGATTTTTGTACTTGGGCTAAAAATAAATGAAATTGAGGCTTCACCAAGGCTAATTGAAGGTCAAGTTTGATGTTTAGGAGTGTTATGAAGAGTTTTTAACATAAATTGTGTCAAATGGAGTAGGTTATATGTTCAATTTGGTTAGATTAAGTCATAAGGCCAAAATTTGAGGGTTTGATTTAGATCAAAATTGGGCTCAAAGCATGGGCCAATTGAGCTTGGACATGGTTTAGATTGTTCATATGGAAGGTGAATTTTGAGTTTAGAATTGAAATCTGGGGAAATTAGGACCAAATTGATGGACATTTGAGGTGAATTTAGGGAAATTGGGCCTTTAAAGATAATTTGGGGGTTTTGGTCAAATTGGTCAAATTGGGTCAAGTGATAGTTGAAAAAAATGAAATTTGGATTATTTGGATGGTTTTGGAAATTTTTGGGATTTTTTGGAATTTTTTTGAAATTTCGGGCCAAGGAGGTGCATTTTGGTAATTTGGCAATTTTTTTGATGATTTTGGGTAATTTGGATGTTTTCAAAAGGTTTGAAATGATTTTCAAATAAATTTGGGTATTTTGGATAAATTTAGGAATTTTGGCCAATTTTAGGGTTTTAATGGTACTTAGGTAATTTGGGGGAGTTTAGGGGAAAAAAGGCCAAGTTGTGTATTTTTGGTAGAATTGGGAAGCTAACCATCATAAATGAGCTATGGACCAAACATGAGTCTCCCAAAGGATTAAGAGATTAGAGTCAGGAAATTTTAGGTTTGTATTTGTGAGTGATTGTGAGTGAGGTGAGTACCTTAGCTCTAGACCAACACCAAGGGTCAACCCTAAGGTCAAGCAGTCCTATGGGAGCTCTCCTTAGGCTCCCCCATAGTGAACCCTCCTACTAAGTGCTAGAGGTCATGACCACTATTTGGAACTTCAAGTTGAGTAAAGAGGGTTTGGAATTTCTAATGGTGAGGGTTCCTTTTCTAGTTTTCTAGGAATAGTCAACATGAAAGTCCTATGGCTAAACCTTAGGCTACTAAACTGGAAGAACTAGACCTTAACCAAAAGTGAGGTTAATAAATGGACCCTCAATATGTGTGATGTGCTGGGCAAGCACATCACAAGTATTAGCGTTGACCGATGTGATCAACATAACCAATACAAACCACTAAGTCAACAGACCTGGAAGGAGGTGTAGAATTGTGTGTTATTTGTTTCCGTTGGGGAATTAACAAGTGAATATTTGATCGAAGTCAAGAAGTAGGAACTTTTGCTGGGATTGGAGAGTTGGTTTTGAGTTATCAGATTTTAGGTGTTCATAGAGGATGAGAATCACTATGTAAGTGCTGACCCAAAATGCAAATTGAAAGTTAGGATAAATCTCAAAAGAGAGTCGAAAGTTAAGGACCAACCTCAAAGGAAGTGTATCAGAAGTTAAGGACTGATTCTAAATTGAGAATTGAAAGTTAATGATCAATCTCAAAAGAGATTCAGAAGTTAAGGACCGACCCCGAAAAGAAGGAATTAAAAGTTAAGGACTGATTCCAT